>CM076574.1:683792943-684392943 GCA_034641835.2 Pinus albicaulis | reverse complement strand
GAAGATTATAAATAACTTGAACCAAATTTCATAATTGATGTTTGTCTTGAGAGGGATTTAGGAACTTTACTCTATGTTGGCCTGCCTTCCCTGTGTTGGGAGCAATCCAATTTTCCCTACACATCCCACTACCCAGATTGTTTTTACAAGAAAGGATCTCTATAGATAGATCATTTCATCAAGATGCAAATTAGAAACTATAGCCACCTCAGATAGTGAAGAACTACATAAAAAATTTCATTAAAATAGTAGCCATTGTCTCTAAAACTAAGTTTCATTAAAAAATCTTGGTAAGTTAGAAGCCATATTCATTATTCTGTTGTGTCGATCACTTCAGCAACAATTTCTTGCAGTGATCCAAATGGTACACCTACCAACCCATCACCCTGGTGTTCCATCAATACTGCTACTGATATAAGATATTATGGGACTTGCAATCTAGTGAATGGTGGCTTAGGCACATCTATGATGAATATTCCAAGAAGTATTAAAATTATTATCATGTGAAAGCCTAGAAACAGACGATAATAAGACCTATCCTTCATAATAAGCACTAATTATCCTACGTGCTTGTGTGAATGGAATATGATGTGATACCCAAGTAAATACTTGGTAGCAGATGTAACATGAAATAAGCAATATCCCCAAGTCCATTTCGATTTTGTTCATAGGAACCCAATTTCCATATTCATGATTAGTTGGTTTGTTCTTCAAACCTGCAACAAATGAGGTATTACTAGAAATACCCATCATCATGTTTCTTGAACTAGATTCTTCATATTGAGAAGATGAACGCTCCCTTGTACCACCATTGGAGCTGGAAGCATTGCCAATTCTAACCCCTCTTTATACTAGACGTCACACAAAACATACTGGGTTGGCATTATCATTCCAACAAATATGACAAACTAAGCATCGCTATCATCTTTTCATCTACATTTGTTTACACACAAAATAATTTATTTCCTCTATTTTAAGGCATTTTATTTATGATATACTTTCCATTCAATCTGGATAGGAATACCATTCAAACTCTGTTATTTTATGAGCCTCCTCATATCTTGGGTTTATGCTTTCAATTTTTTTATTATTGGGATATGGACTAGTTCTAGGCTGGTGGGCATTTACCACAAATTTATCATCTTCTACTCTTAGTGCATTCTGTTATGGGATCTACCCAAGAATTCCTAGAGTGATATGTTCCAAAATTTTGACTTATCCTTTTCCAGCCAAAAACTAGGTGGTTTTTGTTAAAAAATGTTTATTAATTTTGTTAGGATTTGTGAGATTGTTGTAGTCTATTTCTATTAGGATAATATGGTGCTTTTGGTTTAAGGTATCCAGGCCATTTTATCCTCTCCAAATGATGTATAGTGCTTCTCATCATGAGTTTCCTCTACTATCTTTTCACCATTAGGAAACATTTGTTGTATCAACTTTGTCAAACCTTCCATGTCTGCCTTTAGATCATTCTTCATGTTTTCCATTTTTTCATCGATCTTAGCTTCCAAGTCATCCATATTAGGTTCCATGCCAGATTCCATGCCATTCTTTAAACCATCCATCTTAGATTCCATGCCTTTCTTCAAACCATCTATCTTAGTTTCCATGCCTTTCTTCAAAACTTCCATGTCATTTTTTGTTGCTCTTTGTGAGAGCGAAATTTGTTGCACTTGCTTTTGTAAATTTGATATGTCATGTTGCCATTCTTCATCTTCATGAGTCATAGTAGAGCCTTCTAAAGGCTTAATGTTTGTTGAATTATTTTTATGAGGCATTTCCGAACCCAATACTGAAATATATTCTACAATATGCCCTTGGAATAAATTCAACTTGATTCTTCAAACAAGATTTATGCAATTCGGAAAAAAAATACACACCTTTTACTTGATTTTTAGGAGCTCGATATTGAAATCGACTTATCTCTATACCTGCATATTCTCAATATCTGAAATTCAGCCCTATAGTAGTCCTCTGAAGCCTCCTTCAAATGCCATAGGTCTGAATTGATTTGGACTCTTCAAGGCAACGTTATTTCCAATATCCCACAATGACCTAATTATGGACTGGTTCAGTAGAGTGAACCTGTATGACTTGCCATGTGTCATTGTTTTCTCCTTTGGCTCTAAAATTTATAGACTGGAAACTAAAGTCCATGTACTTCTAGTCACTTTTTATAGGATTCCAATAAGATTCTTAGAGAGAGAGTTATGAATATTTTCCCACGATCACCTCTTTGAGATGAAATTCGAGAGCCTGAAAAAGACCTAACTTCCACAGATCATATCTCTGAAAATATTGCAAACCAAACTCTGAAATTTTGTGAAGATGTTCCTTAGGATATCTGCTTCGCTCTCTAAAAATGTCTGCTTTTGAACCTTCGTAGAAAAATAGTTATAGTGAAAATTCCGCGATGACATTTTTAAGTGAAATTCAGGAGCTTGCAAAAATCAATAACTTCAATAGATCATATCTCCTAAAATGTTTCGAACCAAGATTTTAAATGTTGTGACAATGTTCCTTAGGATTTCGGCTTCACATCCTAAAGTTTTCAGCTTCTAAACCTTCGTAGAATAAAATTTATAGCGAAAATTCCACGATGACCTATTTGGAGCATCGAAACCCTATAATCCAAAGTTCTGATACCAAATGTTGTGAAACAAGCTCCAAAAATAGAAGAAAAGAGATATCAATGCCTTAGAAATAAGCCACTTCGAGGGGGAAACCTCCAATACATTACATGAATGAACAATTCTTGGATGATACAAATTACAAAGCCTCCTTTCTATATATAGGAGTCAATGGGGCCACAATGTAATCCTAGCCGACCTAACAATAATAATTTAAGGACACAAAAATAAAAATATGGGGGTTATAGGGGTACAATAATATCAATAAGGGGGTTACACTAGCAACAATAAGGGACTATACTAGTAATATAGGGACTTAATAGAAAATAGTCAAATATATGAGACATCCAAAGTTTACACAAATCAAGATAAAACATGTTACAAGGGGTAAAAATTATCTAAAATGATAGTGTATTTGGACTTGAATTCCAATGGTGATACCATGGTTTCCTACAAGGAAAGAGGGTTTGATTTGAATTGTTTTGGGTGGAGCAGATGAGCATTGTTTCACATGTTTGTCTTTGGCACATATGAGGAAGCCATAACTACTTTTATGCATTAGATTCAGATCCAATAAGAATTTTTTTATGGATGTATACATTTCATGGGCATGATAATGCCTTATAGTCTTTATCCTTTCAGTTTTAAACCTGATTGAGTCCTTTTCTGGTAGACAAGTAGGATAGGTACCATTATAAATGTACTATGATGTAAATATTGAAATTATATGACCTTATGCACTAAAAATTATTTGGATTTTGTGGTTCTTTGTATTACTAAATTGGGCAAAGGCTACTTTTAACATTGAAACAATCACATAAATTAGTCTCCTTGATTGAGAGGAATTTGTCTACAAGTCAGGTATATACCTTCCAACATTTCTAGATGGCCATATTTGACGTAAAATTTATTCCTATTGATGTGGAGGGTTGTGTCTTGCTCAAATAACTCCCTGGGGAGCTTTTGATTTCCAAATCGTAGATAAACCTCTGAAATATAGACCCGCATCGCCTACACTAGCCCTATGTATGATTGGTTATTCTATAGGCCTAACAACAAGAATTGTTGCACTGGTATCTGGAATATTTAGGCTACTACCAATGGTGTGCTATCCAGGAGCTGTAAGGAAAAGGTGGCCATCATACAACTATGAAGAACATGGGAGGACATCTAAAGATGGACCTGAAATGCTTTCCATAGTATTCCTTTTACGAGATCCTCATCTTCCATCCATGGTGTGATTGGCACATCCATTATTGTTCTCTAGCATACATCCAGCCATGCTACTACAAGCAAAGGTCACTTGTTCATATTCTGATACAGGAAATTGAGTTGGGTGAGTGACATTGGTTTAGAAACCAAATGAAAATAAGTTGTTTTACTGTTTCCCAATTAGTTAGCTCAACTGTTTGTCACCAATTTTGTTGAGCATTCGCTAGTTTTTTTCCATCAGGTAAATGATTTGAATCCCCTATGCATGATGGTCACTACTCTATGTTTAAAGATTTATTTGGGTTGCTGTACAGGAACATAGGGAAGCATCTCTTTGGTTTCCCCATGAGTTTTTTCTCAGAAAAAAATAGTAGTTCTATTTGATTGGGAAAGGAGAAAGTTTCTTTTATTTTATCATTATTACACTATCTGTGGTCATGATGTATCTATAAAAATGACTAGAGATGGATTTAAAAGGAGGGAGGACAGAAAGCAATGGGAATAGTGGAAAAGTTTCCTATCCAAACTTTGTGAAAACTATAAATTTTTCCACATGAAGAACAAAATATATTAAACACTCATAAAAGGCTAGAATTCAATTCACATTCACATTGGTTTGTACCCCTTTGCTATCCTTGTAATTCTTTGGAGGATTCTGCACATTTGGATGATTATCTCTAAGATCTTGCACATTTCGTTTTAGAGGTTCTCTTTGTGTGTTCATGGTGGGTTTACAGTTTTGTAATTATTAGGAGTATGGTTCTATATAACTAGGGTTTGGAGGTAGTATGAAAATGTAAAATGTCCAAGCCAAGGCATGGATTTTTGCTATTTTATAGGCAATAACATGGCATGATCTAAGTTTTTTGGCTTAGCCCTCATCACTTAAAGCATAAGATCTTATTCAACCCTCAGTGAAATCTTCTATCTAAGTGGCCTTAGTGGCATTATCGTTAATCCTAGATTGGAGTTCCTACCATCTATTCTACTGTGTCAATCTTGGAATCCTAACTCCCCTGTTTTATATTGATCAGCTAGGTAATGGAATTCCATTTTTTTGTAGTTAAAGTATTTGAAAAATTGGACTGGTGGATGAGGTGTCTAAACTAGTAAATGGAGTTAAGCTTTATGTTATTAAACCCATTATGGGCATCAATGAAGATTCCATTCTATCCACTTCGGCCTGGTCGAATTGGATTGGAAGGAAAGAACTTAGCCAACACATAATTCACTATAAATATTTATCAGAAAAGAAAACATATATGTTCTTTGGGATTCTCAGATCCATAATACTTAGGGAGTTATGGAATATAGATGGGAAACATCTTTCCTTTAAGTATAAGTGTGGAGGGGTAGTATTAATAAATATTATAACCAAGTTATTTAGTGGCATCCTTCTATGTTTCAGGCATAACCACATAGGGTAAGATCACATTCACATTATGTTGAAGGGGTATAAAAAGAGATAAATGAGTTCTGATTCGGGAAACCAAGGTTTTATCTAATTGTAACATATGATAAAGTAACTATGAATTAGCACTCTCATGGGCAGATGTCTGGTCAAATCAAGTCCCCAAGTTGCATTAGGATTAGCCTCCTTATGGCTTAAAGGTGTTTTTTCATAGGTAGGGAGAGTTTGTTGACCCCTAGGGACATGAACACTCTGATTAATGTTACCAACTTATTGTATAAATGTGGTAAAGGTGTCAAACACAATTAACACATATTTCATTAAAATTGGAACTTTTTTATTACAAGGACATCACTATAATTGAGTTTTTTAGTTATTTTGATATTCTAGATCCACAATTTAATTCTAAATTTTATGAAATATGTGTTAATTCCATTTTCAAATAGAAAAAGGGGTGGAGATCTCTCGTAGCCTCCCCCTTGATAAACCACATTGGAAGTTTTGGAATTACCATCAGGTAAATGGTTTGAATCCCCCATGCATGATGGTCACTACTCTATGCTAGCAGATTTACTTGGGCTTTTATAAAGGAAAGTAGGGAAGCCTCTCTTGGGTTTACCCACAAGGTTTCCCTCAGAAAAAAAAAATAGTAGTTCTATTTGATTGGGAAAGTAGAAATTTTATTTTATTATATCATTATTACACTAACTATGGCCATGAAGTATCTATAGAAATGACTAGGGAGGGATTTAAAACGAGGGAGGATGGAAAGCAATGAGAATAGTGGAAAAGTTTCTTATCCGAACTTTGTGGCAACTATAAATTTTGCCACATGAAGAACAAAATACAGTCAACATTCATAAAAGGATTGAATTTGAAAATGTGGACTGTGGTTGACTCACAAGTACAACAATTTCAAACAACTAACCATGGAAAAAGCAGAGGAATTAAAAAAATAACACCCACTGTTAATATATAAACATATGAACACATGAGAAAAAAATTTTCCAAGCATTGGAAAGGTAAATGTATGAGAAAAAATATATCTTGTATTATCTCAAAAATGGCCAAATTTCAAACAACAAGTGATTCAAAATTGCATTAAGAAGGTGATAATTCAAACGAGAAATGGTGAAGCAATGATGATTAGAAATCACGACAAGATAGATATCAACTTCTTGCTTGTTTGCAAGAATACAAAGATGTCATAGTCTTTCATTTTGAACAAACTTCTAAGAGAAAAATCGAATATCAAACAAATAATCTTGGTTCCAAATTCCTATATTTAAAACTGTTGGATGCCAAATGTTCATTCTGTTGTTTTATTAACAATCCCAATTTAAGACAAAAATAATCCACATACTACATATGTTACAATATTTTCCCTTCAAAAATAATTCCCTACTTCATGTACTATATCAATTTCTTTCATTCACAGAGAAAAATGATTATTGAAACCCACCTTAGAAAACCTACCCTTTGTCCATACAGGGCCATTATTTTTTCAAAATATTGTGCACATGCAATCTAGTGACCATCCTCCAAGAATGTCCTGATTGCCTCAACATATTTGTCCATGTCACCACTTGAAAAACCTTCATAATCCATGCAAAATAAAGCATAGTGGTTTTTCACTTCTCCACATTTAAATAGACACATTGATAAGAAATCCAAATAATAAGTGGAATATAGTCAGTTCTAAGGGAAACACATAAAGTGGCACCCATTTATACCTTAAATTGATAAGAAATTTCCTTTCATTGCTCCATTGTTGGATCTACAATTGTGGGATTGTGAGAACATGCATGAAGCAAGAAAAAGGATCTGTTGGAAGCATTCTGTACAGAAAGAACAAATGACAAGAAGGGAATACAAGTCAATTGATGGGTAAGATGTCCAAAACATAGTGAACTGGATAAAAAATCAAATTCAAGATGGAAATAATCCACATACTACTTACCATAAAAATTAAAATATTTTCCCTTAAAAAATAATTCCCTACCTCATGTACTATATCAATATCTTTCATTCACAAAGAAAAATAATTATTGTAACCCACCTTAGAAAACATACCCTCTATCCATACAAGCCCACATTTTTTGCAAAAGATTCTTCACATGAAATCTAGTAAGCATCCCCCAAAAATATCTTGATTTCCTTACCATATATGTCTGTGTCACCACTTGAAAAACCTTGATAAGCCATTTCAAATAAGAGATAGTGATTTTTCAATTGTCCACATTTAACACATACACATTAATAAGAAGGCCAAAGGAGAAGTGGAATATAGTCAATTCTAAGAAAAAAACATATTGTGGCACCCATATATACCTTAATTTGATAAGAAATTTCCTTCCATTACTCCTCTATTGGATCTACACCTATGGGATTGTGATAACATGCATGAATCAATAAAAAGGAAACATTGGGAGCACTCTATACACAAAAAATAAATGACAAGAAATGAAGGAAAATTATTCGATGGGTAAGATGTCCAAAACCTAGAGAACTAGATGAAAATTCGAATTCAAGATGAAAATAATCCACATAATACTTACAATACAATATTTTCCCTTCAAAAATCATTCCCTACTTCATGTACTATATGAATTTATTTCATTGAAAAAGAAAAAAAATCATTGTAACCCACATTAGATAACCTACAAGCCCATATTATTTGAAAAAGATTGTGCACGTGCAATATGGTAACCATCCTCTAAGAATCTCGATTGCCTTAGAATCTCTGTCCATGTGACCACATGAAAATCCTTGATAAACCATGTCAAATAAGGGATAGTGATTTTTCACCTCTCCACATTTAACATAGATACATTGATAAGAAAGCCAAAGGAGAAGTGGAATATGTCTAGTTCTAAGAAAAATGCATAAAGTGGCACCCACATATACATTAAATTAATAATTCGTGTTTCCATCCATTTCTCCTTTGTTGGATGTACACCTATGGTATTGTGAGCACAAGGAACCATTGGGATAATTTTGTACACAAAGAAAAAATGACAAGAAGGGAAAAACCTAGTGAACTTGAAACTGGCATGCTACTCTCTTCATCCAAAAGTGTGTCATTTGTGATGAATGGAATAGGTGAAATAGATGGAGGGAAACAAAATATTATCCTAGTTTTAATAATTTGAAGGCCTATTTTGAGGGAAGATATCTCAAATATGCCTATTCCAGAAGTTCATATTGGAAGCCTTCAATTCCGTGTCTCTAGTGACTGTGTTAAGCCCTATTTAGAGGGTCGAGGTTGGTACTAGATCTACTTCAGAAGTTAACAAAGGCTAGAAGAAGTCCTACATACTAACATAGTATCAAATTTCTATGAGGGATTCAAATATCTCAAGAAATAGGTTCCATAACTATTGATTTGAGAAGAAGGAATTTCTAAAGCTAATAGCTTGAAAAATTGTAGCAACATCCAAATCCATATTCAAAACAAGCTACATTTAGTAACCTTGAGAACCTCGCTTAAAGCATTATACACTTGATGCATTCTTGGGAACCTTTCTCCTTCATCATCTCAAGAATAAGAGATCAGGATTAATTTTCTAGGATGTAATCCCTCTCATTCATGAAGAATATAGGGTATCCATCAAAGAAGTAGCACTGAATTGAAATCAAGATCTAGAGCCAAAACCTAGAATTAAAAAATTTGAAGTTGCAATGCAATATTTTGAAGAAAAGAAGTTGCATATCCACTTCATTAGATAACAACCACAGATCCAATATTCTGAGGTAAATATAATTAACTTGAAGTCTCCATTCAAGAGTTGAGATTGTGAAAAATATTGATAAAATTCAGATGAAATTGAAGTGCCATTGCATATTGAAAGCAAAGGTAAAAAGGTGGCAGAAGAAAGCAATCCAAGTCAGGAATAAAGGAGCAATCAAGAATCCAGTGATAATGAAGTCAATGATGACAAAGCTTGTACTAAGGACATCACCAAATCCCAAGAAGATTCTGGAATGTTAATATCAAGGGCATTGTGACAAAAAAATTTATGATACAAATAAGGGTTACTATGTATTTACTCACACTTATAGTAGTGGGGTGTTAGATCCAAGAAAGATGACTAGGTTGGCCTTAGCCTAAAATAACCAATATTGAAAAAATAAAATTCCTTTCCACCTTTAAAGGGTTTATGGAAAATATATGACATACTTTATTAACATTGCAATTGAAAAGAACTTTGAGAACTAGTTTGGATGTTTTATATGTAATATGGCTTGCCATCAATTGAAAGAAAACACTCTCAAAATAATTCATTATAGGTTGTTTAATAGGTGACACTCACACATCATTTGGAATAAATAATATAGGCACCTTCAAAGAAAGTACTCTTGCAAACTTTGAGATGGAAGGTTGATATTTAGGGTTGCAACATTCTTTCACTAGATCCATTGTTTTGAAACCAACCAAAATTTTACTCCCTTTAATTTTTTTTCAACCTATTTTATGTTATTAATAGGACTAGAGCCTTCAGCGAGATTTGATGATTGAGAATAAAAAATCAAAGCAATAATCTCATTTGCACCCTCACTTGTTAAGATATTTTTAATGTATAAAAATCAATAATTTGCAACTGTTGTATTCAAATAAGCCACACATTTATTTTGTTGGAATTCCCAATAAGGATATGAAACATTGTCTCTAGTTGTGGACAAAAAATCACATTTCCTAGGTATGGTGCTAGTGAGCTCCAACACTTAACTACCATTCCACTTACTATCTATGTTTTTGCTTCAAAAAAATTTAAAGCACGAAGCCTTGATAAGACTGGGACATTTTAATTTCAAAAGAAAGGGTGTAAGGGAGAAGGAGAAAGCAATGGATTCAATGCATCATGAGAAACACTAGGGGAAGAAGGCACAAGAAGAATATTTATTTATGCTTCCTTTTGGATTGCATATGGATCAACTGAAATGGGTGGCTTTGTATCTCTGGCATTTGGTTTTTCCTTTGGTTTTGGCATTGATGGTAATCTTACCAAACAATGGAATGCATCTCATTTATTATGAGGCAAGTGCATATATGTGGAACAATCATCCATAGTTGTAGCTATAGGTTCTTCTGTTGTTTATGCTTGAGTTTTTGAGTAAAATTACAATTAGTTTGATAACCAACTAGGACTTGGAGGGAAATATGGGTGGTGGGCCTGGAGTTATTCTTGATCAATGCACTTATTTTATGCCGAAGGAGCTAAGTATATATCTAAATATTTATCATATTTTATGTATTTTCCACCTCATAGTTTCATTCACCATAATATTCTTCATGTTGATATTTCTTCTACTAAAAATACTGATCTTGATCATTTAAAAAAAAAAAATTTTGTTTCCAATGAGGGGATGATAAAGTGGAAAATGTTGGAACTGAATCTAGAGATTTATAAGTCAATTATATGTCTCAAATTAGTGATACATTCTCATTTGAAATTGGAACAAAGAATGTTCCCATTGGAGAGGGTATTTATGGCTTAGTCGATTTCACCCAATATGGTGAGATAGACAAAAAAGTTGGATGCTAGAAACCATTTCAAACTAGCCAATAAAGTGAAGTGATTCAGAGAAAGGCTTCCAAAAGATGCCAAATTATTTCCACCCGTATATTCTTTACAAAAATATTAGTGAATATCATATTATGTTTCTTATCATCTATGCTAATATGAACTACCAAAATGACTACAGGTCTTCTACTCAGGTAAATAAGAATAGATTCATAGAAAGCACTTTTCTAAATTTCTATACCCCTCAAGGTTCCTCAAATGTTTTAGAAACATGTTTTTGGTGTAACCTATTAAGAAAATATCATTAACTCACAACATTTCACCAATCAAAACCTCATAACTATGTCCAATACTTCCTAAACGCAGTAACTTTAACCAAATTAATGTCTTACTGTATCATGATTCAATCCTCCTCACTCACATAGAACACCACTCTTTGAATGAATGCCCTCAAAAGTACCAAGAAATGGTTGAAAGTGTAATTTAGAAAGAAGCTATAAATGCATGATTCATTGCCAATCAAAAGCAATTTCTGAAAACCAACACAATACATTCAAAAGAATAATTCAACACATAGAATAAGATTACATAAAGGACTCAAAACCACTATTTTTGTTTTTCTTCAATGAAGAAAAAATGAGAAGAGCAAAAATTTACTCTATAATTGAGCTAGAACCTTCAACAGACTTATGATTCAAGAGTAGCTTCCATGATCATCATTCAGACAAGTATCAACCATAATTTCATTGGAATGATTTTTCCACCACTGCCTATTATGAACAACTAGGCATCTTCAACAACTTCTTTTGTCCTCATAAAACTCTTGAAGAAAATGAAACCTACTCCAAAGACCATGAACAATGCATGTTGCCAAACGAGTAACTTTGATGCACAATTAATTTGGTCTTTACATAGTATCATTTACATTATAAAATAGTTATTTATTTTTATCTTATTTATATATATTCTCATGTTATTTATTCAAAATAAATAACATGTGGTGGTTGATAATATCTTCAGAAGAAGATCCAAAAAATAAACCATTAACATTTCCACAAGGATGTTGGTTTGCAAAAATTCAAAATATTGTCAAACATGGCCCTCGGGGTTGCTGACTAGTATTGTATTGAAAGAGAAAGGCATTTAAAAATGATATAAGAAAAAATGGAAATTTAGCATTTGAAAATTTGTTGGGACAAACTCATTCCATCAATCCAAGGATAAAAGAACTCCATTTCTACCTATAAAATATGTGCTTCAAAATATTGATTTAATTATCAAATACAAACCCCAAAGTTAATTGAGGATATCACCCATTGTAACTTTGGTGATCATCCTTCTCCCATAGGCTAGCTCTCCTCCAACATAAGGGAGGAATCCATGATAAGCCTACAGATTTGTCCTTCAAATTCTAAAAAAATATATTTGCAATCTAACACCCTCGAAACCATTGGCATCCTAACCCTTCCACCATCTACGTTCCATCTCTGTCTCCATCTACATCCTACAGTCAATATCCTTACATTAACATTGTGAGGTGACAAATTTCCAAGTAATCTCCCAGAATTCAAATGGGAAGCAGAGGATTTCCTCTCTTACTCCCATGTTTCTTTCCTTTCGTCGTGTCTACACCTTGGCTCCTATTTTCTATATGCCTTCTTTAGATCCAATGGTTTCATGGTATCACAGATGAAAAGGTGTAGCAGCCATGCTCCAAAATAATATAATTCTTCTAGTATGTACCAGGACATGTTGACATGTATCATGATAAAGTAGGACCAGTTCACTTTGGGCAGTGTTTTGGCTGTGTGTGTTGAACATGTAGATCTAAAATAAGGTAAGGAGGTCCATGCCCACTTTATACCTAGATTTGGATCAGGTGTTATCATGGGGAGTGCCCTTGTTGACATGTATGAAAAATGTAGGGATGTGGAGGATTCACTGAAGGTTTTTGAGAAATTCATGAAAGAAATGTGGTTTCATGAAATGTCATAATTTTCAGATGTGCTCAGCATGGCTGAGGTATAGGGGTTCTCAAATTGTTTGGGTAGATGATGCAAGCAGGAATATGTCCTAATTATGTCACCTTTATAGGTGTTCTATGTGCTTGTGTCCATGTTGGTATAGTGGGCAAAGGTTGTAAATATTTCAATTTGATAAGTGCAGAGTATGGTGTCATTACTGGAGTAGAGCACTTTGGTTGCATGGTCCACCTTCTTGGTCATGCTGGGTTCTTGGATGAGGTGGAATACTTTATCAACAAAATTCCAGTTGAAACTGATCCTCTTGTGTGGGGAGTATTGCTAGGTGGGTACATAATTCATGATAATATGGAAATAGGTAGACATATATCAAATGGCATTTTGGCATTGCAACTACATAACCATGGGACGTATTTCCTCATATCATATATTTTTGCTGCTAGAGGCATGTGGGATGAAGCAGCAAAGCTATGAACAATGATGAAAGACAGGGGATTTAAAAAGTCACCAGGATGTAGTTGGATTCAAGTCAAAAACCAAATGCCCATATTTGTTGCAAGAGATAACATGCATCCACAAAAAGAGGAGATTTATTCAGAGCTGAAAAAATTGGTTGGGTAGATGAAGGAAAAAGGACAAGTATTGAACCGTGAATATTAAGAATGTGCTACACTATGTGGAGGAGGAGAAAAAGAAACAAATTCTCTGAAAGTATTGTGACAATTTTTCCATTGATTTTGGACTCAACAGCACATCGCCTTAAACAACTAGGACTCTTGAAGAATCTATTTGTTTGCGTTGACTATCACACCACTATCAATTTACCTCTAAGATTGGCAGGAGAGAGATTGTTTTGAGGGATGAAAATTAATTTCATCATTTTAAGGATGGGGAGTTCTGTTGCAGATATTATTGGTGATCCCAGATGAGAATGGCATTCAGCTATGATTTTTTTTATTTGGAATAAATAATTTCCTTCATTTGAAAACTCTGATAGCTTAACAAAGGCAGGGAGTAGATATAAGCATGTCAGAATGCTAATTCAACTAGTTGTTAAGTTTTCTACTAGCAGGGGTTCAGTTAAATAATATTATGAAGGAACCAACTCTTTCAAATCTTAGTGTGTTCTAGGAACTTATTTGAGAGCCCATTGGCCTAGAAAGCCTTAGGATTGACCCAGGGGCCCTATGAACCATTTTTATTGCTTTACACTCAACCTCCATCCTTGACTTGGTCTTGTTAAGATTTTGAGGTTGGATTTTTTTTGTAGGACCCTCGAACATTATTTAACTTTAGGTGCCACACCCAACAGATGCATTGCTCTATGCTAAACACATAACTACATGAAGAAAATATAATACTATATAATTATTTGAAAATAGGGCTTGGCCTTTGATTAGTTCCCTTATCTCCATAAAACAATGGATATAATTTACCCTTCAATGGCTATTTGTGGACATTAACTAGAAACTATTACCTTATCCGATCTAATTTGTCTATACTTAGTAGGCTTTATTAGCACTAAGCTACATTTACTGAAGCATGTGTGAGAAGAATTATCTTTGATAAGTCATTTTATTTTGGCTAAATCCATGAAAAGGGGAATTTTGATTTTCATATTCAATCTCCAATTATGATATAATTTTGTACTCCATGTTATTGTTTAATTCTAAAATAGTGAACTCAAATGAGTTAGCTCTCCAAATTCCTCATTTTCTTTGTGGGATCATGTTACTCTAGGTACAAAATAGTCCCGATGACTCAAATTTGACACAACTAGAATTATCAAGTAGACTAATCATTCAACGCCAATGTTTGGGCATTACAAAGGTGTCAATTATAATGTAAATTGTTATGATGGATAAAGAAATCATGCATCCCTTCAGGTATGGGTAGCATGGCAGATCATACAATGGGATGCCTCTGCATATGACAGAGAAATGTAATCAGGTTCCATAAAAGTGACTCATTAATTGCCAGATAAGAAGTACAATTTCTTTCAGTTATAGGAAAATCTTAAGAAAGAAAGTTGATATGTGGTGACTAGTCTTACAGATTTCTCTTATTTTCTTGTTAAGAATAAGGAGGAAACTCAGAAGTATATAAAGAGATGCAAAAGAAACCAAAATTCAGACCTACTTAGCCCCAAGGAGGTCTAATCTACACACTAGGAGGCACCGAAAAACATACACCTACATTTCTAATAGTGTGAGGAGAATACTCTGTTCATTTTGGGTTGGTTTGAATTGTTATTTTCGGCCAGAAATGGTACGATTGTTGGGAAGCCTTAGGGACCTCACTTATAGTTTGGTAGGTAATGTAATAAATATATTGTCAAAAACATTTTTATTTCTAGATGAAGTAAATCTTGGATGCATATAATGTAGTATGTACATGCCTGTCAATCAAGGGTTGGCCTAAAACTTGTAGAGTCTTTAGGTCCTCTGACCAAGGATTTGGCATTATATTTATGAAGTGACAATAAAACGAAGCTGACTCACAAAATTATCATATACAACAACATCGTTTCGTTGAGTTTTCTTGGCATCAACAATCATTACATAAATAAGAATTACAGTAAAAGAAATATTTTCCTAACAACACCTTTCGTGTTAGGTTTTTGGAGTGACAACACAACAACAACATCACTTTGGTGATTGTACTTGGCATGAGCAATCATTACATGAAACATAATTATAGTAAAACAAATGATGTCATAATAGCACCTTATACCTAGCAAGGTGGCACCTTGTAAGTATGCAGGAAGTGCAATTGGAGGCCACATAGACTGTTTACAAATTTTTGTTTGCATATAGAGGAAGCCAACCATGAGTACATTAATTAATTTATTTCCATCTTGTTTTATTTTTGTGTAGCAAAAACTAATATATATGTCTAGAATTCAACACTGGGAGTATACCAACCCAAAATTATACTTGGAACCTCCCAAGGAGAAGGTTATGGTAACTCCATTTTATCTGTTACTCAATGAATTGAGGTGGCATAGTTAATATAGTTAAGATACCTGAAGATATTTTACAAAAAATACTTGGGAGTGAAGCATTCCCAGAGAAATTATATACACATATATTTACAATTTATATATTATAACTCATATATTTTCAATTAAAATGGCCTTGTACAATAGGACCTAACTCGTTGGTAAAGCAAGGGAGGTTATATTCCCCCCAGCCTACCCACCCTAATTGCCAAAAAAAAAACATTTTATCCCCTTATAATCCATCATGGTTGTGAAAATGTAATGAATATTATGATAAATATAGTTCCTAGCATTAGTGCCAACACCTTCAAATAAAATTTATAGAATACCAAATTAGTTGTGGAGAATGTAGACTTTAATGGTAATAATAGGCAATACAATATTATTAAGATCTTAGAAATGTGATTCATAGTATATTATGAACATCAAGGATTTAGTATAAGTCTCAAGAATTTGTAACCAGTGGTAAACTATTTAGAAGTTACAAGTTCAAAATAAATAGCATGAATTAGAATAGAAAATGAAATTGAACCAAATAACATCAACCATTTAGCAATTACAAAAGTTATCAACCATATTGGAAGGTGCAGAATATGAAATGTAATAGGCCATCATCACCAAAGAGTTATAGCATGTATAGAATAATTTTTACAAGATAGATCATGTGCCTAATTTATAAAATAGATAAAGGAAACTGAAAAACTAAATAGAGTTGAAGTCTATGATAAGTAACTTAAATAAAAAATAAAAATAAAAACAGGAATAAATCTACTATCTATTCTTGACTTTTCTTTACATGAGAAATTCTCAAAATTGTAACAAGTAATGAATGAAATGAGTCGATGAAAACTGAAATAAGAAAAGAAGATGGATTGGAGTTTTTATAAGCTCTAAACCATCCTCCATAGTGTTTGGGGCATACTAGGTCCTTCACATAGTCCACAATATTTTTAGAAAAAGTTAAATAACTAGTCATATTTCAACCATATGGGGAGTGCTCCCATGAGTGCTGGAAACATTCTTGGGAGCACTTGGAAGTGTAGCTTCCCAATTCAATCACACACTCCTACAACACCATATCCAGCACAAGAACGAGAGGAGCAATTGAACTCCAATGTAATATAGGTTTCTACTAGGCTCTCCACATTTTTCCCATGACAATTTTTTCCTAGAGGCTCCAATGAAATTGAACCTCAAAAGCTGACTTTCAGTCTTTCTCCAAAGGGATTAAAGAACAACATATGATAAATATCCAATAATACTCCCATGAATATATTATTTTATTACATCTGAATTGTTAGGGTTGGAATATGGAATGATGTCCTATAGGTTTTGAATATGGACAAAAAATCCAAATCACTGTAAGTAGCAAAATTTTTCCTTGCAAGTATTTTGGACAGGGGAAATAGTGAACAATTTGATTGGAAAAAAAGAAATCATTTTGAGCCTTATATGTTTTTCAATCGAAAAAAAAGAAATCATTCTGAGATTTATATGTTTTTCGAAATTCAAAACCATGTTCTTATTGTTTATTGCCTTGATTATTATTCCCATGACACAAATTCCATTAAAAAAGAAGTTGTCCATGTGATTTATCTTTTTTTGTTGCAAATCCACTAGCTGAAGTTGCCTATGCATTGATGCATGTTGTAGTTACCGGAACATCTGAGTAGGAAGATCCAAATATACATGTTTTTCTTTCGCAATGTGGCCTTTTGGAAAGAGTATACTAACATGGATTCCAGAATATTTATGGCATTGTGAATGTTGAAAAGTATCAAAGGAATGGATTCCTTGATCTGTGCCTTGATTCAAGGAATCGATTTGGATATCTTCGTAGTCATGTATGAGTTCCAATGACCAGGACGAGTTCAGGAAGCAATTTAACTAAAACAAGTTTGTGAAGTATGAGTTATAAAATTATGTCCTCTAGTGTGAGTTAAATTGGGGGCTGAGTGAACAAGTAGAGTTAGCCTTCTAAATTTTAGGAGGATCTAGTTAAAGTGTGTTGACTTTTGTTAACTAGAAAATTTCCAGTTCAACTCCTAATTTAGAAAACTCATTAACAATAGCTTAATCAAAAATCTTGTAAGGAGATTGAAGGCACACAACTAATCAGAAAATTCTCGAGCATGATTTTGTGAGAAAGATATCTTATGGAGGAACGAGCCAAATTTTCCTTGTGCGAATTATTGAGGAAGGAAAATTTTTCTTTGAATTGCATATAGAAATAGGGGCAATCCCTATTTAACAGGAGCTCAACCAATGCTAGGAAACATGATATTATTTCTATAGTTTTGTGCTATAAAAATTAGAGCCTCTGGTGCGTATAGGAGGAGGAAGCAGGTCATCTATCAGGCATAGGTTTCATTCCTAGGACATGCAAGAAAAGTCTTGTATTTTTAGATTCAAACTAGCTTGAATGAATATCAGATTTGTTGCTCAATTTTCCCTAATAAAATTTTGAAGCAAGCGAGGGTTTTCCGTGTTGGGTTCCCTAGAAAAATCATGTGTTTTGTTGTGTGAATTTTGTGAAATTATTTATGTTCTATTATGTTTCTATTTGGTAGATAAATCATGTGTCTTTGTGAAAGTAAAATTTGATTTCAAATTTTTCATTACCTCAGATCATAATTTCGTTGAAAATCTACATGGTATCATAGTTGTGAATACGAATCAATCAGCATAAGAGTCTTCAAGTTTGCAAGATGACAACTCACATGGGATTGGGATTGAGAGAGCAGGATATATTGGATGGCTCCTCAAATTCTTGTGTTTGGAAGGTCCGCACATTGTTCTTGTTGGGCGAGTATGGGTTGAAGGAATTCACGAGAAAGGTGTTGGAGAACCTTGATATCTAGAGAAGTTGAGCCTCCTCCAAAAGCAGATGGCCAAGGCCAAGAGAATGATCTTGGATGGACTTTAGGATCATGTCGTCCCTCATGTTGGACTCAAAAATATAGCTAATAAAATGTGGGATGCGTTAGTCTAGCTCTACCAAAATTATTCCAAGAATCGAAAGATGGTCCTCAAAGAGAATATGAGGACAATCAAGATGCATAAGGGTGAGAGTGTCACTTCATATCTCACCAAAGTTCAAGAAGTCTATGATGAGATAGTAGCTATTAGAGAGAAGCCTATAGACACAAAGCTACAGTGTGTGGCTCTCAATGGGTTTACAAAATATTGGCATACTTTTCTTTCAGAGTATTACCGGATGAGATAAGTTGTCGAATTGAGAACGCCTATGGAGTGACTTCATATAGGAAGAGCTAAGGCTGAGGCTAGTTGATAATTATAGTAATAATGGCAAGGGTTCCAAGGTTAAGAAGGAGGAAGATAATCTTGTTCTTGAAATTAAATTCAAAGGCAATAAAGGAAAAGGGAAGAGTGAAAACATTCAAAAGGGTGACAAGAAGAAGACAAATCCAAGTAAAATCAAATTATTCCATTTCCATACTTTTGGACACTATGCTTCCAAGTATCCTAATGGGAAAAATGGGTCGAATAAGGAGCATGTACTTGCATCAGTTAAGGTAGATGAGTTTTCCTCTCATTTTGACAAGGACTTCTCATTGATAGATTGCATGAAAATCTCAGTAGGGAGCAGTATGTTGTATATTGATTCAAGAGCCTCTTTCTATATCACTAGAAATCAACATTATTTCAACCAACTGGATGAGAATTATATGCAGGTAAATATCAATCTTGGAGATAATGGCAAGTATGCTACTAAGGGAATTGATATTTTCAGCTTTGAAAGGGAGTCAGGTAATATTATTCATCTCAAAGATGTTCTCTATGTTCCAAGGTTGAAGAATAACTTGGTTTCAATAGTCATCCTTGAGGATAAAGGATTTGATGTCACCTTCAACAGAGGTAATTATTACTTCCAGCACTTTGCTTCTGGATGTAAGAAGTAGATATGTGTAAGGGTGAAAATTCTCTACAAGTTACATGTAGAAACTAGTGCAACCTTGAGCAGCAAGGCAGGATGTGCAGATGCATGTGAATTTTGGCATAGATGCATGCAACACTTGCATTCTTCAGCAAATTTCCCCGGGATTACCAATGGGAGGCCTTGACAAGATTACAGTGTGCAAGGGATGCAAGCTTGGAAAGTATGCCAGCTCTTCCTTCCATGGACAGGACAACAGGGCCAAACGTATTTTGGAGTTGGTGCATTCAAATGTGTATGGGACCTTCTATTCTCTATCACTGATGAGACACAATTATTATTTTACTTTCATTAATGATTTTTCTTGGAAAACTTGGATATATTTTATGAAAAAAAAAAAATGAGGTCTTAGACAGGTTCATGGAGTTTAAGGCCTTGGTAGAGAAGAAAATCGGGAAGAAAATCAAGGCAGTGAGAAGTAACAATGGCAGAGAATGTATCTCCAATGCCTTCAAGGGTTTTTGTGCCAAGGAAGGTATTAGGAGAGATTTTATAACACCTCATAACCCTCAAAAGAATTGGGTGGTTGAGAGGAAGAACGGGAGTATTCTTACAACAGCCAGAACTATGTTGCATGATAGAGATTTAACTAGGTTCTTGTGGACAGAAGCATGCAACACTACAGTATTTCTATAGAATAGGAGTCCACACAGGGTGCTTGGACAAGCTACAAAAAAGGAGGTATTCACAGTCAAGAAGCCTACTGGTTCACACTTCTAAATCTTTGGCATAAAGGTCTACTGTCATGTGTCCAAATATAACAAGAAGAATTCTGATGCCACAAAAAATAAGGGTATATTCGTGGGGTATAACGAGACATCTAAGGCATACAGGGCTTATCTTTAAGGATCTAGGACAACAATTCTCAAGAGAGATGTGATATTTGAAGAGGATCAGGCTCTAAGAGTTTCCTTAGAGTGTGAGAAAATTGCAACACCTGAGGAGGAGCTACTCACTCTCAAACAACATGCACAACCAACACCTCAAATTGAGCCATAGCCACATTCTAGTGGCAAGAGGGTGGCACAGAAAGATGAGGAGTACAAACCAAGCAAAGAGAAAACAAATCAGCTAGATCCAACCACCACAGGGAGGAAGAATTCCAGGTGGGTCGAGAGGCTGACCCAGAATGTTGAAGAGTAGGTCGAGGCTCCCAGCATCATGTTTAGGCAGAGTAAAGTTAAAAAAAACCGCAAAGGTGCACAGGTTATATGGCACTAATGACAGATTTTGTGGACACTAAGCCTTCTTCTTATGAGGAGGCAAATTCTCAATAGGTTTGGTGGAGGAGTGTTCCTCTATCATGAAGAATGATGTTTAGGAGGTTGTTCCATGACCTGAGGGGAAAAGCATAGTTTGATATATATGGGTGTACATGTTGAAGCATGGAGCATATGGGAGTGTGGAGAAGTTCAAGGCCAAGTTTGTGGCCAAAGGCTTCTCAGAATTTGAGGGCATAGACTGTCAGGAGACATTTTCCTCAGTAGCACAATATTCATCCATCAGGACTATTCTAGCACTTGCAGCATATATGGGGTGGAATATCCACCAAATGGAAGTGAATACAACATTCCTCAATGTAGTCATTCAGTAGGAGATCTATATAGAGTAGCCAAAGGGGTTTGAGCAGTTCAATAGAGACACACATGTGTGCAGGCTAAAGAGATTTATTTATGGGCTCAAATAAGCTCTGAGAGCATTGTACACTCATACTGGCATCTACCTTTGAGGATTGGGCTTCACAAAGAATGATCCATAATCCAACCTGTACTACATCATGGTTGGAGGGTTGTCGCTCATTCTAGTTCTCTATGTCGATGACCTTATATTTACTCGATATGAGAGCTTGAACTAGGATTGCAAGGAGGACCTTGAAAAGTAGTTTGAGATGAAGGATATGGGGCTTGTTCACTATTTCCTTGGCATGGAGGTTTGCAGGGTGATGGTGAGACCTTTGTGGGACAAAGAAAGTACAGAAAAGAGATTCTCCAGAAATTTCATATGCCAGATTGCAGGCACATGGCCACACCTCTAGTCACAAACTGAAGGAATATGGGTGCTACTACAACAGAGCAAGTGGATCTTAGAGTATACAAGCAACTCAAAGGATCGTTGATATACTTGGTAAGCACACGACTTGATATTTTTTTTTCAATCGACTAGTTAAGTTAGTTCATGGTTGAACCAACCAAAGTGCATTGGGTTATTACAAAGCATGTGTTGAGATATATTAGAGGCTCAATAGACTATGGATTGTGGTACAAATAGGTTGATTAAGGCTTGAGGGCTTCATTGATGTAGATTGGGCAGGGAACTCCAAAGAAAGCAAGAGTACTTCAAGTGGAATATTCAGCATTGGGTCACCTACATTTTCTTGGTACAACAGGAAGAAGAGATCAATTGCACTCAGTTCAATAGAGGCTGAGTACATGGCTTCTATTCAGGCAACTTGCAAGGCTATTTGGAAGAGGAAGTTATTTGTGGGACTTTAAAGACAGAAGATGGAGCCTACCATGATACATTGTGATAATTGTAGTTGCATTAAAATTTCTCAGAATCCAATGCTTCGCGATCACTCAAAGCATATGAAGATATTGTATTACCATCTTAGAGATTATGTGCAGAAGGGGGTAGTCAAGCTATAGTACGTTCTAATAGGGAAGAAGATGACAATCATCATGACCAAGGCATTGACAAGAGGTAGTTTTTATCATCATAGAGATAAGTTAGGAGTTTTACAAAATCCCTTCCTCACTAAGAGAGAGTGTTGAAAAGTAGTGAAGGAATGGATTCCTTGATCTGTGTCTTGATTCAAGGTATCAATTTTGAGATCTTCTTAGACATCTATGAGTTCTAGTGATAAGTTTGAGTTCAACAAGTAGTTTGACTAGTGAAATTTTGTAGAGTATGAGTTATATATGCTCTAGTGTGAGTTAAATTCAGAACTGAGTGAATAAGTGGAGTTAGCCTCCTAAATTTTAGGATGATTCAATTAACTAAGAGTGTTTAATTTTTTTAACTCAAAAATCTCCAATTCAACTCCTAATTTAGAAAAATCCCTAACAATAGCCTAATTGAAAAGCTTATAAGGAGATCAAAAGCACACAATTAATTAATCAATTATTGAGCATGAGTTTGTGAGGAAGAGACCTTGTGGAGGAACGAGACAAGTGTTCCTTGTGCGAATTATTGAGGAAGGAAATTTTCTCTTTGTAGTGTGCATAGAAATAGGGAAAATTCCTATTTAATAGAAGCTTAGCCAATGATAGGAAATAGGAGATTATTTCCTAAGGTTTTTGTTACAAAATCAGAACCTTTAGTGCATATAGGATAAGGAAGCAAGTCAGGTATCAAGAAGAAGTTTCAGGCCGAGGCCAGGTAGGAAAATTCTTCTATTTTCAAATTAGAGCCAACTTTTATGTGTATCAGATTTGTTGCTCAATTTTACTTAATAAAATTATGAAGAAAGTGAGGGTTTCCTTGTTGGGTTCCCTAGAAAAATTGTGTTTTATTGTGTAAATTTTGTGAAATTATTTATGTTCTACTCCATTTTTATTCGGTAGAGAAATCTTTTGTCTGTGAGAAAAGAAAATTTGTCTTCAGATTGTTCATAGTAGCATATCATAATTTCGTGGAAAATATACAGTGAATTCCACATAATAAATAAATATGATAAACTGCCAAGAAAATGAATCCAATAGGATATATTGGTTAAAGAGGGTATATATTTATCCCTGAAACAAAGTCATTCATTTGGGCAGTTCTAAAAAATATCGATACTTTACAAGAAATATCTTTGTCTGAAATAACCTAGACTATGAATGTTGGTGAAACTTCACAACTCTAACAATGTCATCCCAGAAATTGTCATTAATGACATTGTTGTTGTTTTTTTTTTTAACTGAGATCTTGTAATTTTCACATTTCTATATTGATGTCATGGTTACTGTAAATATATTTTGGTTATCCTAGTAATATTCAAATGAATTCGGTTTGAAAATACAATATAAAAAACCTACTACTATAAAGAAGATGGAACAAACAAGTAACACAAAAAAATAATTGCAGAAAAGAAAAAAACCACATATAATGTCAGATGTGAGAAACAAACCTGTAATGCATATAGCAAGTGCCCTTCATCTTTGTAAAAAACTCCATAGTGCATGAGGGAAAAATAATTCTAACGATCAAGCGAAAGAGCTGCAAATCATTCAAATGCCTTTGGAATGAGATCATGTATTTAGAGACAAATTCCATTTCCAATGTAAGCTTCCATGGTGATAGGCTCTGTTTCCAGAGAAAATTCATCGAGACAAAGTGTATCTAAAAACTTATTCCAGCTCACTGAATAATGACTCACTACCCCATCGACATTCAAAGGTAATGGTATTTGTCAGTGCTCATTGTTGCCTGAAACGTCCCCACTCTCTTTCAGCATTCACTATCTTAGACTGACGAGACCGACTCACTGCTCCATCGGTATTAGAAGATAATGGCCTCTGTGAGTCTCATTGTTGCCTGCGACATCCCCACTCTCTTCCTGCATTCACTATCTGATACTGAGATAATTGAAGTTCTATCCCTACCATAGTTGGACCCATTCCACTCATCAACGCCCCCCATTTTCCCATACTGCTCCACTTCATGACCCTACTTTACCAAAATGAAACTTCACAACCCTTCTTTACATAAAATGAAAATCATGCACATAGTTAAAAATTTATTCCAAAAATTCAATCATATAGTAACCCCACTGAAAACCATTACAAGTGATGGATTAAATCCTCCAATAACACTTCAAGACACTTTAGTAGAACATAACACATTAAAAATAAAGACCCTAATCGAAATATAGCAAATGCATTCAGCATTTGGGATGATTACCTTACGGTCAGGCATAACATAGTCCGATAGATGATTACCTTACAGTCGAAAAGGTCTTTCAAACCATGAAATTTTAAATTCCCACCAAATTAATAAATGTGTAGACTTGGAAACCATGAAAGGTTAAACTCCCTCCAAATTAATAAATGGGCAAAGGGAAATATAAAAGCAAGAAAGCAAAGTCGAGATCACTTTGAAAAAAGTTGAAGAGGGAAATAAGGAGGGATCTTAATTCGGTGGCAAAAGGACAATGAAGAGAGAATGTTCATAGGTTATAATAAGGAAGATACTTTTAAATATTTTTTCATTTTTATTCATTTTTCTACTCTTTTGTCTTGAAGAGGGTGGAATAGGAAGGAAGAGATTATAGATTAGATTTATTTTAAATAGTATTTCTATTTTTTATTCAATTTCTTTTAGTCTTTTTTCTTATTTTTATGTTTTTATTGAATTTTATATATATATTTTTATTTTCTATGTTATTATAAAAATGTAAGTGGACAGTTAAAATAAATCTGTCTAAACTAAAATGATTAAAAAACAAAAGATTAATAGATATTGATATAAAGGCATAAAAATAAATTCTTGGACAATTACAAGAGGAGGAAAATATCACAAGTCCAAGTGTAACATCAAAAGTAGACCTTAAAAACCACATAGGTATTCTTTAATGTATATTTAGTCTTAAGTCAGGATATGGGCACCATAGGAGGTATTTATCATCACATGTGGTAGTTAGTATCTATTTTATGGTTAGGGGAGGAAAACAAGGAGCTTAGTCCCTAAATTAATCTTTCTCCTTCTCAATTTCCATGAAAAATACCTCTAGCTAGGAATATGTTCATTTAGTATATTTTTCAAGATAATAATGGGTCTCCTGGCCTTTACTATGGCCAAGGAAGGAAAAAAAAATGACTTAAGTCCTAAATAATCAGAGACCATGTTTAAAAGCACCACATTAATTATATTCTCAAAGGGATATTCTATGGCCTCTAGGAGGGATGTGTCTACCATTCAAAGGTTTTGGACACCAAAATTGGTTCTTAGATCCTCGTCATTGGACCTTAATGAAATTAGGAGGATTTTGAATCACATATGATGCTTACAAGTGTATAAAGAGCACATTTAACTAGGTTTGAGGGTACATTTTATACGTATCATAATGTATATGAGAGGGAAAATGGTTTTCAATGCTAGTGACCTAATCACACAGAAAACCTCATAAATTTTCACTTTTGGATATCCCAAAGATTCAATAAGTAATTCAATGTTAGAGGATTTGTTGGTAAGGTACTGATAGTAGAAACAACACTCTAGTGTTAAACTTTAGAGACAATAGGGTATTCAAAATTTTAACATTGTACATGGATTCAGAAACCCATTTGTCTCTAATTTTTAACACTGTAGATGGATTCAGAGACCCCTGTATTGAAATGTGTAAGTTCGGTATTAAAATTGCAATTTTCCATTTCTGAAGTGACACAATTAAAAATTATTAAACATAAATGACTAATTCATATACTTCTTGTACTTGTTATTTGGTCATATTTTTATTCTTGGACTATAATAATCATTTACACTAATCATTATTATTTTGGTCACTTATATCTAGTTATGTATTTTAGTCCTAAACTAAATTAGTCATTTAAGTTAGTCGCTTTTAGTTTAGTCACTTATTATCTAGTCATATATTAGTCCTAGACTAAATTAGTCATTTAAGTTAGTCGTTTTTTTAGTTTAGTAACTTATTATCTAGTCATACATTTTATCCCTAGACTAAATTAGTCATTTAAGTTAGTAATTTTTAGTTCGGTCACTTAAAATTTATCAATTTTAGTAGTCATTCACTTTAAATAATTGCGGCGATTAACATTTTTAGTCACCTAGTCACGAATTTCATCATTTTCTACTAGTGTTGGGCATATATCAAGTCATAATTTTTGGATATTTCGAGCGCATATTCTGCCATTCGAGGGAACTGTGACATGGAATCTTTACCTATGGGGGCCAAAAATGATCTAATAAACCAATCCATATAGATACAATCTTCAAAATAGGAGGCCTACATGTGCTCCTCCTTTTGCGCCATTCTTGTAGATTGTCATAATAGCGGGTGGCAGAATTTTGACGGAATGAATTCAAGAGTTTGATTCTGGTGTCATAACGGAGAGGTAACTGAAAATTTGATAAGAAATATTTTGCGCGAGTCACAAAAGTGGAAAGAGAGGTACGAGGTTGGTTGACATACCACTTTAAGATTAAGCATGCGTTAGAATAAATGAAGACGAATGGAGTCATCGGTAATGGAATTAGATGAACACCACATGACAAATGAGCAAACATGATTAGTGGGGTATTCTCTAGTATTTCCATAAAACTTGGGAATGTCATAAGGAATTTTAGTAGGCATAACTGGCCAACTTGGGTTATGGAGAAGGGGGTCTTTAATAAGTTGATTAAAATCTACGAGATTCAAACCGACTATAAACGATATCAATGGAGTAGAAGTGACCATACGAGTTGATGTTCCACTAGTGGTATTACCTGGGGTAGGACCCGAGGTAAAACCTTGGTTACTCACACCTGCATTGGTTCCTGACATGGTGGTGATCTAAGGTATAGAAGGCACAAAATAAAAGGAATCAGTAGAATCAAAGTCAGAATGAATCGATGGAGGACTGGGAAGATTATTTCGCACCCGATGGGGAGGAGTAATATGTCCTAATGGGAATTAAGGATTAAGACCTTGAATTCCCCACAAAAAATGCCTTGGTTGCGAAATGATTTCAAGACAAAGATGTCACTAAAGGACTAAAGAATGATAGGAAACACCAGAGTAACAAACAATAAGAAAAAACTTAGCGCAATGGTGTCAAGTTTAATCAGGGCAAGTACACAACAAAGATTCTCAAGAAATTTCATATGCAAGATTGCAGGCCAATGGCGACACCTCTAGTCACAAGCTAGAGGAATATGGGTACTACTACAACATAAAGAGTGGATCTTAGAGTATACAAGCAACTCAATGGATCGTTTATGTACTTGGTCATCACAAGACTTGATATTTGTTTTTCAGTTAACCAGTTAATTCAGTTCATGGTTGAACCAACAAAAGTGCATTGGGTTAGTGCAAAGCATGTGTTGAGATATCTTAGAGGCTTAATAGACTATGGATTATGGTACAAATAGGTTGATTGAGTCTCGAGGGCTTCATTGATGTAAATTGGGCAGAGAAATCCACAAACAGGAAGAGTACTTCAAGTGGAATCTTCGACATTGGGTCAACTACAGTTTATTGGTACAACAGGAAGCAAAGATCAGTTGCACTCAGTTCAACAGAGGCAGAGTACATGGTTTCTAGTCAGGAAGCTTGCAAGGCTATTTGGAAGAGGAAGTTACTTGTGGGACTTTTCAAATAGAGGATGGAGCCTACCATGATACATTGTGATAATCAAAAATTCATTAAACTCTCTGAGAATCCAATGTTTCATGATCACTCAAAGCATATGAAGATCTCGTATCACCATCTTAGAGATTGTGTATAGAAGGGGATAGTCAAGTTATAGTACATTCCAATAGGGGATCAGACGACAGACGTCATGACCAAGGCATTGGCAAGAGGTAGTTTTTATCATCACGGAGATAAGTTGGGAGTTGTACAAAATCCCTTCCTCACTAAGAGAGAGTGTTGAAAAGTAGTGAAGGAATGGATTCCTTGATCTGTGTCTTGATTCAAGGAATAAATTTTGAGATATTCTTAGACATCTATGAGTTCTAGTGATGAGTACAAGTTCAAGAAGTAGTTTGACTAGTGAAATTTTGTGGAGTATGAGTTATCTATCCTCTAGTGTGAGTTAAATTCGAAACTAAGTGAATAAGTGGACTTAGCCTCCTAAATTTTAGGATGATTCAGTTAACTAAGAGTGTTGAATTTTGTGAACTACTAAAGCTCCAAATCAACTCCTAATTTACAAATATCCCTAACAATATCCTAATCGGAAATCTTATAAGGATATGAAAGGCACACAATTAATTAATCAATTCTTGAGCATGATTTTGTGAGCAAGAGAGCTTGTGGAGGAACGAGGCAAGTGTTCCTTGCACAAATTATTGGGGAAGGCAATTTTCTCTTTGTAGTGTGGATAGAAATAGGGGAAATCCCTAATTAATATAAGCTTAGCCAACGATAGGAAATAGGAGATTATTTCCTAAGGTTTTGTGTTGGAAAATCAGAACCTCTAGTGTATATAGGAGAAGGAATCAAGTCAGCTATAAAGAAGAAGTTTCAGGCCTAGGACAGGCAATAAAATTCTTGTATTTTCATATTAGAACTAGCTTGTATGTGTATCATATTTGTTGCTCAATTTTACATAATAAAATTTTAAAGCAAGTGAGGGTTTCCTTGTTGGGTTTCCTAGAAAATTTTTGCATATTATTGTGTAAATTTTGTGAAATTATTTTATGTTCTACTAAGTTGTTATTTGGTAGAGAAATTTGTTGTCTGTATGAAAATAAAATTTGTCTTCAGATTATTCATAGTAACATATCAAAATTTCATGGAAAATCTACAGTGAATGCCACATTATAAATAAATAAATATGATAAACTGCCAAGAAAATGAATCCAATGTGATATATTGGTTAAAGAGGGTATATATTTATCCCTAAAACAAATTCATTCATTTGGGCAGTTCTAAAACGTACCGATACTTTACAAGGAATATCTTTGTCTGAAATAACTGAGACTGTGAATGTTGTTAAGATGTCATGCCAAAGACTCAAGAGTGCCTATTTTATGAAAGGGAAGCAAGTTCAAAATCCTATTAGTTATGTTTCGAGTTTCTTTGTAGCATACATTTGTAGAAGTGTGACTCCATGAGTTAGTAGCTGTCAATGCCATGTCATCAACATTGATTGATATGATAACATGTAGGGATTCCTTAAAAAGGCTTGGTACATTAACAATAAATTTTTGAAAAATTGACATTGGTGAAACTTCACAGCTCTAACAGTGCCATCCCAAAAATTGTCATTACAGACATTTTTGTTGTTTTTTTTTCAAAACTAAGATCTTGTAATCTTCACATTTCTATATTGATGTCATGGTTATTGTAAATATATTTTGGTTATCCTAGTAATATTCAAATCCATTCGTTTCCAAAATACAATATAAAAAACCTACTACTATAAAGAAGCTGGAACAAACAAGTAACACAAAAGAATAATTACAAAAAAGAAAAAAGCCACAAATAGTGTCATATGTGAGAAACAAACCTGTAATGAATCTAACAAGTGCCCTTCATCTTTGTACAAAAATCCACAGTGCATGAGGGCAAAAGAATTATAGGGATCAAGTGCAAGAGCTTCTGGAAAGCATTCAAATGCCTTTGGAATGAGACCTTGTATTTAGAGACAAATTCCATTTCCAATGTAAGCCTCCATAGTGATAGGCTCTGTTTCCAAATTAAATTCATAGAGACCAAGTGTATCTGCAAACTTATTCCATATCAATGAATAATGGTTCACTGCCCCATCGACACTCAAAGGTAATGGTCTGTGTGAGTGCTCATTGTTTCCTGCAACATCCCCACTCTCTTCCAGCATTCACTATCTGAGACTGAGGAGACCGACTCACTGCTCCATCAACATTAGAAGGTGATGGCCTTTGTGAGTGCTCATCGTTTCCTGTGACATCCCCACTCTCTTTCTGCATTTACTGTCTGAGACTAAGTGAATTGAATTTCTATCCCTGCCATAGCTGGACCCATTCCACTCTTCAACGCCCCTAGTTTCCCATACTTCTCCACTTCACAACCCTGCTTTACCAAAATTAAACTTCACAACCCTTCTTTACCAAAATGAAAAATCATGCTCATAGTTAAAAATTTATTCCAAAAATTCAATCATATAGTAACCCCACTGAAAACCATTACCAGCGATGGATTAAACCCTCCAAGAACACCTCAAAAAACTTTATTATAATAAAGCACATTCAAAATAAATACCCTAATCGAAATATAGAAAATGCATTCAGCATTTGGGAGGATTACCTTATGGTCAGGCATAACAGAGTCCGACAGATGATTACCTTACCGTCGAAAAAGTATTTCAAACCATGAAATTTTAAATTCCCACCAAATTAATAAATGCGTAGACTTGGAAACCATGAAAGGGTAAACTCCCTCCAGATTAATAAATGGCCAGAGGGAAATATAAAAGCAAAAAGAAAAGTCGAGATCACTTTGACAAAATTGAAGAGGGAAACAGGGAGGGATCTTAATTTGGTGGCAAACGGAAGATCATGAAGAGAGAATGTTATAGGTTATAATAAGTAAGATACTTTTAAATGTTTTTTATTTTTTAATTCATTTTTATATTCTTTTGCCTTGAAGATGGTTGAATAGGTTATTAAAAGGAAGAGATTATAGATCAGATTTCTTTGAAATAGTCTTTCTATTTTTTATTCAATTTCTTTTAGTCTTTTTTCTTATTTTTATGTTTTTTATTGAAAAATAAATAAAAATCTTTGTTATTATAAAAATGTAAGTAGATAGTTAAAATAAATTTGTCTAAACTAAAATTATTAAAAAACAAAAGATTAATAGATATTGATATAAAGGCATGGAAATAAATTATTGGGCAATTACAAGAGGAGGAAAAGATAACAAGTTAGAGTGTAACATGAGAAGTAGACCTTACAAACCACATAGGTCTTCTTTAATGAATATTTAGTCTTAGGTGGGAATATGGGCACCATAGGAGGTATTTATCATCACATGTGGTAGTTAGTATCTATGTTATGGTTAGGAGAGGAAAACAAGGGCCTTAGTACCTAAATTAATATTTCTCATGCTAAAATTCCATGAACAATACCTCTAGCTAGGAATATTGTCATTTAGTATGTTTTACATGATAAGGATAGGTCTCGTGGCCTTTATTATGGCCAAGGAAGGAAAAAAAAAAGACTTCAGTCCTAAATAATCAGTGACCATGTTTCAAAGCACCGCATTAATTATATTCTCAAAGGGATATTCTATGGCCTCTAGGAGCAATGTGTCTACCATTCAAAGGTTTTGGACACCACAATTTGTTCTTAGAGCCTCGTCATTGGACCTTAATGAAATTAGGAGGCTTCTGAATCACATATGATGCTTACAAGTGTATAAAGAGCACATTTAACCAGGTTTGAGGGTACATTTTATACGTATCATAATGTATATGAGAGGGAAAATGGTTTTTAGTGCTAGTGATCTAATTGCACAAAAAACCCCATAAATTTGTGCTTTGGGATATCCCAAAGATTCAATAAGTAATCCAATGTGAGAGGATTTGTTGCTAAGGTACTGATATTAGAAACAACCCTCTAGTGTTAAAATTTAGAGACAAAAGGGTATTCAAAATTTTAACATTGTAAATGGATTCAAAGACCCCTTTGTCTCTAAATTTTAACACTGCAAATGGATTCAGAGATCCCTCTAGTGAAATGTGACAGCTCAGTATAAAAATTGAAATTTTCCATTACCAATGACACAATTAAAAATTACTAACATAAATTACTAATTCATATACTTGTTGTACTTGTTATTTGGTCATATTTTTATTCTTGGACTATAATAATCATTTACACTAATTGATGCAGGGGCATTAGGTTCCAAAAAGATACTTTGTATTTCCATAGGAATAGGGGGTCTTATATTTTACTTGCTCATGTAATTATTGAATAAATTGAGTGATTTTTAGTTAAATGTAAAGAGAATTGTAACTACCCTCGAATGATTAGATGACAGGAGAAGTCGACTAGAATGTGAAGAGTCAATTCAAATCAATCAGGGAGTTAGGCTAAATTTAGGATTTGAGGAGTTTTTCGAATCATTGTAGGGATCTAAATCGATTGACTATCCATCTGTATAATTGTAAGCCTCGAGGGAATTCAAAAGGAGACCTGCATATACCTGCACAAAGCTGCATAGAGGTAGAAATCCAGAGAGGCAAAGTAGGGAGAGTGGAAGGCCATTTGATTGAATATTTGGCCAGAGGCGATTAGTTTGTAGGTAAGTTCATTTGTAAATATGAAAGGGTTTGGTTCAGTACTATGTGATTTTTATCTAATTTAAATGTTGTGTGAATGGGCTCCGAATGTCAAGAATAAATTGTATAAAAATGTGTGATGGAACTCTTTTATTAACTGTGTATGATGCTTTGTATGTTATGGATAAATCGATGGAATTAAAACCTCACTCCCTGTGTATGAACTAATTTATGTTAACCTTGTGAGAAGTGGCTTAAATCGTATCCGAAATCCATTATGATATCGAGAGGAATCTATATGGGAATTTATTGGTTTCCATTTGCATAAATCGATGTAAATTCTTGTGTAAATCCATCGTCTAGGAAACTGATGAGGTTGGCCTTTGAAGAAGGACGTAAGCAATGTTGACTTGATTATTAAGCATGGTTGAATCTGCATTGAACTCTGTCTAATTGAAATCGATTGAAATCGATCCATAGTGTTGGGTCACAGCGACAAAGGAGGTGCCCTTACCTTCGAAAGCTTGAATGGTTTAATGGATATGTGGAATCGAATGGGAATTTGATAGCACATAAGGTTGAAGGGTTTGATTGAACAAGAACGAGAGCAGAACTATTTGTGAAGCAGAACCTTGAGTGCAGAGAGGCGGAAACGTGAAGAAAAGGTGGTTTCTGGAGAGAAAACAAGTGGGATCGCGTTATTTAAAAGAGGTAAGGAGAATTGTTGAAAAAATGCGATATACGTCTTTGCCTGATGCATGGCCAAAGGTGGGTTGGAAAAACCACTCTCATCGCGCTTTTTTTAGCGTTAAAGCTCAGATATAAAACAAACACGATATTCACTTGTACTCGTTCGATCAGTGATTGGAGCGGGACAAATGCTGGGACGTTAGATCCATTCAGGCATTAAGCAAGGTAAAACATGTGCGGACCCCAGAACTTCAAGAATGTTGGAAAATTTTTTTTATTCCAAAGTTTGAAAACTTTTAACATTTGTTGATACGCATTGATAATAATGATGTGGGCCATCTCATTTAGTTTAACTACAAAAGCCTTGTATGAATGATTGTGGAGTGAAGCACATAAGAATTGGGGAGTCGTTAATTAAATGAACATGAACTATGGTTTATAAGAGATGGTGAAGAATGAGTGGGCCATCATATTAAAGCTTAGCGCAAAGGCAATTCTTGGTTAATTGAAGGGAAGCATTACCATATAGTTATATAAATGTATGTGGGGCCATATTACATAATGGGCCTGTAATAAGTTCATTCGAACACCATGAGGTGAGAGCAAGGATTTATTTTTATCTTAAAGCAAATTTATATGCTTTGGGGCATTGGGTTTTATTTTTATTAACATAAGAAGAGAGTGGAATTAATATCTAAAATCTCGGATTTGAGATATTAAAACTCCCAGAATCATTTATTTAAATTGCTAGCTCAGAAGTCAGAATGGTGTGAGTTTGCCATAGTGTGGGTTTGTTTGGGAAAAATACTGAAAATTAAATTTATATGCACAAGAAAGAGTTAATGTGGGGACTGTGGGTTTTACCCAGCATCAAGTGGTATCAGAGCTAGAATTGAATTAGCTCTTTGACAGTTTATTTTTGAAATGCACATATACTGAAACGGTGAGGAAAAGTTGATGTTTAAATATGTTTAACAAAATTTACAGATTTGATAAAATATGCAGTGAAGGTCTCCAGATGTGCATAATCTGGAGTTGAAGACAAAGAGTCTTGAAGATTGCAGCGAATAGAGATGCAGTGCAGGTGAGAAGAAGCAAGATCATTTAGGGATCTTGGAAGGTGAGTTGATGAGCCTTATTTGAATCTAGTTTGAAGGATTTGTTTACAGAATGTAGATTGCAGAGAATTGAGGAGAATCTCAGCAAAGGCAGATCACAGCTTTGAGAGCAATGATGAAAGAATCTAGCAAGGGATTCTGAGTGAAGAATAAGTGTGGAAGAACCTGGACGATTCCCAACAGAGGTTGGATGAGAGAAGAATAGATGTGTTATTGAGAAGTTGCAAAGTGAAGCCTAGAGAGAGCAGAAGAGAGTGCTCAGAAGGTTCTAGAAGATAGGGGACCAGTACTTTCCAAAAGCTAGATCCGGAGGAAGGGATTAGTGAGGTTATTTGCAGCAAGAGAGCTTGATGTTGCAGAGGCTTAATGTATCTTGTGAGTGAAGAACTCATGGAGGAGAAAATGGGTACTGGTAGCCATAGCAAAGATTGCAGAGGTTCTGAGAGAGGCCACATAAGAGTGAGGGAAGATGCCAAAGAAAATGGCATGAGGAAGAAACTCATTGATGAAGAATATTGGAAAGAGATAGCTGAGATCATAGAGCAATTCAACAATTTGGAACCGATGATAAAGGAAAGACAGAGATTTGGTTGGCTCATGTAGAATAAGGTAAAGTGGCAAAGGCCACAGATGAAGAGAGAGCAAATGATAAATGCTTAGCTGACAGAGAGGTTACTCAAGATGATTGAGTATCTGGAGAAGGACTTGAAGACTAAAGCTTCAAGTGAGACCAAGAGGTCAAATGGCCTTACATCTAGCAAGTTTTGTATGTTTGCAGGAAAAGTAGGTGAGAGCGAACAAACTATTGATGTTGTCACTAAGGAAGAAAATGAGGCAGCTAGATGTTTTGGAAATGTCCATGCACAGTTGGAGAAAGGTTCTGCTTTCCAACATATTGGAAGCAGAGGAGATTTAGCTTATGATGATGGCCAGAAGCTGGAAGTTGGACAACTTGAAGAAGAGACTATTGAAGAATCTTTGAGGTGTATAGAAGACTTGGGACAACAAGAAGATTTGATGATTGATTCATCAAATGAGACCATGGGGTCTTTTGGTTTTACAACTGACAAGTTGTGTGTGAGTGTAGGAATTGATGAGGACAGTTCATTTGATGAAACTGTGATGGATGAAGCTGACTGTTGCCAAGCAAGATATGGTGATTATCTTTCAGAGGGAGATCAGATTGAGTTAATGCAGCAAAAGAAATTCATAAATTCCTTGTTTTATAAAGGAGATTATTTCAATGAAGATGAGTTTGATAATGAAAGAGATTGCTTCAATGAGGACAACACAGTTATGTCTGATGATGACCAATTTGTTATTAATGTTGATAATGACAGATTGTTTTTGTTAAATGGCCAAATAGAGAGTGATGGACATATAGTTGAAGTTGTTGTAGGGATGGAAGATCAGGATTCTATTCTGATGAAGGTTGAAGAGATAGTGACAGTAGGAGACTTGACTTGTGAAGACAGTATGAATGTTTTCTCAGATGAGATGCCAGGATTGTGGCATGAGTTAAGTGTCTTGGAGAAGAGGACAGAAACACAGAGAGAAGATGTTCAGATTGTAAAGGCAGAAGTGAATGAAGATAAGAAAGTTCATTTTTATGAGCTAGAGAAGAGAGACATCCTTGAAGAGGATGATGCAGAGAAGAGACTAACTGACAGTCTCGAGAAGGATTGGGATCAGCATATTGATGTGCTGATGGAGAAGGAAAGAATTTCGGGACATCATACTGAAATGCTGGCAGAGGAGAGAAAGGCACTGAGGCCTTATGATTTTTATTTTGACAATTGTTTTGTGAATGCAGATTTTGTTGATGCTGAAGGAAAGTTGACACCATTGGGTAGTCAATTGAAAAAGGAAGAGAATTCTGTAGAAGATTTTAATCCATGGAATGAGAGAATTGGATTGTTGGGGATTATGCTGAATCAACAGGATTCAATGCAAAAGAGGGAACCTAAATTTCAGAATTGGGGATTGCAGAATGTGAAGACACAATGGAATGAATATACGGAAGAATTGGTGATTGAATCATCAATTGAGAGCATTGGGTCTTGTGGTTTTGAAACTGATAATTTGGCTGTGTTTACAGGAATGACAGAAGGAAATCCATCTCTTGGAGTTGTCTTGAGAGGAGAAGAACTGTTGCGGAAAGAATATGAGACAGTCATGTCTCATGTGAAGAAACTTGTCCCTGATGACAAGGAGGAGTTGACTTGTATGAATAGCCAAGAGAAGATTGTAAGGAAGACTTTTGGGGCTGCTACAATAGTAGAGAATTAGATTTTTACTATGATAGAAGATGAAAATGCAACACTTGAAGGACTTGATTTGATTTCCGGAATCAATCAAGGAGATGAGAGTCAATTGCTGATGATTTCCCAAGAAGAAGAAGAAGAGGCTGAAACTGAGTTGCAACATATTGACGAAGTGTTTGGAAAGGATGGCTGAAATGTTTGCTGAAAACATTTGGAGAAGAGAATGAAATGGTAGAGCAAAAAATTGAAGTGTTGCCAGAAGAGGAGGAAGGGACACAAATATTTTATAAGTTTGATGTTTGTCTTATGATTGCGGGTATTGATGGAAGGACTAAGGCATGTTCAGTCCAGGAGAAGAAAAAAGATGACGATAGTGACTGGCAATTTAAATACCAATCCAAAGGGTTGCTGAAGTTAGAGACTAAATAAATTGTCATGAATGACAATCCGAGAGAGTTTTTTTGTAGCAGAAGACAAGAGGATATGGATGATTGGGTGGCAGTAAGCATGGCAGTAGGAAGAGCTACAGCAAGCAGGAGATTACAGCAAGAGGAAGTAGAAGTTTAGTAATCAAGATGGAGTAGTATCCAGCAGTCAGAAGACATATTAGATAAGGAAATTCAATTTATAAGAAGACTTATGGTGAGAGTGTCTCAAAGGAAGACAACAGCAAGAAAACAAAGAAGCAGCAGCAGCAAAAGAAAGACAGTCACAGACTGTGAAAGCATAACAAGTGGAAAGATGTAGCATAAAGTATGGAAACGTGGAGGAGTGCAAAAGGAGAATGTTGCAGCAGATGATAAGCTGCAAAACAAAGCATGGGATCCAGGAAGACAAGGACTGAAAGCCCATGATCAGGAGATCATGATAAATTTTAACCTTGGGAGTCTGATGCAGGGGCATTAGGTTCCAGAAAGATACTTTGTATTTCCATAGGCATAGGGGGTATTATATTTTACTTGCTCATGTAATTATTGAATAAATTGAGTGAATTTTAGTTAAATATAAAGAGAATCGTAACTGCCCTCGAATGATTAGAGGATAGGAGAAGTCGATTAGAATGTGAAGAATCAGTTGAGAGCAATTAGGGAGTTAGGATAAATTTAGGATTTGAGGAGTTTGTTAAATCATTTTAGGGAGATGAATTGGTTGACTATCCATCTGTATAATTATAAGCCTCAAGGGCATTCGAAAGGAGACCTGAATATACCTGCACAGAGCTGCTTAGAGCTCGAAATCCAGAGAGGTAGAGTATGGAGAGTGGAAGGCCATTTGATTGAAGATCTGGCCGGAGGCAAGAATTTTGTAATTAAGTTCATTTGTAAATATGAAAGGGGTTGGTTCAGTACTACGTGAGTTTTATCTGATTTAAATGTTGTGTGAATGGGCTCTGAATGTCGAGAAGAAATTGTATAAACATGTGTGATGGAACTCTTTGATTAACTAAGTATGATGCTCCGTATGTGATGGAGAAATCGATGGAATTAAGACCTCACTCCATGTGTATGAACTAATGTGTGTTAACCTTGTGAGAAGTGGCTTAAATCGTATCCGAAATCCATTATGATATCGAGAAGTATCTATATGGTAAGTTATTGGTTTCTATTTGCATAAATCGATGTAAATTCTTTTGTAAAGCCACTGTCAAGGAAACTGATGAGCTTGGCCTTTGAGGAAGGAGGCAAGCAATGTTGACTCAATTATTAAGCATGGTTGAATCTGCATTAAACTTTGTCTGATTGAAATCAATTGAAATGGATCCATAGTGTTGGGTCATAGCAACAAAGCATGTGTCGTTACCTTCAAAAGCTTGAATGGTTTAATGGATCTATGGAATCGAATGGGAATTCGATAGCACGAAAGGTTGAAGGGTTCGTTTGAACAAGAGAGAGAGAGAAGAACTATTTGTGAAGTGGAACCTTGAGTGCGGAGAAGCAGAAACATGAAGAAAAGGCGGTTTCTGGAGAGAAAACTAGTGGGATCGTGTTATTTAAAAGTGGTAAGGAGAATTGTTGAAAAAAATGCAATATACGTCTTTTCCTGACGTGTGGCCAAAGGTGGGTTGGAAAAACCACTCTTATCGCGTTTTTTTTAAGTGTTAAAGCTCGGATATAAAAAAAATGCGATATTCACTTGTACTCGTTCGATCAGTGGTTGGAGCGTGACAAACGCTGGGCCGTCAGATCCATTCAGGCATTAAGCAAGGTAAAACATGTGCGGACCCTAGAACTTCAAGAATGTTGGCAAATTGGTTTTATTCCAAAGTTTGAAAATTTTTAACATTTGTTGATACGCATTGATAATAATGTTGTGGGCCATCTCATTTAGTTTAACCACAAAAACCTTGTATGAATGATTGTGGAGCGAAGCGAATAAGAATTGGGGAGTCATCAATTAAATGAACATGAACTATGGTTTATAAGAGATGGTGAAGAATGAGTGGGCCATCGTATTAAAGCTTAGTGCGAAGGAAATTCTTGCTTAATTGAAGGGAAGCATTACCATATAGGTATATAAATGTATGTGGGGCCGTATTATATAATGGTTCTGTGATAAGTTCATTCGAATGCCATGAGGTGAGAACAAGGATTTATTTTTATCTTAAAGAAAATTTATATGCTTTGGGGCATCGGGTTTTATTTTTATTAACATAAGAAGAGAGTGGAATTAATATCTCAAATCTCAAATTTGAGATATTAAAACTCCCAGACTCATTTATTTAAATTGCTAGCTCAGAAGTCAAAATGGTGTGAGTTTGCCCAGATTGTGGGTTTGTTTGGGAAAAATACTGGGAATGAAATTTATATGCACAGGAAAGAGTTAATGTGGGGACTGTGGGTTTTACCCGGCATCACTAATCATTATTATTTTTGTCACTTATATCTAGTCATATATTTTAGTCCTAGACTAAATTAGTCGGTTAAGTTAGTTGCTTTTAGTTTAGTCACTTATTATCTAGACATATATTTTAGTCCTAGACTAAATTAATCATTTAAGTTAGTCTTTTTTTAGTTTATTCACTTATTATCTAGTCGTATATTTTATCCCTAGACTAAATTAGTCATTTAAGTTAGTAATTTTTAGTTCGGTCACTTAAAATTGCTCAAGTTTAGTATTAATTCACTTGAAATAATTGCGATGACTAACATTTTTAGTCTCCTCACTAATTTCATCATTTTCTACTAGTGTTGGGCATAAATCAAGTCATAATTTTAGGCTATTTCGAGCGCATATTCTTCACTTTGAGGGAACTATGACATGGCATCTTTAACTATGGGGGCCAAAAATTATCTAACGAACCAATCCATATAGATACAGTCTTCAAAAGATGGAGCCCTACATGAGCTCCTACTTTTGCACCATTCTTGTACATGGTCATAAAGGCGGGTAGCAGAATTTTGACGAAATGAATTCAAGAGTTCGATTATGGTGTCATAATGGAGAGGCAACTAAATATATGATAAGAAATATTTTGTGAGAGCCACAAAATTGGAATGAGAGGTACGAGGTTGGCTGACATACCACTTTAGGAGTAAGCGTGCATTGGAATAAATGAAGACGAATGGAGTAATCGATAATGGAATTAGATGAACACCACATGACAAATGATCGAACCTGATTAGTTGGGTAATCTCTAGTATTTCCATAAAACTTGGGAATTTCATAAGGAAGTTTAGGTGGCATAACTAGCCAACTTCAGTTATGGAGAAGGGGGTTGTTGATAAGGTGATTAAAATCTGTGAGATCCAAACCGACCATAAACGGTATCAATAGAGTAGAAGTGATCGCACCAGTTGATGTTCCACTAGTGGTATTAGTCGGGGTAGGACACAAGGTACGCCCTTCATTACCCGCACCTGCATTCGTTCCTGACATGGTGGCGATCTAAGGTAGAGAAGGTGCAAAATCAAAGGAATCAATAGAATCAAAGTCAAAATGAATCAATGGAGGACTAGGAGGATTAACTTGCACCTGAAGGGGAGGATTAATACGTCCTAATGAAAACTGAGGATTAAGACCTCGAATTCACCACAAAAAATTCCTTGGTTTTGCAATGATGTCAAGGAAAAGATATCACTAAAGTACTAAAGGATGATAGGAAAAAATAGAGTAACAAACAACAAGAAAAAACCTAGTGCAATTGTGCCAAGTGTAAAAAAACTATATAATGATGCTACTATAATAAAAGCAAAATCGTCCTATCAAAATAAAAATGACCTCTAGCCTTAAGGTGATCTAATTCCTCAAAAAATCCTAAATTTACTATTTTATATGGCCTTTCAAAGAGAAAGGTAGGGTAGAGAACCAATTTCTTCCTACATATAGTCCTATAAGGTGTTTTCCTAAGATTGGCCACTACAATTACCTTCGTCCCATGGGGGTGGTCGAGTATTGAGATTCTTGGTAAATCAAAAAATGCACAAAATTACCTACCACATGTTGGGTAGCCCAAGGAGAATTACTCGTATGATGTCCTATCCTAACTCCCTCTAAATTACGTTTCTCACACACTCCAACTTTGACCACAGGATGGTGAAGGATTTTAAGCTCCCAAAAAACTCAAATTTTATTTCTTATAGTGAATGTTACTTTAATATGGTAAAATTAAACTCACATGATGTATTCTAATTTGCCTAGTTAGGAATGGCTAGGTGATCATTTTTTGGTGATAACAATGTTCTCCCTTATTGATTTGAATGTTGGAGGCGGTGTACATATATATTCCATGTGATGCATTCACTGCATGACCTAGATGGTTGGTGGAGGTGGATGGTCATTTGGAGTGCATGTTTCATATGTAGGTTTGGATAAATTCATTAATAACTCATCCTCAAGCTCTAGAATCTAAATTTGGGGTGACTATTGCAAGAAAGGCTTGGCTACAATGTGTCCAAGGCTAGGTGAGAACTAGAGTCCCAATATTATTTTTTTGGTTCAAATTTTCAAGGATAAGTGTATACTTATGACTCTTGTGCTATGAATTATTTGTTCTTGTTTGATGTGTTGATTGAGCATGGCTTGTAATGTTGAGGAATGAGGTATTCATGTTTGAATTATGATTATTTTTTTTGAAGGCACAGATAACGAATGGTATGGATTATTTTGTTGGATTGTGAATAATCCTATTGTAGATAGCTTGTATGCAAGGAATGTGTGAATCTTATGAATTATTGATTAATGACTATGTTTTGTGTATTTGAATATCAAAGAGATGCATGAATATCCGCAATCACCATGCTTTGTTAAATGATTAGATAGTAGGGTTGTTTCTAATTTGTAAGCCTAGGAAGGCGGGGGATTTGGCATAGGATAATGTGTTGATGTAATACCTCTGATATTCTAGGGAAAATGAATCCCCATATAATCACAAGTTATGTGCCTTGGATGAGGAATTCTTCAGTTTTAGGGGACTAATATATCTATGTTAATTATGTTTTAATATATGTTTTCATATCTTGTGTTCTTCCTAATATTATAAATTGCTATTTAAAGATGTATATGGAAGAGGTATATAATCTATGTTAACTGAATGAATGGTTGTACTAAACCAACTAGGCTACCAGGGGAGTATTTACCTATAATCCCATGTAGGATAAAAATTTTGTTACATGTGTATAGGTCTAAATATTTATGTATTCATAGGTTGGGTTGAGGCCTTAGTAAGCTCATACAAGATAGAGGGACGTCAATGAAGGTAGAATCACTATAAATATTCCACACATAAGTTTCAGGTCAATATGGGCTAAGAGGATGTGAAGTTTTGTAGGGATACATCTTACAGAGTCATGTAAAACCAAATCGGTGTAAGCGGATGCATTTTCATGGGGCAGTAACCATAAGCCCTTTAGAGGAAAGGCATTAAGCCTTGATACAAAGATGCATTAAGGCACTAAAACCAAGTGCAAAGGAAATATGAATCTAGATATTTGATGTGAGTGGAGAATTCTATAGCGGTCCATGTGTCTGAGAGCTTTGGTAACCCAAATATTTCTATGGAAGTTTCGGAAACTGCAACCCGGAAAGGAAATTTTGGGACAACATGGCAAGGTGGGATTAGATGTTACACGTCGATGCAACAAGGTGGAAATCTCCAAATAATACATAACATGGATTCTATGAACTGTAGGAAATTCATAAACTACGTGGGACCCAGCCACATGGAGGAGGATGACATCACTTCAATGTTTAGAACCGATGATGTCACCATAGACCTTAAAGGTTTTGGACAGAGGATATGATTGGATGCCTTGGATTTATGTCATGTGGTGACATGGAACATGGGCCCATTAAGTGGGGGCATATGACATGTGGCGTGAGCACTTTTGCTTGCATATCAATGGGAAGACTAAGATTTAGCGCTAGAATTATATTGCCACGTAGCCCGGAAGATAATCACAATCTGTTTTGGTGGGGAACAACACTGGAACTCATCAGGATTTTAATTCCATGGTGATGTCATCTTGGTGGACCTGCGCCAACATACAAGGAATACACACACACACACACATATATGAGCCAAAAAAAAAATCGCAACTATATAAATAGCCGAAAACAAAATCATTATTTTCACATATTTTCGCACATTTCTTCATTTGGCCTAATTTGCAAAGGAATTTTTTTGGGCTTAATTTTCAAAGAATTCTTTTTGGGCTTAGTTTTGAAAGGACTTTTTGTGAGGTAATTTTTAAAGTGACATTTTTTTAGAGGATTTTTGGGCTTAATTTTCAAAGGAAATTTTTTTGAGGTATCTTTTAAAGTGACATTTTTTTAGAGGATTTTTGGGCTTAATTTTCAAAGGAAATTTTTTGGAGGTATTTTTTAAAGTAACATTTTTTTAGAGGTTGGGCTTAATTTTCAAACGAAATTTTTTGGAGGTATTTTTTAAAGTGTCGTTTTTTTAGAGTAAGTATTTTGGGTTGAAGTAAATCTTTTATAGTGATTTTTTAAAGTGAGTTTTTGTCTAATTTTTTAAATGAATTTTTTTTTGTAGGACTTGGAAGGAAATTTTTTGAGCTTCATTTAAATTTTAAAAGACATTTTTTTGGCGGAATTTTTAAAGTAAGTGTTTTGGGTTGAAGTATGTCTTTTGTAATAAATTTTGAAAATGAGTTTTTTTTAAATTAAATCATTTGTGCTGCTTTTTTTAATTGATTTTTTTGTCTAAATTTCGATCTAGTGAGTTTTTTTTATAGGATTTTGAAGGAAATTTTTTGAGCTTCATACTAAATTACCATGGGAAATCAAAGGAATTGCAAGAGAAAATATGATCGAATAAGAGACCCTGAGGAACATAGAGAACAGGGGAGAGAAAATCCCAAAAAAAATAGAGGATAAATCTCAAATATTGAAAGGGAAAATCAACCTCAACTAGAAGTTGAAGCAGGTATGTAAATGTAAATATTATAAATTTGATAATAAAAATTTGACTAGTGTATTATGAAACTTAATTTTTATTTGATGAACCGATTTTAAAAATAATTTACAATGTAAACAAAGAGAGATATTCCTCAAAACATTGATGATGAGATAGAAAATTTTGAAAGAGAAAGTGAAAGAAATATTGAGCCAATGACTGAAAATGTTGAAAATGTTGAAAGAAATTCAAGTGAAGAAATTAAATCACTAGGTATATATATATATGTTGAATGTGTATTATTGAAACTATAGATATTTATTAATTTAAGTATTTATTGAATATGTAAACTCATTATGTACGTTTAATTATAATATGTACAAATGAAATCAATATCGATGATGAGATGTTAGAAAATGTTGACACTCACACATATGGAGATAAAAAAGCTGACCATGTTATACAATATCATGTTAAGCCCATTATTGATACGTTCTTCAAGGATGAAACTGTGACAGTTCAAGCCCAAATGTTGAAAAGTATCTTAACATCAAATAAATTAAAATAAGCTGCGGCTTTATTGGATATTCAAAAATCAACAAAATATTAAAAAATGAAGGAAAGTGTGATACAAAATATAAATAGTTCTCTAAATTCAATTGGAAGATATAGAAATTAAAGTGCTTTAGATGCACGTAAATCAATAAAAACGGCAGTGGTTTCATCAAGTACTAAGGAGAATCGCTTGGTAAAATCTATGGCACAAGAATTAGGAACCTCACAAAAAAAAATTCACAAACATCAGAAATTTCTATTGTAAATAGATGTAAATGATGAACTCGTTTGTTGGAAAGTTATTTGTAGGCAACCATACAAATTTATACTTGGAGAAGATGTTAAAAAAATAATATATGAATATTGGATTAAGAAATCATGGGTTTCACCAAAAGCAAGGGATGTGATGCAAATAAGAATAGCACGAAATCAGTACGAAGAACATGTGAAACATTTCTTGGACACCACTCAGATAGATTTGTTCAATGATTTCATAGAAGATAATCGTGAAATTAATGTCTCAATCAGTGCTTTTGTGCAACAAAAATCATGGTATGTTAAACCTATCATTGTACGTGACTCTTTTTGTTGTCATTATCATGTGGAATTTTTGTTATATTATGACACATTCCTTAATTTTGGTAAAACATTTTGGAAACATTCACCTCCTCCTTCCACTATCCATGATTTCATAGCTCAAATTCTATGTGGAAGAGAAATTCGTGAATTAGTTTACCAAAAGAAATGTGTTGGTGGTAAAAAATGCGATGATTGTGGAAATTCAACTTTATTTCAAAACAAATATTGTACTAATATAAATGATCAATCATTATCAAACATAAAAGTGAAATGGATGAGATATGTATATATTCATACATGGATTGGTTCAAGTAGTACAGAAAGTGATAAAAGAATTGATTTACAAGAAGAAGAAATTTTGGTTATAGAGTTTTTGAGAAATTTTGAGGCACAAATTTATAAATACACCAAGCATTCCCATAGAGCTCAATGGCAGGACTTGCAATTCAAAAAATCCAATGAATTTTTTCCACGAGGGACCATTTTGTCAATAGTTGATTTTGCAGAGAACTACACATTTGTTCCACAAAAATAAATACAGAGTGAATACTATCATTCTGACCAAGTCTTCATGCTAGTCCATATTTTATATAGACACGTTAAATAAAATGTTGATCATATAGAAAGCACCAGTGAGAATCTACATGTTATTAAAAAATATCACTTTTATATCTATGACGATCGTACACATGATACATATTATGTACAACATTGTTTTGAAAATATTTATGACTCCTTGAAAAGTCGTGAAATAAAATTCAATGAACATTGGATATGGTCAGATGGATGTGCATGTCAATTCAAATCTTAAATTGCATATATATGTGTGTGTGTGTGTGCAGAACTTTAATATGTACATGATCTAAATTTTATTGGATTTATAATTTTAAACATTATTTATCACAATGATTATGTTTGATGGTATTTTGAATAACATATTTATATTCTTGTTTGAATTTTCATATAGGGCTTTTTGGCATATTGTGGTCCAAGATGTAGATAGATCGATTGGAGGTGACGTTGAAACAATAAAAGTGACTCAAAAATTGCATTCGATTAAAACAAAGAAGTACCAAAATGTGTTTTCACTTGATAAAATAAAATATTCTTGTTTTTGTCATGTTTGCATAGACAACACATAATCCAATGATATATGTGAAAGAAAAATGTATGTAAAATATTGCCAACATACATAACTAAATACAATGGCGAAACGTTCGTTGCAAACTTTTAATAAATGCAATCAGAGGAGACTACAATATCATCCGAAGGTGATCTAGTTTCTGATATTGTTAGAGAAGGTAACATTTCAATTGCTTTCAAATGATATAGATCTAGAAATAGATAATAAAATCAAGTACACATGTTAATTTTTTAAAGTTAATTTTTCAAGTTAATTATGATCTAAATTTATGTACAAGTTTATTTTTTTGTGCAGGAGATGTTTTTGTTGTAGTTTCACCTACTACCAATGCAGAAAATGTGAAGTATTATTTGATGCATTGCACTAAAAGAAAGATGAAATTATTGGAAAAATATGAGGATAACGGGTTTATATATGACAGAGGGTCTATTATACTGAAAGTTTATGTAAAATTCCTAATTAGAAACAGCTAATTGGAATATTAGACTTTGTATAGTTTTTTTGTCTATGGTTTGTAAATAAATAAAAAGTGAGTAAAGAGGATCTAACTCACTTTAGTAGAATAAGACATCTGCCTAGTAGCACAACATTATGACTCAAGGGGGGTCAAGGGGGCCAAACACCACGTAGAGGAAGGGGGGCCTACATGCTTTCTAGAAGATTTTGCACAGATAAGGATGAGGATGTGGAGGAGAGAGAGGCTACGACAGGTTTTGGAGGGAAACCAATCTTATAAAAGATGGAGGAGCCTCCTCATTTGGATCATTCTTGAGTTGATGATTTTTGAGTGAGACTTTTGTCTTCTTGAGCATGCTGGCTGTTTAGCCTGTCTGTAACACTGTTTAGTGCACCAAGTGTCTCCGTGCGGAGATCTCACCCTTAGTCGCGGGGGACTTCGAGTGCCTGCTCGGGCAAGGTTAGTTTTTCATCATTTTGTGAGTCGTTTCATTGTTTGGGTTTGTTGCGGAGCTAGAGCTTATAAGGACAGCGCAGTCACTGGGAGAGACGATGCAGTCCATTGTAGAGGAGCTTCGGATTGGGGTTTCTGCAGGCCATTTCGCTAGAATTTTGAGCAGAGGGTCAGCGTTTGCCCGTCGGAGGTTTTTGGTGGATTTTGTGGTAGTATTTCAGCTGTTTCTATCCAGCCACTACGCTGTACCTTGGAGGCCAGCGTAATTCACTAGGGAGGCAGTTTTTGGTGGTTTCGGGGGTTGGCCATTCTTGGAATGGTTTGTGGATATTGTCGGGGTTGTCGAGGAGAGGATATTTTCTGATTTTCATCTCATTCCGGCAAGAGGATCAGCCCCTAATCTTCAGTCGATTCCAACAGTAGCAACTACACAACATTTTTCCAGCAGCTGGGACGCAGTTCATAGAGTAGCCATTTCCTGTCTTTTCTGAGAGTGTTTTCTCACTTGCCTTGCACAAGATCGCCTCTTGTACTTCATTACATTTCTCAGATTAATAAAATGGCTCCACATTTTCTCTCTATGTTTTCTGGTTGAGTTGACGTAGTTGTCGTTGTTTCTGTAGTTGCTGTATTCTCTTTCTATTTCTATTATTGTTTGAGCGCTCTAGTTCTATACCACTTGGTGTGTTTATATTTCACGCCTATACAGAGTTTGGAAAGGGCCAGGTAGCCTCCGAATCTCGTCCTCTTTCAGAGCCGGAAAATCTGGTAAATGCCCTCCCAGTCTATCTCTGGTTGGAGTTTGCTGTGTTTTAGAGATATCCCCGAAATGGGATATTACAGGTTATTTTTCCAAAAAAATCATCGAAGTCGGTATTTTTTTTACTTTCGAGACTATGAATTTGATGCCATAAGTTGTCAATATAGTCACTTGGTGTGTGGAACACGCATAAAGTTGATATAATTTCAATCAAACAAAAAATTGAAAATTAAGAAATGGATATGTCAAAAGCTATTCATGAACGGATCATTGATGATGGCATTCCATTAGAATTTTTTATATTAAACTGCCAAATAATTTCTTCTTCTTGGATTCATCTTTTAGAACTTACAGAACTCAACTAGAAATTTCTAGCCTTTTTTTGTGCATTTTTTTTTTTTACAATTATTATAATATGTATATTTTATGTTATATGTATAATTTTTTGCACATGTAGATTGTTTTGGTACTTTCACACGATTAATTTATACACATGTACATATACACATGTATATTATCTGGTCTTAAATGATTTCATAGATTCTCAGGTACAATTTATGTCATAATGTCATTATTGCAAAATGTACATGTGTATCTAGCGTCGTTGAGATAATGAAAATTTGAAGCTGTGATCTTGTTTTAGACATCTATTAAGAAAATTATAATATTCATTGTTGAATGCAAAATGTGTGGTATGTTTGTAATTTCCATTTTACTATCAACTAACACCCATAGTAGCTTTTCTATGTACATTAATGAAAAATGTTGTGTACTGGATATATGTTTTAATGAAATTTTAAAATTTTATGATTGTTTGACACATCTATGAACACCTAGAATTTTATGATTGTTTTTAGATATATACATATCTTATTTCAATAATTTTACATATATTCAAATGTACTTCAATCATTTTTACATATATATTCAAATGTACTTCAATCAATTTTACATATATTCATGAACTTAAATATGTAAAACCATTTATGTTTGTTTTAAATGACATGTATGATCATGCAAAATGTACATAAATATGACCTTTAATAGACATCCTAACTAGCAATTGCACCACATGTTGCAAAAGAAACGTTGCAAGGAAATAACATAGGAAATAGTAGCCTAGAAGAAATAAGATGTTGCAGAGAAGGAGACATTGTGAAGGAATGAAAGGCAAATATTGTTTCCATGGAAGAAGGTCATGGAAGTTTCAAAGATATTGATCATAGGAGTTATCAACCAGAAAATTTTGTTATATATTTTTAAATAGGAATTTTGGGCTGAAAACATATATGTAAACCAACATAATATGTTCACATGTATACAGATTTTGTTTTAGATATTGAAATAGGAAATTGGGGGTGAAAATCCTTTGGTCATTAATAATCCTCTGAAATAAACATGAAATGAGCATGTAAATCAAATAAGATATTTTAAATACATTCAAGTACAATCTGTCTAACATATATGTAAATAAAGATAATTTTTACTAACAAAAATAGAGTTTGCGCCAACTTCATCTAGCACCAATTGCATGCTTATCAGAAATTGTATATGAAGAACAATAGTCTTGGTATACACGAAAGTGAATGTCATTTTAATATGGATACATTTTTGGAAGGATATATTGTACTTTATGCTATGGTTTATTTTCTTAACTCCAAACTTGGTTTAGTATTTCTCTATATACATAAGAAAAAAAATAGAAAGTAAATTCACAAATTTAAGTTATAGTTTTATAGTTTATAATTACAAATCTAGTTTGTTATTCAAATATTTTACACATTTTGGGTTATTCTAAATTTATCATGAGTATAAAATTTTTAGGGTGGTGTTATATGTGCACTAAAATTCCCATGAGGTCCATCACTATGTATGGGATTCATTCTAGTCTTGGATATATTCTGTGAGTTATGATTTTTTACATGTGGCTACAAATTAGTTTTGGTTTTCACCTAGTTATCATGATTCAACACTTTGTTATCATCTTAGATCCTTATAGCATTAGATATATTGTGTGAGCTAATGTGATTTTTTTCTTGTCACGATGATTCAGAAATAAGTTATTATGCCACAATATTGACTTTCTTGTGGTGTATTTTGTTTATGAACCCTTTAAAAAAACCAGAGGAAAATTTTATTTTATAGTGAGATCTCCCCAGCATGGGTGGGGGTTTCAAAAATTGAAGAGTAAATTGAGTAGTTATTGTTAGAAATTGTTGTATAAGATGGGAAATTTTGATGGTTTGTAGACAATATGGATGTCATAACAGATATCCTTTTTTAATTTTCTAGTGTCTCTAGCCACCATGCATCTAATAGGATCCATTTCAACTAAGAACGTCAGTACATCACTATGTGAATGATAACTTGTGATGTCCCTAGCCATTTTCTTTGATTGTGGATCAAGTTATAAACTAATAACTTGTGAAATACCTAGACATTTTCTTTGATTGTGGATCAAGTTATAAACTAGAATATACTCTCTCTTCAGAAGACTCTACATTATATATTGTATGGCTGGAAAGGTTATGATAAAATTTGTACGAAAACCCCCTTAGGGTTGTCTCAACTTACTCTATTGTTAATCACATAGTGTCAATTTTGCAAAACTATAATCTAGAGTAAGGAATCATTTGGTTTTTTCTTTTGCAAGTTTTGTTTGGAATTGAAAATTATAAAATTATAAAAGCTAAAATTATGTAGTGAAAAACTTTGTTTAAAATTTTAGAATAAAAAGTTGAGTATGTCTGACATCATATAATATGAAAATTGTTTATGATTATGAAGTAAAAAACATGTAATATTTTTTTAGCTACAATGAGGTAATTAAAGATATGGATATAGTTTTTTTTTAATGGAAGAAATTTTATATTCATTAAGAAACAAAAAATCTGAAAGAGTATGCATGTAGTTACAAATTTTATGTAGTTACAAACTATTACAATTAATTAATTAAAGGTAAATTTAGTGTTATTTAAGAAATGAGAATTATGAACATTCATCATTATTGCTCAAGATTAAAAATAAAAATTTAAAAAAAAAATCACATATTTTAAAAAATGTCATTATTAATTAAGAAATACTACTCATGAATAATAAAACAATTGTAATAACATATAACAAAAAAACCATGTATTTTTGGAATAATCAAATAGTTGTAACAAAAATAATATAGAACAAGAAAAACTATGTAAATTTGGATGCATGAAAATTTAGATACATTTTATTAAGTAAATTTTTTAAAGAATAATTGTTATAAATATTTAAAAATAATTTTATTAAATACTTAGTTTAGATCTATATTATTGATGAGAGGGATCAATGAGGTTTGCATGTCAAGACATTTGACCCCTCTTGGCTCCTGGTAGATCCGGAGTTAGGCCATCCTAATTTCCCCCTTTAGATAAACTACATTCCACATGAATAACATGGGTCAATACCATGGGTTGTTTTTATAGTCTAGTATTATTATATTTTATTATTATTTTTTATTATATCTTGACCTAGTTAAAATTTTCATTACATTATGTCAATATTTTTATTTAATTTACTTTTATTTTTATTTTGTGTAATTTGAAAAAATCACCAAAACCTAGATTCAATCTAACTTATTAAAATGAAAAAAAAAAACTAACATAATAAAAACATATATAAAACTATTTACTTGTGGATCTAATGCCTTAAAACATTTCAATCATATAACATTTGATCCAATGGTTCAAACATGGAAACAGTGGCAACTAGGGGAGTTTTTTTCAAAGAGGAACACCTGATGGCGTAATTACCTAACATTCAAACATGTTAAAATGCATAGCATGTGCCACATGTGTTTTGTAATTTGAAATTTCCATCTAGATTCATTTTATATTTAAGAAATAACAAAACAACTTGATTTTGAAAAACAAAACATTATATCACAACAATATGTGATCACATGCCAAATGTAACAAGTATCCACAATTTAAAATCATTCTTGATAAAAGAAAATGTAGTTCAACGATCTAAAATCTAAAATATGTCCAAAATTTCTATCATGGAAAACAACAGTAAATATATATATAACGTTGTACATAGTGTTATTGTTTTTAGATATATACATCGATATGTATTGCACTTCAATCATTTTTAAATATATTCAAATGTACTTCAATCATTTTTACATATATTTATGAACTTAAATATGTAAACCATCTATGATTGTTTTAAATCATACATGTGGTTGAATGCAAAATGTACCTAAATATCACCATTAATAGACATCATAATTATATAATATTTGTTGGGTTGTTTACTGGGTAAACTAACACAAGTATTTTATTATCAATCCAGGCTTGTAGAACTTAGAAGCATCTCCAAGATATATGTGTTTCAGCTATAGTTAAGTTTCGAAGCTGAATTATTAATAATAAAGGAAATGCATATAACAAATATAAATCTTAACAAAATAAATTTTAATTCAATTATGTAATAAGCAGCAGAAGAAGCTCCAAACTTAGGAGAACTTGTTTGTCCTTCTCTTACAATACTACTTCATGAATCAGAATTCAAAAACCACCAATGAATAATAGATCAAGATGCATGAAATAATAACTGAAGATGCTCCTAACTAAGGGGATCATAGTTGTCCTTCATTACATATTCATTCATCATTAAGGCCATTGTTACAAAACAAGAACTTCAGAAAAGCACTTAAAAGAAGGAAAGATGAACTATAGTTCTAGTTCTTGATCAGATAGAAGGAATGTTTAACTTAAACATGGTATTGCCCCTTTACATGCAGAATAGAAATTAAAATTAGATTCATCATCAATCACAGCACATCATCATACATATAATTAACACATTAAGCATAAAACAAAACTAGTTCAGTAAATTGCAACTAAATTAACCAGAAAGTGCACTTACTCGGTGTAGGGGCCCTCCACAGTTTCCTCACACACTGTGTATACTTTCAGCTACTAAAACATAGTCAAGCATTAATCATATAAAACATCAGAAAATGAAATAGATCAGGTCCTTCAATTAGCTACCAATGTTTTGGAAATATCAAAGTGAAGTTATACAAATTCTACATATGAATGTCTTCAATGTCTTAGGCTTAAATAGAGAAAATATGAAACAAACTCATCTAAAAAGTCTCCTATAGCCATGTCTATCCTTATCCTATCTATTCAGGTCAAGCTCATTCATCTAATCTCTCAAAATCTGGAAAATCCCATAAAATGCTAAATTTGACCTATTTCCTAGGGATTTCCATTAAAACAGGTCTTGTTTGACTGCGTTTCACCGGGCCCGTTTAAAATCGGTTTGACCAAACCAATAGGTGTACATCCAATCTTAGTTCCAAATATTTCTATAAATGCATCCAGCTCGAGCCCAGGTGTCCTACAAATATGACATTAGTGAAGCCATTACGGGATTTTCTCGTCTAGTCCAAAAATGCACTTAAAATTCAATTTTTATAAAAATTTCTAAAAATTGCAAAACTTAATTTATATACCTAGATATGAATTAATTGGACAAAATATAGTGAATATTATGGTATATGGATGAATATGATGGTAATAAAGTGTATTTACTTAAACAAAATTGGATAAAAAATGAAGGTCAACATCTCCCCCATGCTGATGTAAAACCATGTCCTCATGTTTGCCACTTTCTCTTGGACCTCCTCAGTTCTGATGTTGATACTGTACCTGATCCATATGTTTCCTACTGTGCTGCTTGCAAAAGAGAATCTATACCTTTATATTGTTCCTCTTTGTAGATCGAAGCCTTGACTTTCTATTTTTCATACTTGATCTTCCATGAGTTTTCCTCTTTGAGCCATCTGAATGGTTGCATGGAAAGGAGATTGTTCTTTGTTTTCAATTTTTCCACTTCCTCATTTAGTTTCTAATTCTCCTTGATCAACTTTTAATTTTTTTTATTGTATGTACTATTTTCTCTCTTCAAACGCCTCTCCAATATCCTGCTTATCTCCAAATTATCAATCATTTATTTAATTTTGCTAAGGTTTTTCTCATTTTATTCTTCTTTGGTGTCTTTAGATAATTAAGTGGCTTCAATCTCATCATTATAAAAATATGAGTCTCTTTCTAATGTGTTTTCATAGACCTTCTTCTGCAATCTTTCAATAATTTCATCAGCTTGTTTTGTTATGGGAGATGTCTCAACAATTTTCACCTCATGTTCTTTTTCCTTAGTGCTTATGTCTGTTGGAATCTTTCCTCTGTCTCCTGGGAATGGATAGGAAGTATGCCTCTCTTTCAATCATGATTGTATATTTTTTCTTTTTGAACCTTTTTATTGAATAAAGGGGTGAATTCATTATACTCTTTGTTTCTTTAACTGACTTGAATTTTTCTTCTATGGTTTCTTCTGCAAACTGATGTTGAGTTAGGAACTCTCTCCACATCACACCCTTGGTTCTCAACTGATGTTAAAAAATAATTTTAATGAGTCCTTGATGGTGGATTTGTGCCTCTTTGGGTTTCGTTTCACTATTCACATTTTCTATCATTTTGATCAAATTTTTAGAGAAAAAGTATGGAAAATTGATTTTCATCTATCCCTTGATGTGCTAAAGCAATCTAATATGATAGAGGTGCACTACACTATCCCTACTATCACATGTGAAAAAATTTATAATGATCAACACTAAATCTACCCAAGGCTCATTAAACCATTCCCTTGGAATCCCCTTAGTTTTTTCAAATGATCGCTTTATATTTTTCTCTAGAAAGAAGGTCCATCCCTTATCTTTAAAGTGAAAAACACTTTTTTATATTGTTCTCATGATAATGGAAAATCTAAGGCTTGAGAAATTGACTCTGGATTTAATGGGATGATTAATTTTCCCACCATAGTTTTCTCATGTGTGTAATTATTTATGAAATCCCTTTTAATGCTCTCATTATTCCCATTAAACTTCTGAAGGAAACCTATTATACCAGCTTGGTAAAGTTTTTCTATTGTGTATTTCTCCCAATGCTCGATCTGGAAGTCTTTTGGGTCTATCCTTGTTTCCATTTGTTCTCTTTTTGATGCCCTTGACAAAGAAGTGAAACCAATCCTCTTCAACCTCTGCTCTCTTGAAAAAATTGAACTCACTTCTTCTACAAACACAAAATTTTTATGTAGAAAGATTATAAAAACATAATAAACATTTTTTTATTAATCTATTTATCTTATTCTATCCTTTGTTTCATCAAAATTTGGAAAAATCCTCAGTCTCTGATGTAGAATTTTTTGTGTCTGAGTTAACTATGTAAAAAAAAAAAAAAAAAAATTATACCATAATGTCTTTTTGTTCTTCAAATTCACACAAAATTCCTCTTCTCTTAAGACCAAATCATCATGCATTCAATCTGAAATTTCCTAAGCTCACTATGTGCAAAACATATATATATATATATATATATATATATATATATATATATATATATATATATATATATATATATATATATATATATATATATATATATATATTTATTTATTTATTTCAAAGAATGGTTCATTGTATCTATGTCAACATTCATCAAAAATATCATTAAAATGGGTTCACTATGTTTTCAAAATCCATAAAACATTTCTCTTTGTATACAAACAAAAAATTGACCATGTTTTTATTTCTTCTTAACCCATAATTCAATCTTTGTCTTTGCTACAATTCATCAATAATCCCTTTTCTGTTTCGAAAATTATCACTGAGTACATAAACGAAATAAATTTTCCCATACAAACCATTTATAAATGAAACAAATGATGCCATTGTGTGTTAAAAGCAAAATTATGTTCTCTGCAAGTATCAAAATCAAAATTGAAGACTGCATTTTCACATACAACCACACATGAAGAAATTATGAATGTACCTAATCTGGGAGTGATTTTCGTGATATCTCTGAGATAACTTGAGTTCCTATGTTTAAACAGCGCCATTTCAATCAGAAATCTCCCTCAATATTTCCAAGGATTCGTTCATTAAATCAATAAGAAATACATGTTTATTGGTGGCAGAGTTAAGTGAACGGTGGCAGTGAAAAGTTATGTTGAAATGACAAGTTTAAACAGTGGTAGAGGAACTCATTTATAATGTGTAGTTTCAACTTGTGTTGAGACAAAATCTGGAGATTTTTTTTTCTAAATATATGTTGCGCTTAATGAGAAAAATCCGGGTTTTCTCTCTGACCTTCTTGTTCCACGAGATCTCTGAACTTTGGTGGTGTGTTTGATTAACATGACTGCCAAATCCCTTGGCTCAAATCCCAGTAAACTCCGATCCTATTCTTATCTCTTTGGTCTTCTGTTGTTATATCTTATGCTCACTTCTCTGAGCTTGATTTCGTCTAATCCTTCACATCCTTCCTACGTTTTTCTCCATCAATTTTTTCTTCACAGGTTATTTCGAATGTGCGTTGATGGTTTTCATGACATTCAACTCCCTCATTGAGGTTGCAATGGCTATGATGGTAAAGAAAACACAGTTTTATAGAGGTCTGGGTTTTTAAAATGGTGGAGGATCTTACCAATTACACGAGGTTTGTTTGAATGTTGAATCACTTTGTTTTTAAAATTTTGTGACCATTTCTCATTCATCGACCTCTGATTGTGATTCTTTCATCGCTTAACCTTTCTGGCCTGCTTTGCATACTTAGTCCACAGTGTGTACCTTCATCATCCACTTTCTCGGCTTTACTTATTACACAACCCATATCTCATCATACATTCATGAAATATGTTGACCAAACACATTCTTGACTGCCTTCTATTCCCATCAAAATGCATCATACCCATTGAAAATTCATCATTGCTTTCCATACCCACGCATCATATTTTCCTTCATTCCATTGTATCATTTCAACTTAGGTTAGCTCATTTCATTTTCACTTTTTTTTTGTCATAATTTCATTTTTCACCCATATACCTTTGCTTTAATCATATATGCATATGATTGCGCCCTCAAATGATATTTTCAAATTGTATTTTGTAGCTTAGATTTTTATGTTTTAATTTTAATTTTTAAAAATGACCCTAGAATGGTCATGTTTTAAAATTAAATTTTTATCATGATACTAACCTTTGTTTCATTTTGTAGGTCCAACAAGAGTTTGATAATTGAGCCTTTCATTTATGATCCTTATGTTTAAGAAAATTAGGGTTAATGTAATATGGTATATGAAATATGAAATGAAATACGGTTTATGGAATTATAGTTAAATGGGTAGGATAATGGATATCGATAAGGACATAATGGGTAAAATAATGAATAGGAATAGGAATGTAATGAGTATAATAATGAAGGTAATGAAATGTAGGTAAAATATGCATATCAAGTACTAAATTAGTCTTTAACAATCTCTAGAATATTTTTAAAAAATTGAAATTTTAAGAGAAAAATTTTCACTTACTGTACTTGTACTCCCATAAATTGTTTGATGTCCATGATGTCATCTGGTCAAATGATGGTCAAAATTGTCTTTATTATCATAACAATGGCTCTTCAGAATATGTAGAAATGTAGAGACTTATTTATTCTTCATGTTTGCGCATCCGATTATTGATTTAGGATGATATTGTTCATGTCCCTTATACAGTTTGTATTTGATGTTTCAGGTCCCTTCTGACATATAATTTTAAAAAATGGTTCAAGTTTCTTCTGTCATATGATACAGGTCCCTTCTAGATAATATTTTCAATGATATCTCAAGTCCCTTCTGCACAATATTTTCAATGATGTATCATGTCCCTTCTGTGTAGTATGTCCAATGATGTATCTGGTCCCTTTGTACTTTGTAATCTAGGTTCCTTCTTCAATTCAACTGCTCAAACTATTTACATATTTTTATTACAAGCTTCCCCTTACTGATGTTAAGACTTGTACTCAATTCTTGTATCCCTTGGAGAATAAATCTGCAAAAATCATACTGAAGTAAAAACAAAACAAAAACAAAATTCATATTTGCCAAACAAGTTGGTTTTCCAATATGAATTCGAGTTTGTATTGTGCCAATCTTTTGTATTTTCACAACCAAACACTTTTATTATTATTTTTTTCTATTTTTATTTTTATTCTTATTCTTGTGGAGTTATGGAATGCATATTGGTATGTTGTTCCATTAGTTCTAGATCATTATCTGTTGAAATTATTTTCATAAAATTTTCTTTATTTATAGTCTTATTGTAAAATTTAAGCCTATGTCCATTAACCAAAATGAAATAGATGCTTCGTCATTTTTTTTTATTTTTACAATTCCATTGTCAAAGAAAACTTCAATCTCATATGGCCCAAGCCAATGAGTTGTAAACTTTGCCTTGAAATATTTAAACTTGGAGTTGAACAATAGTGCCTAGTCTCCCTTTTGAAACACTTTATTCTTGATGAATTGATCATGCCATTTTATTCTTTGTTATTTCACAAGAGATGTGTGCTCTACTTCTTTTTGTCTTATCTCATCTAGTTTATTTAATTCCATGACTCTTTGTTGTTGTGCCTCATAATTCCATTCCCAACTTTGTTGCTAACTTGAATGTGTGTATTTGAAATTCTATGGGTAACAAGGCTTCTTTTCCATACACCAACTAATATGGACTGAACCGAGTTGTGTTTTTCCATGTTATCCTATATGACCATAGTGCATCTCTAAATTTCTCTAACCAATCCTATCTATTCATTTGTACAGTCTTTGTTATGATATTCTCAAGGAATTTGTTTGTTGACTCCACTTTTCCATTTTCTTTAGGTTGGCACGTAGTTGATTTTCGATGTTTGATCTTGTACTTCTCTGTAATATCTTGAACAAGCTTTGATGTGAACTGTGTGCCTTAGTCAGTTACAGTCTGTCGTGAAACTCCATACCTTACAAATATTTCTCCAAATAGAAAAGAAACAACTGTATATTTTGTTGCACATGGCACTGCCTTTTCCTCCACCTACTTAGTAACATAATTTTACATAACAGGATGTACTTCATTTCATTTGATGGCGGGTTGATTGGTCCCACAAATTCTAGAGCCCATTACTAAAATGGCTCTATCAGTACTTTTGGATTTAATGGCATTTTATCTTATGCCACTCATCTTCCAATTCTTTGGCAACTGTCACATCTCTTTACATAGGAATTAAAGTCTATGAAGATTTTCGGCCAATAGTAGCTAATTTTGAGCACTTTGTATTCCGTCTGCTTGTCTGCAAAATGACTACCACATGGCTCGTCATGACATGCTTTCATAATATCTATAATCTCATCTTCTCTTATTATTATCAAATCATAACTAGTATAAAAGAGGTCAACATTGACCCAACTATATTTAGCACTTTATCTAATTATTTTTCTTTTATGTTTACTTGTGTAATGGGATGGTAAGTTTCTAGATGATAAATAGTTGTCTATATCTGCAATCCATGGATTTTTGACATTTATAGCAAATAGATTTTCATTTGGGAAATTATGACATGCTTTCATAATATCTATAATCTCGTCTTCTCTTCTTATTATCAAATCATAACTAGTATATAAGAGGTCAACATTGACCCAACTATATTTACCACTTTATCTAATTATTTTTCTTTTATGTTTACTTGTGTAATGGGATGGTAAGATTCCAGATGATAAATAGTTGTCTATATCTGCAATCCATGGATTTTTGACATTTATAGCAAATAGGTTTTCATTTGGCTCGTCATGACATGCTTTCATAATATCTATAATCTCGTCTTCTCTTCTTATTATCAAATCATAACTAGTATAAAAGAGGTCAACATTGACCCAACTATATTTACCACTTTATCTAATTATTTTTCTTTTATGTTTACTTATGTAATGGGAGGGTAAGATTCCAGATGATAAATAGTTGTCTATATCTACAATCCATGGATTTTTGACATTTATAGAAAATAGATTTTCATTTTGGTTTTGGATCACTAGGTGAATGAAGTCTTAATAGAAATTATGCTAGTTGATTATCCTTACCTAGTCGATCTTATATAGAGATGTTAAATTATTTCATCAATAACATCCATCTAGTTATTTTGCCTTTTGTAATTTCTTTTTTCATTAAATATCTTATGGATTAATGATCAGTGTGGATGAAGACTTGATAACCTCTTATGTAATGTCTAAATTTTGTTAACTGCATGTACTAAAGCTAACATTTCTTTCTCTATAATAGTATAGTTCAATTTTGTCGATGTTAAATTTTTTCTTATGAGTTATATGGCATAGTTAAAATGACTCTCTTTTTGTCCAAGTGATGCTCCTATAGTAGTGTCAGATAAATTAGTTGATATATGAAATGGAAATGACTAATTGGGTCCTCGAAGAATGGGTACAACTGACAATTTTTCTTTTAATTTCTCAAATACAATTTGGAAATTATTTTTCCATTGGAATTCCACATCTTTTGAAAGTAACTTGAATAAATGAAAAGCTATTTTATTGAAATTTTCAATAAATCTCCTATAGTAGCCTGCATAACCCAAGAAACTTATTACTTCCTTTTTTATTCTGGGTGGCATTAAATTCATAATGACTTGAATTTTTGTTGGGTCAGTCTTAATTCTTAAAGAAGAAATATGGTGTCCCAATACTATTCCCTCAGTTAACATCATAAATCATTTTTCATTGTTGAGTGATAGATTTGCCTTTATGTATATTTTTAAAACTTTTTCAATATTTTTAAACAATCACCAAATGCTCCACCATACACAGTGAAATCATCCATGTAGACCTTTACACAGTCATGGATCATATCAGCAAATATTGCAAGGTCTGCTCCCTAAAAAGTAGTAGGTGCATTACATAAACCAAAGGGCAAAACATTATATGTATATATTCCCCATGGACAAGTGAATGTTGTTCTATATTGATCTTCCAATGCTATATTTATCTAATTGTATGCAATAAATCCATCAAGAAATGAAAAGAATTTATTCCTGGCTAATCAATATAGTAACTGATGAATAAATAGTAAATGGAAATGATATTTTAATGTTTATTTATTGAGCTCTCTGTAATATACACAAATTCTCCACTTTCCATTTTTCTTATGCACCACAACTAAGGGAAAAACCCATTTACTATCAGAAATATGATAGATAAATCCGACTTGTAACAGTTTCTGCAATTCTTCTTTCACTATTTCCTTCATCATAGGATTCATCCTTCTTTGTGGTTTCCTTATAGGTTTGATTCAATTGTTAGTATAAATGTGGTGGATACATGTCTTTGGATGACTCCCCTGCATTTATGTGTAATACCGGGAAAAATATTTTGAGTATTTCTGTAACAGTGTTATTACCTCTTATTCTTCTGATGATTGTAAGTTATTACTAATATCCAAATTTCTTCCAGGACTAATCTCGATGATTTTACTCTTTGAATTGGTAATGGATTTGACAGGAAAAATACTTTCAAATTAATTTTGTAATTATTCTATAGTACAATTTTCCTGGAAGCATTGATTTAAAAGGTGATTTGCAGCTTCATATTGTTTTATTCTAATTTTCTCCCAAATATTTGGTTCTGAGATGAAAAGATCTAATAAATCCTCATTTTCTTCCTCTTCTCTAAAATTATAGACTTGATTAATACTAAGAACGAATTGAAGTTCTTGTTTTTCTTCTCCATCAATCCACGATAATAAAGAAGGAGATTGTGCTAGAGGATACAATTTAATATGTTTTCTTTAATCTCCATGTGAAATAATCATACTTCCTGACCTGCATCAATGACCCCATCTACCGTGGTTAACCATGGTCCACCTAAAATTAATGGATGGCCTCCTAAATTTGTTTTTGGCTACAAAATAAGGAAGTGTACAAAATACTCCCATGGATCCAGTGAGACAATGGTTTCTTCCAATATTCCTTCTGGTACAACTTTAGATCTATCTGCAAGTTCTAAAACTATAGCAGTACGTCTAATGTTGTTCAAATTCAAAATTTTCGTAGTCTCTGTAGTCATAAAATTTATATTTTCTCCCAAGTCTATTAAATTGTTTGGCACTAAAAAATCCTTGATTGAAATGGTAACCATAGGGATCCCTGGATCAACATATTTTTGAACGGTTGTATTTGTAGACATGAGACTAGCTAAACTCCAATGACCTAGATTGTCGGTGGATCTCTTTTTCTTCTGCCAGATTTCTTGATACATAACTCCTTTATTATTTTTGAATATATTGGAATATCTTTGATTTCCTGCAATAAAGGAATTTTGACATATGTATTCTTCAATTCATCCAAAATCTCAAATTCAGGCAGAGATATTGGGATTTTATGTTGTACTAACCTCTCTGGATATGGTGGAGTCTAAGTCATAATAGATTTACCCTTCTAAATTTGTTGTTCTAGTTGAGATTGTTGACTTTGTTGTCCTTGTTCAGTTTGTTCTTATATTATTGGAGGAGAATATTTATGTAACACCTTTCCAGACCTTAAGTGGACATCTTGTATGGGAAAAGGGTAATATGTAGGATAGTATGTTGCCTCCTCCACATTTTATGCTGGTTTGTCCACTTTGTAACTTGGATTAGCTATTGGCTGACCTAGCAATTGTGTTGGTCTAGGAGGTGGTTGGTTAGAAGGAATTTGAAGTTACTGAGGTTGAGTTAGCATTGGTGCATGATTTTTGGGTGGAAATGGAACTGGTTTATGTTTCTGGAATTCTTGGTATTGATGGTATGGTTGTTGAGGGTACATCTACTGAGGTGGCTGCTTTCCATAACCATATCCCCTCCAACCTTGTATAGGTTGGTTTTGATATTGCTATGGAGACCAGGCCTACCATGGCATTGGAGTGTTCCATGAATTCTGAGGGGGATATTAAAAATTTTGGGGGTTTTGTTGAGGGAATTGTTGAGGAATCCTTATTTTCCAAGTTCTCCTTGGTGGCATATAATAGGGAGAGTCTACCCCTTTCACTTCTTCCATTTGGTGCCATATAGTAGAGAGAGTCTACCCCTTGCACTTCTCCATTTGCAACTCTTTTAATTTAGGACAGTTTTTAATTGCATGATTCTTTGTGCAAAGTCCAGAAACTTGTATACCTTGCAAATGACATTCCCTAAATGGATGTTTTTTCCTACACTTTGGACAAAATATTGCTAAGATTCCATCTTGTTCTTCCTTCTTCTTCTTAGCTTTTAAGACATCTACTTGTGTTCCCAAAGTTCTTAAGAGATCTGTTTTGAAATTTTCTAGTAAAATTCTTATTTCTGCTCTTGTTACTGCACTTGTTGTAGATTTGGAAGCTCTTGATGTAATATCTCTCTTTCCAAATTTTTCTCTCCCCCTAGAGTATTTCTGAAAAAGTTCAACAATCTAATCAAATGGTAGATTGGAGATATCTCCTTTTCCCATCACGTTAAGGATATCTAAATATTCATCTCTGATACCCTTAAGAAATATTGTGCAAAAAATATTTTCATTTAGAGAATGTTGTTAGTAATTTTTCGAATTGTAAAGTAATATTTCTAAATACTCCTCCAAAATTTCATCTTCTTGTTGTGTCATTCGCAACGGTGCCAAAAATGTTGGGTTGTTTACTGGGTAAATTAACACAATTATTTTATTATCAATCTGGGCTTGTAGAAGATAGAAGCATCTCTAAGATATATGGGTTTCATCTATAGTCAAGTTTAGAAGATGAATTATTAATAATAAAGGAAATTCATATTACAAATATAAATCTTAACTAAATAATTTATAATTCAATTATTAATAAGCAACAGAAGAAGCTCCTAACTTGGGAGAATTTTTTTGTCATTCTCTTACAATACTACTTCATGAATTAGAAACAAAAAACCACTAATGAAAAATAGATCAAGATGCATGAAATAATAACTGAAGAGGCTCCTAACTAAGGATATCATGGTTTTCCTTCATTAAAGATTCATTCATCATTAGTTCCATTGTTAGAAAATAGGAACTTTAGAAAATCACTTAAAAGAAGGAAAGATGAATTCTAGTTCTGGTCCTTGATCAGATAGAAGGAATGTTTAACTTAAACACTGGATTGCCCCTTCATATGAAAAACAGAAACTATAATTAAATTCATTAGAAATAATAACACATCATCATACATCTAATTAACAGATTAAGCATAAAACAAAACTAGTTCATGAAATTGCAACTAAATTAACCAGAAAGTGCACTTAGCTCGGTGTGGGGGCCCTCCACCCTTGCCTCCTACATAGTGAGTACTTTCAACTATTTAAAATCAGTAAAGATTTACCATATAGAACAGTAGAAAAGGAAATAGAACAGGTCCTTTATTTAGCAACCAAATTTTCAAAAATATCAAAGTGAAGTTATACAAATTCTACATATGAATGCCTTCAATGTCTTAGGCTTAAATAGAGAAAATATGAAACAAAATCATATAAAATGTCTCCAACAGCCATGGCTATCCTTATCCTATCTATTTAGTTCTATCTCATCCATTTAATCTCTCAATTTCTGGAAAATCCCATAAAATGCTTAATTTGACCTATTTCCTAGGGATTTCCATAAAAATAAGTCATGTTTGACCACCTTTGGTCAGGCCTGTTTAAGCTTGATTTGACCAAACGAATAGGTACATCAAATATTAGCTCCCAATATTTATAGAAATTTATCCATCTCGAGCCCAGGTGTCCTACAAATATGACATCAATGAAGCCATTACGGGAATTTCTGGTCTCGTCCAAAAATGCACTTAAAATTCATTTTTTATAAGAACTTCTAAAAATGCTAAAACTTAATTTATATACCTGGATATGCATTAATTGGAAAAAATAGAGTGAATATGATGGTATATGGTTGGATATCATGGTAATAAAGGATATTTACTTAAACAAAATTGGATAAAAAATGAGGGCCAACAATATTCACACATGTTCAAATGCATAACATGTACCACTTGTGTTTTGTAATTTGAAATTTATATCTAGATTCACTGATATTTAACAAATAACAAAACAACTTGAGTTTTAAAAACAAAACATTATATCACAACCTGTGATCACATGCCAAATTTATTTCAACTATTCAAAATATACATGTGTTTTGTAATTTAAAATTTCCATCTAGATTCATTTTATATTTAACAAATAAAAAAACAACTTGAGTTTTAAAAATAAAACATTATGTCACAAAATGTGATCATATGCCAAATGTAGCTCAACTATCCAAAATTTAAAATCATTCTTGATAAAATTAAATGTAGTTCAACTATATCCAAAATGTAAAATATGTCCAAAATTTATATCATGAACAATAAAATCCAAATATGTCAAAAATTTATACCATGAACAATAAAAGTAAATATATATAACAATGTATAGTGTTACAAGTATCAATTTATATAGAAAAGTAAATATGATTGCATAAATCAGACCATCTATATAGAAAAGTAAATTTAAGAATATCTATCAAATAAAATGTTGCACATGTGCACCATCAATCAAATAGAGATGGATGCAGTGTCTTTTCCAACATCATCCTGAGCCTCATTATGCTATGATCTGAAGAAACGGGACCCTATACACGTGTAAACATTAAACTTTAATGTTTTAAAAATGAATGAGAATGTAGAACTTCAAAAAAAAATGAAAAAAAAAATCATGCAATACATCCTCCCTGGTAAAATATACAATATACATGTAAAAGTATATATATATATATATATATATATATATATATATATATATATATATATTAAAAAATTCAAAAAATGCATAAACTAATTTGCAATAATATTAAAAAAAATTAGACAACTTCTTGTTCAAATTGTTTGGATGTTCTTATCTCCATCATACACTCCATCACTAGAGTTCTTAGAGAATGGAAATCATCTCCACAAACCTAAAATTCATAAATTTTAAAACTGTAAAATAACTCAAGATCTAGATCTCATTTTTTAATGAAACTTTTTAACTTCAATTTATAACTCAAACATAAGTGAAAATTTTGATAATTGTGATGGTGGATTTGGCACATCTCCTAACAGGGAAGAACAGGGTGGCTTCGAAAGAAAATCATCTCAAAAAACCTAAAATTCAAAAAATTTAAAACTGTAAAATAACTCACGATCTAAATCTCATTTTAATGAAACTTTCACTTAAATTTATAACTTAAAAACATAAGTGAAAAATTGAATACTTGTGACACTAGATTTGGCACATTTCCTAACAGGGAAGAAGAGGGCGGCTCCGAAAAAAAATCATCTCCACAAACATAAAATTCAACACTTTTAAAACTGTAAAATAACTCAAGATATAGATCTCCTTTTTATTGAAACTTTCACTTCAATTTAAAACTTAAAAAAATATTTAAGTGAAAAATTGTTCATACTTGTGGCAGTGGATTTGGCACATCTTCTAATAGGGAAGAAGAGGTTGGATCCATTGTGAAAACATTGGACATAATCAAAATCTGTTAAAATTTAGTTATATACATGTACATGTGTACACAATTATTTATTTTAAAAATATGTCATCATGATACCGATATAATAATAGATTAATAATTGTACATTAACATCATGAACACTTAAAAAACACTAGCATTTGCCAACATATCATCTTGATTGTGAGAACCTGAAGCTTCAACTGTGATATTAAAATATTCGTTCATGAAGCATATTAACTGCAAATGGTGTTCACATTGATACATTTTTTTAGATTAACATATACAAATAAACATGTATATGTATTTATTACAAATTGTACATGTTAAAATATTCACCCTAAACATTAAGAAATACTAATCCCATGCCCTCTTCCTCATGAATAATTAAGTCCTTCCAACCATTGTGACAATTCTTTGAATATATTATAAGCTCTTTAATACTCATTTTGTCTATCTCATCATCTGTATGATACACAAAATTAGCACGTGCATTCTCCCTTGCTCTTTGTCAATTCAGGCAAACATCAATTCCAACAATTCCACTATGAACATTGTCTATGATGGCATCCCTTTCTTCTCTACTAATTTGAGAAGTGGCATCCATCTCTAACCACAAATTTTACACACGAAGAGGTTTGCTTACCAACGGTGGCTCGAGGCGAGGCAACTCAACATCACGCTTAGCGCCCCTACGGTCACATAATCGACCTTTCTCAGAACCAAAAAATTCAGTGGGAAGGTCATTATAATTGGGTTTCATTCTCAAAAATAATTCTGCATAAAATAATTTTTCACAATAAAGAAGAACCTCGTCGTTCCATGGTAGTATTTTATAGGTAGCAAGGTGCCTATCATACAAACGGCAAGCTATATCAGGGTGCTTGAAATATTTCACCTTTAGCATCTTTCTTTTGCGCCCTCCTTTGAAATTAAACATAGATTTTTCCATTTATTTTGTAACTATGTGTTTAACATTCTCCCATGCATCAAGACCCATCATTGTTTCCTTTCTTTTCCTCATCACTTCTACAAAAATATCAATGGTTGGCCCAAGATTTTTTTTAGACATCTACAAGTGTCCTTAAAGAGTGTGTAATTATTTCTAAGCTTTCTTGACTATCAGCAGGGAGTTTCAAAGACATAAGGTCTTTCTTCAATTTTGAATAAAGATGTTCACACCTTTGTAATGTGCATTGTTGGATGTTTATTTCCCAAGGTAAATTGGAAATGTCAAAACGATAAGTTGTGGATGGTGTACAACCTTCTTCTTGAATAATATGGTCTGGCCTACATCTTTTTCGAGAAACATTTTCACCCTTTGCATCAATATATAAAATTACATGTATAAATAGAAACACATGTGAATAAATTTGTACAATTTTTCTTTTTAACCATAAAAAAATTATATAAATCATTTAAAACAAATTAATAATTGAATGAAAATAAAATTCAAATTCCACCTCGAGATGGCTGGGGAGCATCATGCCCACCCTGATATCATTGATAACCAGAATGACCACCCATTGGTTGAGAACCAACATGGCCACCGGGGGAATGCATACCACCACCCTTACGCAATTGGCCACAACCTATTGATTTACCACCAGGGGAATGTGTACCACCACCACCCTAACACGACAAGAGGGAAGCTTCATAAAAAAAATATGCATTTATAATCAATTCAAAAATACATACATACATATAAATACATGTACATATGATTCATTAGATTGCATGAACCATACCACGATTTTGTGAACCATGGCCATGCTACATTGATGCAGTAGATATTCTTGTCCTCCCATCCTAGAAAATAAAAAATGAGATTTATTAAAAACTAATTTAACTTACAAAAATGACAAAAAACCAATTCCATATGTATACATGTATGTACATGGGGATAAAATTATATATAATCAATAAAATAATCAATTCCACATGTATACATGTATGTGTGGAGATAAGATTATATATTCAAATGTCATTTAGAAACATGAACATTTAATATAAATACCATGAATATCCATCGATCCATGATCCCCCTCTCTCGTAGAGGAATGGGATTCTACTGATGTTCATATTTCATCCTCCATGATATATATGGATATCTACAGTGAACATTTACAATTATTTTAAAAATTACTATATAAAATAAATTAAATAAGAATTCAGAAAATTAATGTAATTAGTACACAAACGTTGAGCACAAACACAAATTATGTAAAACACAAAACTTTCAAAGCACAACTTGATGTGCAAAACTCACTTTAAACAAAAAATTGTTGAAGTCCTGCATATTTTAATTTTATAAAACATGAATTTCACCAAGTTGTGCTTACATGGTGGGAGCGCACTCGGTATATAATTGAAAAAAACACATGGTCATTAAGAATGACGCATTTATAAGTAAAAAACACACACATATCAAAGATATGTTACAATGTCCATCAAAGAATTTTGAAGGAGGGTGTCTCAATACTAATTCATATTTAAGAGATGAATATTGAATTGGCATTGCCCCATACAATACTAATTCATCTTTGATAGATGAATCTGGAATTGGCATTGCCCCACACAATAGATCACTAGACATCTAATTAACATTTGCACAATGTCTTATATTAAAAAATTGAAATTGCCTAACCATATTATTTGTTTTTCCATGCACTTGTTTTAGCCTCTCCTTCTAAAATTGGTACATGTCTTTCATCTGGTTGCACACAAGCTCAAAATTGGTGAAAACTACAATTTAATTTGATCCATACTCCCTAGTTGTTCCCAAGCCTTCTATCAATGCAATATAATATGATTCATTATTTGTTGTTCTTCCAAGTATATTGATCTTCCTTTGGACGGCCTTATTAGTCACAATATTGCAAAGAACATATGTAATCACTACTTTCCCTGGATTGGGATAGCAACAAACATCTATGCATAATGTCCATTTTTCAACAATGTTTAGTGATCTTTTTGATCCATGAAAAGAAAACAAATTCAATAAAATATATTATATGAACATTTATTGCAAATGCCTTAAAGTTTATGGGAGAAATGACATATACATGGTTTTCCTAAAATTTTATGGGAGAAATGACATGTACATGGTTCCCAAAAACACTAGCAAAAGCCTTAAATTTTATGGGAGAAATGACATGTACATGGTTACCAAAAACACTAGAAAAATCCTTAAATTTTATGGGAAAAATGGCATGTACATGGTTCCCAAAAACACTAGTATTTTCCTTAAAAATATATTAAATGAACATTTATTGGAAATTCCTTAAATTTTATCAGAGAAATGGCATGTACATGGTTTGCCTTAAATTTTTTTGGATAAATGACATGTACATGGTTCCAAAAAACACTAGCAAATGCCCAGTTTATGGGAGAAATGACATGTACATGGTTTCCAAAAACACTAGCATTTTCCTTAAAAATATATTAAACTAAATTTTATGGGATAAATGACATGTACGTATTTTTCCTTAAAGTTTATGGGACAAATGACATGTCCATGGTTTGCCTTAAATTTTATGGGAGAAATGACATGTACATGGTTTTCCTTAAAGTTTATGTGAGAAATGACATATACATGGTTTGCCTTAAAGTTTTCCTTAAAGTTTATTGGAGAAATGACATTTACATGGTTTGCATTAGATTTTTCCTTAAATTTTATGGGAGAAATGACATATAAATGACAAGTACATGGTTCCCAAAACACTAGCAAGTTCCTTAAATTTTATGGGAGAAATGACATGTACATGATTTCCAAAAACACTAATATTTTCCTTAAAAATATATTAAATTAAAGTTTATGGGAGAAATGACATGTACATGGTTTACCTTAAATTTTATGGGAGAAATGACATGTACATGCTTTTTCTTAAATTTTATGGTAGAACTGGCATGTACATGGTTTTCCTTAAACTTTATGGGAGAAATGACATGTACATGGTTCCCAAAAACACCAGCAAATGCCTTAAAGTTTATGGGAAAAATTACATGTACATGGTTTCCAAAAACACCAGAATTTTCCTTAGAAATATATTAAATGAAAATTTATTGAAAATGCCTTAAATTTTATGGGAGAAATGACTCCAAATGCATCTCTTTAATTGGAAAAAAAAAATCATTGTTTTCTGATACAAGGTTATGTAAATACAGATAGACACAAAATTATTTAAATACAGATAGACACAAATTAGAAAAATTCTATATAGACTTGAGAGCTACTCCAAATGCATTTCTTTTATTGAAAAAAAAAATCATTGCTTTCTCATACAAAATTATGTAAATACAGACAGACGGACAAATTAGAAAAATTATATAAACTTGAGAGCTATGCCAAATGCATTTCTTTAATTGAAAAAAAAAGCACTGTTTTATGATACAAATTATGTAAATATAGATAGATGGAAAAATCAATCATTATTTTCCGATACAAAATTATGTAAATACAGAAATACAGACAAATTAGAAAAATTACATATAGACTTGAGAAGCAGGATAGATATAAGTGCTTGTTGATATAAAATGAGGATAAGCAAAGCCAAGTGCAGAGACAGAGACAAATATTAATTCTCTTAAGCAGGAGGATAGTCTCAATCTGGAAGCAGGATAGATATAAGTGCTTGCTGATATAAAATGAGGATAAGCAAAGCCAAGTGCAGATACTGAGATAGATATTAATTCTCTTAAGCAGGAGGATAGTCCCAATTTGGAAGCAGGATAGATATAAGTGCTTGCTGATACAAAATGAGGATAAGCAAAGCCAAGTGCAGAGACAGAGAGAAATATTAATTCTCTTAAGCAGGAGGATAGTCCCAATATGGAACCAGGATAAATATAAGTGCTTGCTGATATAAAATGAGGATAAGCAAAGCCAAGTGAAGAGACATAGACATATATTAATTCTCCTAAGTAGGAGGATAGTCCCAATCTAGAAACAGGATAGATATAAGTGCTTGCTGATATAAAATGAGGATTCTATAAATTAACACAACACATATACTTAGGTTTATACTTAGGACATTATCAAATACATGGTGATATAAGCTTAGAAAGTAATAAACATTCCTTATTTCCCATGTGAGCTTTGGAATCACTCTATTACATTCAATACAAGTGTGATAGTACTGGACTAGTAACATCATATTCCATGCCAAAACAAGCACTAGTAATCAATAACATCATATATGAAATTTCTTGGTAATAATAGTATAATGAGTCATCTAGTCATATGTTATAGATGGTGATAGTAATGAATCACATATTAGCTTAAGCAGGTAATGATTGTGTGTTTTATCCATAAATAACAGCTAATCAAAGTTCATGTATTAGAATTGATTAGGGATAGGCTTAACTCTATACCATAACTTAATGGAAGCTAGTACTCGTCATATCAATCAATGGAGATTTAAGGTGTGATCAGTAATGCAGTAAGATATAGAGGTAACAAGAGTAATCATAAAGTTGATACAAGATGTAACTAATACTATAATGGTGCTCATATTAACCCTTTATCATCATGTTTATCAGCAATAGCCCATATATGATATCCCAGGAATTAAGGTGAAACAACTAAGTTAATGACACCAATCGAATATGGTAACTAGCTATTCCAATATAGCTAAAGTAAGCTTAGATAAGCTCTTTCACATGTAGTTTCATCATATCACTTCTCATAGCAATGGTAATAGTCTTCATATTATTCTTTAACTAATTATGGTATTCACAATATAAGCTACAAGGGTGATCATAATAGACTAATCCATATATGTTTCATATTAGCATATATTCATTTAGCTAAATGTTATCCTTATAGAGTATGTACTTATTACTACTGGTTTTGATTCATAACTAGTATCACTATTACCCATAGCTCTTAGTATACCTAAGTTACGTACATACTTAATCATGAGAAAAAGTATCTGCATAGAGGATGAGATCTAGTATAAGTATCTCCCTAATTACTAAGATTGATAAAGCATCTTGATTACATTACCCTTATTAATATGATATCTAATCCTAATCTCGTATCAACTTCATAAGTAAAGTAAGCCTAATTACCTTAATCTAGATAGATATAAGTATTAGAATAAGTAACATACATGGTAGTTAAGCTAAGCTATTGTTACATAGGGATTACAACTCTTTCTCTAAATAAACTATAAGTAGAGACACGTGATCACCTATATTTGAGTAATTAATCAAATTTATTATCGTAACTCATTGCTTAGACTAGTAGCAGTCATTAATATTTCATAATAAGTTTTATTTGATTATTGCTAATACGGTTATATTACATAGATCCATATATAGACCTTTCAACCTAGCCTTATGGTTGGTGTAGCAACCTATTATACGTCAGTATGAACCTCATTTATATTCACATGTAGCTGAAAACAATAATTCCCATAAGAGCCATACCTAGAAATAGACAACACACACTAAGAAAGCAGAGCCGATGACGAGGATGCAAAGCAAGCAGAGCATGTTGAGGAGCAGGTAAAGCACATTGAGGACGCAGATCAGAACCTACACAAAACCTATAAACACAACAAACTGAATATTAGATTTTACAAATAAAATATAACAGATTTACTTTACATTTGCACCTTTGCTTGCTCCCCTCCTGGCCCTTACAATAGCGCAACAGGCCCAATACACTAATCGAAAACACAGCGAGACAACAACAGAGCTTGAAAACACATCAATACAACAACAAAGCTCAAAAACATAGTGAGGCAGTAACAAACAACAGAAATCGAAAACACAGCGAGACAGTAGCAAAAAATAGAGCTTGAAAACACAGCAAGACAACAACAGAGCTCAAAAACACAACAGTGACAAAAAAACTGACTGAAAAGTTGTTGTGGTGTGGGGGCCAGTATATTTACAACAAAAAGTTCAATTGAATTATAATAAAAATTTTGACCGAAGTAATAGTTCAGCCAAACTTTTGTTGCTGGTTTCCTATATCTGACAAAAAATATGTTTACCCACGCCGTCAATACGTTGTCAATGTTAACGATAGAAACAGTTCGGCCAAATATGTACACATACACACATATATACATATATGTATATATATATTACATTGTATTTTAGGCCTTGTGATTCATCGAGAAGGGTTAATCCATGACCTAGTATGAGTGGGCCAGTGGCTACGGTAATGTTTCCATGTAGAATTAAGATGGTTGTTGTGGATATCCACATGGTGTTTCAACTTCACGTTGCACTATCTTATTGGACAAACTTTAATCGATCATATATTTTGATCTGAGAATGCGATTAATGAATATTTAATATTGTTAGAAAGGTCTTTATAAGATAAAATAATCAATGTTATCTGTTTTAAGTTTTGAGAAATTAAAAAGAAAAGGTCAAAAACTTTACACCCATTTAATGTTATCCGTTTTAAGTTTTGAGAAATAAAAAAAAAAAAGTCAAAAACTTTACACCCCATTTCCATAACTAGAATTTAGAGGTTGGATCAGTTTAGTAACCACCTCCTTCTGCCCTTACTTTGGGCTAGGGATATTAGGGGGTACATTACAAAGATTCATGTTTATTTTATTGCTATTGGAAATGAGATATCAACCTTATATTTTGTCTCGTCCTGTTTGAATTTTTTAATATGTGGTTCCCTAGATTCTTCTTCTAGTTGATCAACTCCCTAGGGATTTGCTTCAATTGTTTCTATATGCTCTTATTTTGATTTAATCATACACTCGTCATATGAGTGGTCATCGATTACTACCAGTGTGTTCCCTATAGATACTTTTTCATGTGGCCCTTTAGGCCTTTCATGTTTACCAAATGGCATATCCTCAAGTGTGATCTTAATCCTCTTCTATCAAATCTTCATAAATTTATTTTTCATATTAATATTCATTGTAACTATTGGTTCCATCCAGGGATAGCCCCAAATCAAGCTCGATATCATCCATATCAATAACAAAGAAATATTAATACTAGACATATTTATCCATGTTAATCTTCACATTTAAAAAAAAAAAATTACCCTACCATCTGTAACATACCTCAAAAATTTTTATTTTATTGTTCTTTCATGTTCGTCAAATTAAGGTCATAATGAACACCTTTCATTTAAATACATCTATATTTATATTCCCTCTCAAGGAATGTTAATCCTGGTGGCTTTCCCTTTCAGTTATGATGTCTATTTACCTATTTACCTCTCAGCCTTTGCAACTATTTTAAATCTTTCTTCACACCATTTCAATGGGTCTACCTTATAGTTTATTTTGGAGTCCCTCTAAGTCCAATGATTAAACTTAAGTTTAATTATTATGTTGAATATTTTCATATGGTATTCAAACATATTGTGTTCATATGTATTTATTAACCTATCGAACTGTGCGACCATACTACTTTGGTATGGCTCCTTTATCAATTGCTATGAGTCATTCTATATAGCATCGTTTTGATTTATAACGATTCTCGAATATCTATACGTAACACGGTTGAGATTTGACATGTCATTATCTGAAAGGATTTTGTCTCGGTTTTGTCTGACTTATTAAAGGTCTATCAATACTTCTCTATGGCGAGGTTCCATCACCAGCTAATTTTTCCCTCCATTTAAATCTTCGGCATTTCTTGAGAGATTGGTAAGTACTATCATTTTGTTTCAAATTTATTTGAGTGGATGAGCTACGTAAATGCTACCAGATCGACATTAAGGCCCTTCGCATTTTTCATCGATCTAACCCTAGGTTAAGTACGCCCTTTGCATATCTTACCACTTGGATGGCATAGATGCATTAGGGTTTGAGGCACAGTCTGCTCTATTTAATTTGGAATTTTTCGTTGCCATTCTTCATTTTTCTCCTTCTCGTTTCGTAGCTAGGGTTTCCACTTATTTGTGTGATGGTTCCACCCTCAATTCAGCTTACCGCTCACAGTCTCCTGAGTTGAATATTGCAACGAGATTCATCCGGTAATACATCTCCATTATTATGCCGTGTATTTTTGTCTTCATTCATTTGTTGTATATAGTTCATTCAGCCTGTATTTTCCCTACGATTTCAATGTATATGAGGAGTCTGGAATTTTATTCTCTTATGCCTTTTTGTAAATAGCTCTACCGATCGAGAGCGTCTACACCCTAGCTGGCTCCTCAGGAAATGCTTAGGCCTTCTCATGCTGTGGGTAATAACCTCAACCCACATTCTGGCGTTGAGCTTCTCCTTCTTATTAACACAATGAATCGTTTTAGTTTTATGAAGTTTTATCCTCTGATACGCATGGTTTCTTGTCCCTTTCAGGAGAGTTTATATACCATATTCCTCAAGGCAATATTTATATATAGATGCGTTGTTACAATTATAATCATATTGGTTTATTGAGATGGGTTTATTTCCGCCCTGGTTAACTTGCGTTTTGTTTACTTACATGTAAATATTTTACCTTCTGGCATCGTTGTTTTTTCTCCTGTAATACTTTCGCCGCTTATGCCAATTTCATCATGTGACTTCATTCTTTGCTTATTTTCTCAGGTTGGTTCTTTTGCTTCACAGAGATTTTCGATTATTGTAGTTGTACGACCCCATCTATATGGGTCGACTTTGGTTCCACACCTTTCTTCTGCTATCTTTAGAGTTTAAATATTCTCATCATCCCTTCTGTAATTTTGTACAAAAAAAACCTAAATGGGACTGTTTAAATTAACAATCTCATGTTTATAGAACTCGTCCCAACCTCCTGGCTATCAAATACGTCCTAGTACAATTTATAATTCCTTTTGTATTTATACTTCAGAACTTAAATGGTGCTTGTGACACTTCTCTACTTTTATTTGGACCAATGTATTTTTGTTTTATAGCCATGAATAGTGTCTCACAGTTCTGTAATATTTTCCCTATAATTTTTATTTGTTTAGAATCATCATACAGATCTCAGTTACAAAATTTTGTATTGCCACATAGTTATTGTATACATTGGTTAATGGTAACTTAATAACCCACTATGTCACCATACGAATGGGGTTTTTGGTCGCATTCTGATATTTATGGTTCTAAGATATTTGTGTGTATATAGATATACTCTGTTTTAAATCGTGACAATTATTTATCTGACTCAGGGTTTTATATCAAAATTTCGAAACTTACTCTCCAGTTTTTCCTTTCAGTGTATACTAAGAAAGCTTAATCGGTTACTTCTATACAGAAAGATAATTCCAATAGTTCTTCTCTTACTTCATGTACATCATTAATGATGAGAAGAGTTTCAATAAAATCCTCCACATTAATTTCACTGTGTAATTTGCGTGGTGCCTACAGACAATATGTTATTAAACTGTAATTACTATTTTTTTTCGGATAGCCAAGTTTTATGTGTCAATATGTTATTATTATACTTTCTAGTTTTTGTTTCAGTATATATTAAAACTTATCCCATTATGGATATATCAATGACATCCATCTTTCTCTTATAAACGTTAAGAATGCACCACGGCATAGAAATTTATTTTATTTATAGTAGAATTCCTTTTGTTTTATACCACAAAATCAATTCTCGGGTTGGAATTTACTTCTCTGCTTTGTAATGTACTAAGATGCATACTCATATCAGTCATGTATATAAAATTAACTTATCATTACTATTTTTTTCATTTATTCTGTGTTACATAACTTTCCTGTCTTATAGAATTATATTATGCCACATTAAGGTGTTTCTTTCTTAGCTCATGTTCCCCTTTAGGCAGAGGTTTAAAATTTATATGCCTGCACTCCTGTAATTTAACTCTGCAACATTTGTTTCATATTACATATTTGTCAATATTTCTAAATTGACAGTTGGTTTTTCATCTTATGAATCTAATTTTTCTGAGTTCATACATAATTATATCTGTACATTTACAGAAGCATATTAAATTTACAACCTTCATGGCTTATGGGGGTAGTATAAATCTCCAGATTTAAACCATTAGCAGGTTTAGATATTCTGGATGATTTTCCCGATAATTCCTATTCCTACAACTATACAGAATTGAGAGGATTAATTTCTTCAAATCAGTTCTATTAAATGTAAGGAATAACAACTTCAAAGTTTTGATTTAAAATAACATCTACAAAAAATAACCATATTGCACAATAACAGATATTTTTAACCATTCATAAAAAATTTGGACATAACACTTCTGCAGATGGCCAACCTCCCAACCTTAGAGTTCCTTTGTCTCTAGAACTCACCCCCGAGCTGAGATCCTCTCCTAAAACAGACCAAACTCAATCTGTTCTAGAATATCTTATTTAAGCTTATGCCCCCAAAGACCATTTCTAATTCTGTGTCTAGAATTACAAGATGCTTTTATTCCTGTTTGCCTAGGATTCCCTTATTTAGACACTTTAAAGCTACTTTCTTCTTTTCCAGCTTTTTACCTCTTCCCAACTACTCTCCACCTCATTGGGGGAAATCTAGATTTTTCCTCAAAAATCTAAATTGGAAATAAATTCTTTCAAGGCTTTTTGAAATATTTTTGGGGAAATTCTTAGCCTCTTTCCATACCTCATGGATTTGGCAAGTGATCTCAAAAATATCATTTGGTCAACATGCACAGAATTATATTATTTATTTTTCATAATTAAATAATTAATTACATTCACACCATAACTATCCATTTAGGTCCACTCCCCTTTGGACTGAAGTTCAAATGTCTATTTTTAAAACACAAAACTAGAAGTGTTACATATTCCCCCTCTAAAAACAAACACCGTCCTCAGTGATAACAGCTAACTACTAAAGTTTATTTTAAAAATAGATATGGATATTTTTCCATCATCTCAGCTTCTCTTTCCCACGTAGCTTCTTCAGCAGTAAAGTGCTTCCACTGCACCTTTATTCTTGCTACTATTCGGTTTGTCAACTCAATTTCTTCCCGCTCCAATATTTAAAGTTGTTCTGGAAGGAACTCCCCTTCTGGTTCCACCTGTATCACACGCCAATCAACAATACGAGAAGCATCATGTATAGATATTTTTAATAACAAAACATGAAACACATCATGCAATTTAACATGAGGAGGTAAGGCCAGCTTATAAGCCACTGGTCCCACCCTTTCTAACACCTCAAAAGGTCCACAATATCTAGGAGCCAATTTTGCACAACTTCCAGCATAAAGTGTGCTCTTTTTGGGTCTAATATGTAAATACACATGATCACCCACTTTGAACTCTCGATGCACCCTCTTCTTATCAACATAGTTTTTCTGTCGATCTTGTGTTGTCTTGATGTTTCTCTATATTTTTTTGACAATTCTTTCCATTTCTTGTAAAGTGTATGGCCCCAATACTAGCTTATCTTCAGGTTGGCTCCAACTCAAAAGGAGTACGACACTTTCTCCCATAGACTGCTTCAAATGGACTCATTTTGATGGAGGATTTATAGCTATTGTTATAAGCAAATTTGACTAAATACAGGTAGTCTTCCCATTTTTATGGCCTATCCATCACATACATTCTCAACATATCCTCCAAAATCTAATTTGTTCTCTCTGTTTGACCATCCTTCTGAGAGTGATAATCAGTACTAAGGTTTAATTTAGTGCCCATGCCTCCAAACAGACCCTTCCAAAAGGTTGCTATGAACTTAGCGTATCTATCTGAAACAATCATCTTTGGGACCCCATGTAGCCTTACTATTTCTTTTAGGAACACATTTGCCACTTGGGCTATACCAAAAGTAGATTTTACAGGTATGAAGTGTGCAGATTTTGTTAAAGTTTCTACCACTACCATCACTGAATCATGCTGGTACTTTGTTCTGGGTAACCCGGTTATGAAATCTATAGAAACAGTGTCCCATTTCCACTCTTCAATTGGCAAGGGATTTAAAAGACCAGCTGGATGTTGATGCTCAACTTTAACTAGTTGACATTCCATGCATCTAGCTAAATATTCTGCTACATCCTTTTTCATTCCTCACCAAAACAATTTCTTTTTCAAAGCTGTTAGCATTTTCTGATATCTAGGATGTCCTAAATATGGTTGTTTATGATATTCATCTAGGATCTCTTTTTTCAAAGACTCTACATTGGGGATATACAATCTATTTTTATAGTAGATCAGCCCTTTTTGGTTTTGGGTGTATTCATCCATTTCTTTCTTCAGCATTTTCACTTGTATATTTTCATAGTTTGGATCTTGATCTGCTACCTTTTTAACTAGTTCTTCTAAATCAAAAATAGCACTACTCCCAATGCTGCTTATGGTTTGGCAAGCATTTCTTCTTAGCACATTAGAAATTTTGTTTTCTTTCCCTTTGATATTTTTTATATCCATATCAAATTCACTCAGAAAAGATAGCCATATGGCTTGTCGAGCATTCAAATCGGTTTGAGAAAAGAAATATTTGAGACTAATATGATCTGTCATCAATGTAAATTTATTTCCAAGAAGATAGTGTCACCACATCTTCAAGGCATGAATTACTGCAGCCAATTCCAGATCATATACACTATAATTCTATTCATGTTTCTTAATTTTTCTAGATTCATATGAAATAACATAATTTTCTTGCAACAACACTCCTCCCAATCCCTCTCTACATGCATCAGTACACACAACAAACTCTTTATCAGGATCTACAATCTTCAGTATAGGGGCTGTAGTGAGTCTTAATTTTAGTTGTTCAAAGCTGTTTTGGAATTTTTCAGTCCATTCAAATTTGGTGCCCTTTCTCTATAGTGAAGTTATGGGATATGCTATTGCAGAAAATCTTTCCACAAACCTCTGATAATAACCTGCAATCCCCATAAATGACCTTACTGCTGAAACATCAGTCGGCACTGGCAATTCTCTAATAGCCCTTATTTTCTCAGGGTCAACGGCCAATCCTTGTTCAGAAATAATGTGGCCCAAATATTGAATTTTGTCCTTATAAAATTCACATTTACTGAATTTGGCATATAATTGGTTTTCTTTCAAAGTCTGAAAAACTATGCTTAAGTGTTCTTTGTGCTCTTCCACACTTTTTGAATAGACTAGAATATCATCTATGAACACTAGTACGAATTTATCTAGGTACTTGTTCAAAGTGTTGTTCATTAAGCACATAAAAATTGGCAGGGGAATTTGTCAAACCAAAAGGTAGGACTACAAATTCGTAGTGACCATACCTGGTTCGAAAACGTTGTTTTGCTAATATCTTCCTCCTTAATTCTGAGTTGGTGATAACCAGTCCTCACATCAATCTTATAAAATACTGAAGCCCCTCTAACCTGATCAAAAATTTCATCTATTCTAGGCAATGGGTATGTATTTTTGATTGTCAACTTATTCGGTTGATGGTATTCAATGCGCATTCTAAAGGTTCCATCCTTCTTTTTCACGAACATCACCGGTGCTCCCCAAGGAGATACACTCGGTCTAATATAACCTTTATCCAACAATTCTTGCAATTGCATTTTCAACTCCATGAGTTCAAGAGGGCTCATCCGATAAGGGGCTTCGGAAACAGGTGTTGCTCCAGGCACCAAATCGATCGAAAAGTGAATCTCTCTTTTTGGGGGGAGATGAGGAATCTCATCTGGAAAAACTTCCTTAAATTCTCTTACCACTGGCAAAGTGTCTAGCAGGATTTCTTCAGATTGTTGTTCTAATTCTTCAATATGTACAACATATACTTGGTATCCTTTTCTAGCTGTTATTTTTAATTGCAGAGCTAATATTTGTCTTACAGAGATTTTTTTTGGTTTTCCTTTGAGTGTAAAGGGTCTCCCCTCCTCATCTAAGCAATGCAGAGTTTTATCCCAACAGTTCATCATAGCCTTTATGTTTTCTAACCAGTCCATTCTTATCATCAAATCATATGAGCCTAAGGGAAGAATGTTTAAATTTACTTCTGTCTGAAAATAATTTAACTTAATTGCTTTTCGAGGTAATTTATGAGTTACTTTTCGCTTGGTGCCAGTGGCTAACTGGACCAAGCAAGACTGATGAATTTTTTCAGTTTTGAGATTGCATTTCTCTACAAATTGTGGACTAATGTAACTCTAAGAAGCACCTAGATCAATTAAAACTGTAATAGATTGGTTAGCAATCTTACCTTCCATCTCAACCATGGTAGCCTAGTTTTCTGCTTGTCGGTTCTCCAAAGCTGCACTGATAGTGCGTATATTCCTTGCTATATCATTCACTATGGTAGCTTCTCTATCTCTCATAATCATCTGAATATTTTGGTGTGGACAGTCCCTCAATAGATGAGGTTCTCCGCAACCCCAACATTTCAAAGGTTCTCGCATTTTAACTGTTCCTTCCTTCTTATTTTCTCCATCTATTTGTTTTGAACCAACTTGGGACTGAGCAGTTTGACTTTCCTTTGGTTTGTTAAATTTCTTCCGCTCATTATCCCTACCAAAGTTCTTCAAATAAGTTGGTTTGTGCTTTTTTCCTTTGAAATCACCCTTGTTTACCCAGCTTTTCCCATGCTCACCCTTTCCTTTAAACTGCTGGTAGCATAATCTAGCTTTCCTCACCGCTTCATCCATAGTTTTTGGATTATCGAACTCTATTTTCTCCTTGTACACAGCAAGCAAATAGTTCAAAAACCTTTTTACCTTTGCCTTCTCTTCAAGAATATAAGGAACATACCTTAACATATTTGTAAAATTTGTGACAAACTCATCTATGGTGAGTTGTCCCAATCTGATTTTGTGGAATTCCTTTGCTTTATCATCATAATAACGTTCGTTCAAATAGTGGTTTTTAAACTTGACTTGGAAATCTTCCCAAGTCACTGTCTTTTCATCAATGGCATGAACCATTTTTGTCTCCTCCCACCACAAGGTGGCCTTACCTTGTAACTGGTAGATAGCTAGTTTGGCCTTCAGATTGCTCTCGTATTCATAGACTTCAAAATACTTAATCATATTTAACAGCCATGCCTCAGTATCCTCCTCCTTCTCTCCATCATAGGAGGGAGGTTTAATTTTTTGGAATTCACCCTGTAATTCCTTCTTCTGTTTAGACTGATGTATAGTAGTGTCATCTTCCTCAGAATCATCTGAGACCTTGCCTTTCCTCCTCTTTCTGGAACCTTCACCTTCTTGGCTGTTCTGTGAAGTCAGTTCTCTTATCAGCTTTTCTTTCTCCTCACTGGCTAATGACAGCCTATCATTCTGGCTTCTTAGCTCCGTCATTTCCCATTACAGCCTATGCAACATAGTCATCAGAGGAGTACTGGAATCTGGCGTGTTATCTCCATCACCCAGATCAATATAAATTTCCTCTCCTTTAGCCATTAACTTTTCAGTTCTGGTAACATTGTAAACTAAACAAAACAACATCAGTAAAAAAAAAAATTGAAACAATAATTTATGTAGTGAGCACAACAACAACCCAGTTTTTATAAGATGGGCTCTGATACCATTTGTAACATACCTCAAAAAAAAAAAAAAAAAAAACTTTCATGTTCATCAAATTAAGGTCATCATGAACAACTTTTGTTTACATACATCTATATTTATATTCCCTCTCAAGGAATGTTAATCCTGGTGGCTTTCCCTTTCAGTTATGATGTCTATTTACCTATTTACCTCTCACCCTTTGCAACTATTTTAAATCTTTCTTCACACCATTTCAATGGGTCTACCTTATAGTTTATTTTGGAGTCCCTCTAAGTCCAATGATTAAACTTAAGTTTAATTATTATATTTAATATTTTCATATGGTATTCAAACATATTGTGTTCATATGTATTTATTAACCTATCGAACTGTGCGACCATACTACTTTGGTATGGCTCCTTTATCAATTTCTATGAGTCATTCTATATGCCATCATTTTGATTTATAACGATTCTCGAATATCTATACGTAGCACGATTGAGATTTGACGTGTCATTATCTGAAAGGATTTTGTCTCAGTTTTGTTTGACTTATTAAAGTTCTGTCAGTACTTCTCTATGGTGAGGTTCCATCGCCAGCTAATTTTTCCCTCCATTTAAATCTTCGGCATTTCTCGAGAGATTGTTAAGTACTATCATTTAGTTTCGAATTTATTTGAGTGGATGAGCTACGTAAATGCTACCCGATTGACATTAAAGCCCTTCACATTGTTCATCGATTTAACCCCGGGTTAAGTACACCCTTTGCAGATCTTGCCACCTGGATGGCGTAGATGCATTAGGGTTTGAGGCACAGTCTGCTCTATTTAATTTGGGATTTTTCATTGCCATTCTTCATTTTGTTCCTTCTGGTTTCGTAACTGGGGTTTCCACTTATTTGTGTGATGGTTCTGCCCTCGATTCAGCTTACAACTCACAGTCTCCTGAGTTGAATATTGCAACGAGATTCATCCGGTAATACATCTCCATTATTATGTTGTGTATTTTTGTCTTCATTCATTTGTTGCATATAGCTCATTCAGCCTGTATTGTCCCTATGATTTCAATGTATATGAGGAGTCTGGAATTTTATTCTCTTATGCATCTTTGTAAATATCTCTACCTATCGAGAGCATCTGTGCCCTAGCTAGCTCCTTAGGAAATGCTCAGGCCTTCTCATGCGGTGGGTAATAACGTCAACCCACATTCTGGTGTTGAGCTTCTCCTTCTTGTTAACAAAATGAATCGTTTTAGTTTTATGAAGTTTTATCCTTTGATACGCATGGTTTATTATCCCTTTCAGGAGAGTTTATATACCATATTCCTCAAGGTAATATTTATATATAGATGCATTGTTACAATTCTAATCGTATTGGTTTATTGAGATGGGTTTATTTCCACCCTGGTTAACTTATGTTTTGTTTACTTACAAGTAAATATTTTACCTTCTGGCATCATCGTTTTTTCTCATCTAATACTTCGCTGCTTATGCAAATTTCATCATGTGACTTCGTTCTTTTCTTATTTGCTCAGGTTGGTTCTTTTTCGTCACAGAGATTTTCGATTGTTGTAGTTGTACGACCCCATCTATATGGGTCGACTTTGGTTCCACATCTTTCTTCTGCTATCTTTAGAGTTTAAAGATTCCCTCCTTCCCTTTTGTAATTTTGTACAAAAAAAAACCTAAATGGGACTGTTTAAATTAACAATCTCACATTTATAGAACTCGTCCCCGCCTCCTGGCTATCGAATACGTCCTAGTAAAATTTATAATTCCTTTTGTATTTATACTTCAGAACTTAAATGGCGCTTGCGACACTTCTCTAATTTTATTTGGACCACTGTATTTTTGTTTTATAGCCATGAATAGTGTCTCGCATTTCTGTAATATTTTCCCTATGATTTTTATTCGTTTAGAATTTTCATACAAATATCAATTACAAAATTTTGTATTGCCACACAGTTATTGTATACATTGGTTAATGGTAACTTAATACCCCACTATGTCACCATACGAATGGGGTTTTTGGTCCCATTCTTCTATTTATGGTTCTAAGATATTTGTGTGTATATATATACTCTATTTTAAATCGTGACAATTATTTGTCTGACTCAGGTTTTTATATCAAAATTTCGAAACTTAATCTCTAGGTTTTCCTTTCAGTGTATACTAATCTGTTACTTCTATACAGAAAGATAATTCCACTAGTTCTTCTCTTCCTTCGTGTACATCATTAATGATGAGTAGAGTTTCAATAAAATCCTCCACATTAATTTCACTATGTAATTTTCTTGGTGCCTACAGACAATATGTTATTAAACTGTAATTACTATTTTTTTTCGGATGGCCAAGTTTTATGTGTCAGTATGGTATTATTATACTTTCCAGTTTTTGTTTCAGTATATATTAAAACTTATCCCATTATGGATATATCAATGACATATATCTTTCTCTTATAAACGTTAAGAATGCACCACAGCATAGAAATTTATTTTATTTATAGTAGAATTCCTTTTGTTTTATACCAAAAAATCAAGTCTCAGGTTGTAATTTACTTCTCTACTTTGTAATGAACTAAGATGCATACTCATATCAGTCAAGTATATAAAATTAACTTATCATTACTATATTGTTCAGTTATTCTGTGTTACATAACTTTCCTGTCTTATAGAATTATATTATGCCACATCATGGTGTTTCTTTCTTAGATCATGTTCCCCTTTAGGCATAGGGTTAAAATTTATATGTCTGCACTCCTGTAATTTAACTCTGCAAAATTTTTTTCATATTACATATTTTTCAATCTTTCTAAATTCACAGTTGGTTTGTCATCTTATGAATCTAATTTTTCTAAGTTCATACATAATTATATCTGTACATTTATAGAAGGAGATTAAAGTTACAACCTTCATGGTTTATGGGGGTAGTATAAATCTCCAGATTTAAACCATTAGCAGGTTTAGAGATTCTGGATGATTTTCCCCATAATTCCTATTCCTATAACTATACAAAATTGAGAGGATTAATTTCTTCAAATCAGTTCTGTTAAATGTAAGGAATAACAACTTCAGAGTTTTGATTTAAAATAACATCTACAACAAATAACCATATTTCACAATAACATATATTTTTAACCATTCATAAAAATTATGGACATACCACTTCTGCAGATGACCAACCTCCCAACCTTAGAGTTCCTCTATCTCCAGAACTCACCCCTGAGCTGAGATCCTCTCCTAGAACAGACCAACCTCAATCTGTTCTAGAATAGCTTATTTAAGCTTATGCCCCCAAAGCCTGTTTCTAATTCTGCGTCCAGAATTACAAGATGCTTTTATTCTTGTTTGCCTAGGCTTCCCTTATTTAGGGACTTTAAAGCTGCTTTCTACTTTTCTAGCTTTTTACCTCTTCCCAACTACTCTCCACCTCATTGGAGGAAATCTAGATTTTTCCTCAAAAATATAAATTGGAAATAAATTCTTTCAAGGCTTTTGAAATATTTTTGGGGAAATTCTTAGCCTCTTTCCATACCTCATGGATTTGGCAAGTGATCTCAAAAATCTCATTTGGTCAACATGCACAGAATTATATTATTTATTTTTCATAATTAAATAATTAATTACATTCACACCATAACTATCCATTGGGGTCCACTCCCCTTTGGATTGAAGTTCAAATGTCTAATTTGAAAACATAAAACTAGGGGTGTTACACCATCAACATGTGTTCTTTCCATATGCTTCGTAGCAACTTGAAATTTGTTTGCAAACTAGACATTTATGAAATTATGCAAGAAAATATGGCTAATAGTGATAATTACCTTCTCTTGTTGAATAAAACCATGGACTTGTAATATAGTATTTCCGCAGGAAAATAAATACCTAGTTATCTCCTTATCCATCTTCACAACATGAGATTTTTCACCACTAACAAAAAATAAGTTTTTCATATTATTTATCTCAAAGTGCAATCATCTTGTCATGGCTAAGAAAAATATTCGAGATGGCCACATGACATATTAAGCAACTAGGGAGAAAATATATTCAATGCGTTAGCCATTTATTCCTTATTTCTTTAATGTATTTTTCAATGGTAGGAGTATCATATTTTCTAGTAAATACATCATGTTGGCGATAAACCAAAAATTAAAATGAGGGATTAAATTAAATTCACTTCTTCATTGAAGGTCTGTAACAAAGCTAGATGAAAATGAGCATAAAAATGACTATATTTCTTTTCTTTTGTATTATAACCCCAATAATGAAATGCCACACCCACTTTCCATCTAGTGTAAATAGTCAATCAAAAATATAGTCACTGTAGAAAGATATCATATATGCAATTTTTTCATTCCCCTATTGCAGTTAAATTTTCAAGAATTTATGTTTATTTGTAATTATATAAGTTAGAACCACTAGCCATGGGGCCAAGACTATTCTAGTTGAAAATTGTAAATGTTCATGCATAATAATAAATAAATGTTTTTTTTTAATATTATGGGAACCAACATGTCATTAGTTAAACTGCTTTGTTGTAAGTAATAGTTTAGGTGGTTAGTATTCCTACATAGTGGATAGGTAAATGTGGTAGTTGTCATAGCTATAACTTCCCATGACTCTCCAAGATTCCAAGAGTAATAAATTTTATGTTGGGTGGGTGAATAAAAGAAAAATAATCATAAAGAAATAAAGGACAACATGGCTCGGGAGAAATGCAATGCTAAAAGATGAAAAATATACACTTGTAAAATTCCAGGGACATGACATGAAGAGAAAGAGAATGAAAAAACATGAATATGCAAGGAAAATACAAAGTTTGTGTGGGAAAGGAGGAATAATACCATCACATAATTAAATGTGCTATTTCCCACTATATTTTCTACTCTTCAGATATGTGAAAGGAGTATTGTAGATGTTTTATTATTAGTATGTTGAATTTGAAATATGTTTTCATTAAACGATTTTTGACATTAAGCGCTTATATATAACTAGTGCATATAGTAAATTTCATGAATTCATATTATTTTGATAGTAAAAAAAAAAAAAACTTATAAATATAGTAATTTTAAGTTGGACAAATATTGTTTTATTACTATTTTTCATTAGCGACAAAGAAAATTAAATCATTCTAAAGATGCATTATTATGTATAAGTATTCAACAATGTAAGACGAGTATATATGGATAATCATTAACTGAAAACCATGTTGAAACAAGACATATAATGAAAGAAAATTCCAGATATTAAATGACCCCATATAAGGTTGTATATTAAAATTACCTATTTTATTATACAAAATAACCATGCAAAATATTATGAGCTTAAGAACCCAAGTCATAAAAATTGAGTATAGTGTATATAAAATATAAATAACTCCAAAATGAGTTTCTTATGCAAACTGTAGAGTCATTTAGAATAATTTGTTCAAAAATAACATATCAATGTAATGTATCTCATTTGCATATTATTATTTTTAACTCATATAATTTTAGTGTCAAAATTAATTTTCCTTCTATTAAGGAATACATATTCATGTGAATTTGGAACATTAATCACATTCCTCCTTTGAATTCATAGATGTTTCGTGGCACTTAATCTTTTTTAAGATATTTACTATTCAAGAATTTGTAATCTTATCATTTTACTTGATCTCTACATTTACATTTACCTATCCACATGCTCATGAGAGACTCGCCAATAAGTAATGTCTCTACGACTACTATAGAATTCTTGTTGGTTAACATTTCTACCTTAAGAATAAATTTTCCATTCATAGGGTATTAAGCCATCACATGGGTATATACATTATACTCCTCTTCAACTTCACATATATTATACAAATTTTTATATAACCTTTATAATTTTATTCAAGGCTTATGTTATATGCGAATTTTTGTGCACATTTTAAGCTCTTCTAGCAATGGATACATATTATACCTTGTTTGATTGTTAATTAATCGTAGGAGTGTGCTCATAAGAATATGGAATAATGTGTATATCCCTCTCCACACACCCTTACCGTTTGTAACTTAATGACTGGGCCAAATTTCCATGATCACAATGAGATATTATAGTTGAGCTAGAAAGGAGGGTATATGACAAGGTTAAAACATTATGCCTTGTTCATTTTTTGTTTTCTCATTTCTTTGGAGCCAACCTAGTTATGGATCTTTGGAGGCCTGAATTAGGGTTTAAATCATTGATTTTTTCCATGGTAGGTGTTCTCACTTCCTTTATCCATTTGTATTTATGGGTTTTCTACTTCCATATGGTTGGAAATGTAAGGTTTAGATGCTTGGAACCAATGACACACCATTATGAGGCTATGTTAAATATTTCTAAGGCATCTACTAAATTTCCAAAGGGTTTTAAAGAATTTTTTGCCTAGCCATTTATTCAAGTGATTTTCTCTAGGCCCTAGGGTTATTATTTGTTTAATGCTGGCAATAATAATTTGTAATTGCTTCTTCTCTGAATATATCTGTAGTTGAATTCTCATTCTCTAGTTACTTTTTATTTTATGTTCTAGAGAGGGATTAAGGCACCAAATCCTTTAGTACTTTTGACCCTTAATTCACAAGTGAACTCTTTATTCATTTTTCTTAATTTTTCCTTTTTATTTGAAAGTTCTCCTTTCATATTTACATAATTTCGAAAACAAACCATTATCAAATTTTCTGGAGAATTCGTTATGCTTGTATTTTAAAAGTTGGAACTTAATTCCCGACCTTAACAAGTTTTATTAAGGATTTTTAAAATTAGGGTTTTACCCTTGCCATGGCTTTTATTTATTGAGTTTAAGGTCTCTTTTTGCATAGTCTTTCTTTTTAACCCTTATCCAGTCTTAATGACGAAGGGCTTCCCCATTTATTTATTGTTATATTTTCATTTCGTAACTTTGAATTTATTTAACGGTTTAAATCTTTGGTGTGACTTTCATTGCATAGGTTAACCTAGTTTCCTTGGTGACCATTTCACACCAGGTATATAATCCAGACTATTTTATGAATAGTAATATTCTATTTGTCATTTTTCCATGCTTATAGTAATAGTTTCTTATCTGTTTACCCTTACAGGTAACTCATAATTTCATGCAGCTCTTGTTCATATCTTTGTTGGACATAAATATGACACCAAGATTGACCTCAGTTATTTTTTTAGACACGTTAGAACTACACACTAGCCGAGCCCCTTCATCAATGTTTATTATAGCTTTATTTGCATATACGGTTGATTGGAGGTTGTGGACCACATTTTCCAAATCTGGCATATACTTGTATGTGAAATTTTATGATGAATAAAGTGATATTCGGACGTCGGTTCCCATTTATTTATGTAAAGTAGGAAGTGTCCACTCACACTTGTATTTGAACCTTTTAAATAACTATGTATCTTTTAATAAAATTTATTTTCGTATACAATGTTTATTGAACAACTTTTCGTTTATCATAATTACAATATTGTTGATATTGGTCCCATACCTGTTCAAAGAATTTCAGTGCATGTACTATGGTAACGTGTGCACTTCTCTTATGATTACTTAGGTTTACACACTCTTTGCATAGTCTCTATATTAAAATTATTTCATTATATTTTCGATATGAAGATTGAATGCACTATCATAACCTCTATATAGGTCTCATTCATTCGTCGTCTTTAATGCACGAGCCATAATTATAACATATCATTTTAATTTTTACTAACCATGGTTAGCTTCCACTGGCCAAGAGTCCTATTCCTTCTTGTATAATTGTACTTACTAATATATTTTAAGGGTTTACCATGACTACGCTATGGAACCTTGTTCATAATATCTTTGTTGTTTTTTAATTAAGTCCACACTAAAAACACTTCCATTAGCTATATACAGCTGGAAATATTTACTCTAGAGTATACTTTTATACGGTAAATGTTACATATTTATTTAGTTTGAACAGTTACTATAATTATTTATATCTCATTCCTTAGGATCCATTCTCACTTTAGCGATACTTTTCTTATGTTGATCAATTTATTGGTATATTGGTAGGCTAAAGAAAAAAATCCCTCTAACATTTCCCATGAAATTATCAAGTATACGATAAACATATGTCATATCTATTCCATATTTCCTTTCTCGTAACTGACTAAATTATTAACCTGTATGCCCTAATAAATATTAGGTTACTCGTTTAGAGTGGTTACTTATATATTTCTGTTTAAAATATTATTATACTTGTTAATTTCTTTTATATATTTATATTTATTTCTGCGTGTGATTTCTTCTATTAGAAACATATTTAATATACTTATGATGCAGATACAGTAATATATGTGCTTTCTCTAGCCTTTGTAATTCCATCAACTTCTACATGTCCATCAACTTCTCTATCGCGTAGATGTATAAATATATTACGACCACCACCAAATGTAAAATTATATAAATCTATTTTCCAGTCTTTAACCATACACACACATATATAACTAAAGATACATGCACATGTAATATAGATAAATATCACACAACATTCATAGATATTTAATAATGTATTTTTTTTTAATTTTCTGACCAGAATAGGTTTTTTGGGAAACCTATGGGATAGAGCACGTTACTCGTAACTGACTATCTACAACGCGTGATTCCCCATAGCTCGAACTTATTTCCTCCCAGAATAACAACCCTTTTTGTATTTCTTAGTGTGTATTTTTTAATTATCTTGAGCAGATTAAGAAGGTCTTTCTTTTAGGGTTTGCATTCCTTTTATTACCTAGGTTTTTCTTTTTCTAAAAAGATTGTTATTTTTTCTTTAAAGTACACCTTTCTATTTTGTCATGATTTTTTTGTGCTTTTCACCTAACTAAAAATTTATATCTAGCCAATTTATTAGCATAAGCTTTCTCTCCCATTATGCTAATTTTTTGAATAACACATATTTCATTAAATATGGATATTTTCTATTATAAGGACTTCAATAACCTTCATTCTTTTGTAAATCGTCATATTAACTTAATTTAACATAAAAATACTTTTAGTAATTTCAAACCAATTAGAGATCATGAATAGGTCAAGCATAGGGTTGTTAAGTACAATAGTATCAATACACAATAGGAGTGTGAAATCAAACTCTTAGAAGCAATTGATTTAAGAAAAATCATATTATTATGTCTAACATCCAATAAATATATTATAATTATGGATAAATGACTAGATTCCTGAATGTTTAAATTTTGTGTCTGATGACTCTAACCCCCTTTCCCACAACCTACAGGGGATTTTTTGATTGAGTGATGGTGATCTGAGGATCTTAGTGTAAATGGAAAGGATATGCATTCATTTTGTTGCATTGAAACTAGTCTACTAAAAACATAGCAAAATGCTTTTGTGCTCAATTTCCTACGGTCCTTTGTGCCTTTATGAAGCACTAATGAGGGTGTGATCATTCATCTTCATAACATCCAAGCATCCACTATAAAAATTAGGAATTGTTGATCTAGGTATTTCAAAAAGTTTGGGCACCATTGATCCATCTCCACTCAAATCCATGTACATCAAATTAGATTTCTTAAATGGGTATTCAAGTCATTCCATTGTGATGGAAAATGTCACAAATTGAAGTAAACAAGAATTAGTGGTCTTATTGTAAGTAGTGGAGGCAAGGGTTTTCAAAGATTAGTGCAGTTGATGGAAATGAGGATATTGATCCATCCTTTTCAACATTGTCAAAAAAAATAATAGTCTTGATGTAATAGTGCCAACCAATTGTATGTAAAACCATGATTGACCATTACTTTCACTAAGAGGAGAAAATGATAATAATTTTTAATGAGAAATAAATAATTGTGAACCATAACTCATGCATTTTAGTTGAAATTTATATAATTCCCTGTGTTCTTTAATTATTAAATACTTAATGTAGATACATATAAATTATCATTAAGATATTTATTTTTAATATTAAATATGTATTAAAAGGCATTCATCTATGAAACATGATTTTTCATGTAGTCTGAAAAAACCACTTAAATGTCATTATCAATTAATTCTAATTAGTTTTGGAAGACATATATTAATTCTAATTATTTTTGGAAAACATATAAGTCTTGTTGGATTCTATGAGATTATTTTAGTTGCAAAAAGTTTAAAGACATCCATTTATGGCCATATCTTGAATGAGCTTAAATATTCTACATAATCCTCACTGTGAATTCGTTCATCCATGTTTTATTAGAAAAACACATTTTTTTACATGGATTTCCATTTTAGAAATAACAATGTGAGATGTATACATTCATATTAAACTACATGATAGTTAATAAAAATAAGTTAATGGTTTCTTGATTTATTGACTTATATGACATGATTGCATATAGAAATAATTGATTTAAGAATTCATAGTTTGGCAAAGTTGTCAATTCAAAATAGAATAAACATGTTAGAACTCATCACAAATTGATTTTAAATTATTAAGTTCCTAAAAAATATATTTTTAGTTACATTGAGAGCTTCATTTAAAAAATAGATTGTATTTATAAACTTGTATCAGTGCATATAACTCAATCGAATTTAATACATACTTGTCTTGATGGCTTCTATCAGATTATTTCCAGTACAAATAATTTATTCAAGAATTGTAATTTACAAAATGTTAATAGGGGTGGGAAAATCAAATGTGGTGTGTTGAAGAAAGTTTAATCACATTTATTTATGACCTGTGTGTTGAATGAACTTGAAGAATCTACTTAATATTATTTACCAATTAATTATTCCATGTGTTTTTAGGGAAAAAAATCATTTTACATGGAGTTTTATTTCAAAAAAAAAAAAATGTCACATTTATACATTTATATTAAACTTCATGATAGGAAAAGAAAAGTCAATAAATGGCTTTATATAGACCACTTAGAACTCATTATCAATTACTTATAAAAAAATTTGATATATATATATATATATATGGAGCTACATTTCAAAAATGCATCACATTTATCAACTTCTATTAATGCATATAACCAAATAAATTCTTCAAGTCCTATTGGATTCTATGAAATTATTTAAAAAATAAATAAACTATTTATGAATTGAAAATGAAGAAATGTTAATATGGATGGGAAAATCAATGTCGTATGGTATAAAAAAGTTTAAACACAACCATTTTTGGCCCATCTCTTTAATGAGTCTAGATGGTTCACTTAACACATTGTTAATCAATTATTACATGTTTTATTAAGAAGAGAATTTCGTTTTACATAGAGTTTTGTTTCAAAAAAGTACAATATTACATTAATACACTCTTTATAAATTAAGCGATACACAAATAAGAGTCAATACATGGATTCCCTATTAACTTATATGAGATGATATGATTACATATACAAATTGATTTAATAATATTTTAAATAAAATTGTGGATTAAAAATTGAATGCCCTACAATTTAGCGAGTAGTATTCACCTAGGATGTAATGTTCCTCAATTCCCTCAAAAAAAAAAAAATTCTCAATCCATATAATAAATAATTCTTCTCATTCAACTACTTAATATTTATTCAACAAGACCTCTTTCTAATTTATTTTTAATTTATTCACCTTCCCATATACTCCAATATAAAATTTCGTTCTTCTTTTTATAATAACTATGATAACCCATAGTATCATATACCCAACTATATATATATATATATATATATATATATATATATATATATATATATATATATATATCACATAATAATGATTTCTTTATACCCTCGCATGCCTCTAATTATTTTCCATGTTCATTATTACAATGGCAATTAATATAATCATATTTACCCTATATGATTACTCTGCTTTCAATGGTTTCATATTCATTGTCGTGATAACCTTATACAACTTATAATTTCACGTGGTATACCATGATTTCCCATTTAAATTTTTCAACTATGGTTAAATCGATATACCTATTTCGATTTCTATACTCATACCTTACGAATTGTTAGCGAAACATTCACATATCTTAATGCCTTGTATTTTACATCTCATGATTAACCAAATTTGTCCCTAGGGCTCAATTCCCTTGGCATATGATTGCGTTGGAATTAACATAGATTGGGAAATCCTTATACAGAGTACTAATTTGTTATACGTGTAATGCAATGAACGGTTTACACCTACCCTTCTTAAAAGTTTTGGTTGGTCATATTAGGTTTATTTATGAAGTCTCTCTGCTATTACCACTATTTATCATCCGTTTTGATTTTCTTGTTTATTCTCGAGTTTTGATCAGTACGTTTATGGTTTCAATATTTATGAAACAATTGGCTTATTAAAATTTTATCTCTGAATTTGGGAAACCTTGGTTCCCTCCCATCGAACCCTAATTTTCTTTGTACGCGTTCATCATATGATGACACTTGTAAGGTTACGATTTATTAGGGTTTCATATGGAAATGGGGTATATCATGTTTAACTTTCTGGAACATTTCCACTCATTTGTTTGCATTCGTCTACTGAAGTAGAGCATCTCCCTCTAGGGTCGTAAGGAGAGGTATGCAAGTTTGATTCACTGAGTGTTTTTGGGTTTTATGAAGTGATTCGGCCCTCTATGTACAGGCAACTAGCCGTTTAAAATCTCTGTTGATTCTTTTCCTTGGAACTATTGTATGGATATATACATTTTGTTTGACTGTCGATCTATCCCAATTTCATTTACCATACGATCTGTAGATTATTGTATTGTTTGACTACCCATATTCTTATTCGATTCAGGGCAGCATGTTATCAAATGCTTTTCGTATGGCTCAGCCAAGTGATATTGAACTTGGCTTTGACTGTCTTCTGTGGTAAGCATTTGTATCCACAATGACTATTTTCTTACTTCTTGGATTTAATAATTAGTTTTTATAATGAGGCTAACAATTATATGTGCATCTCTCTGCAGATAGTGGAATGTTAAAGAAGGGTTTACTCAAATCCTTCTCACTCAGTTAATATAGATTTTGACATCTTCAATCTGCATCGAGAGTTATTATAATATTTTTTTTTCTCGTATATATATATATATATATATATATATATATATATATATATATATATATATATATATATATATAATCGATTTTAAACTTATCTTCCTTGTTCCTTACAGGTAATGTTTGAAATCGCTCTTTGCTTATCCTTTTATCAAATTTGTCATGCTTCTTTCGACTCCATTGTTACCATCGCTCCTGGCTTGTAACCAATTTGGTCGTGTAAAATCGAGGAGTATCTCTGCATTTCCATTTAAACGTTTTCCCAATTTAACGTTTTATTTAATGAAAATATTGTCTGAGGATGATATTCTTCCCTCGCAATTCAATGGGAACTTCTATTCATATCGTTTTTCATTTTAAGTTACTATGGTGTGATAATTTTTCACCCACAGCCTTCTATAATAATTTAACTTAATATTAGGATGGACTATGTACTTATTTAAGTACTAAAATTTTGCAGTGACGTGTACAAATTTTTCTGATAGTGTAACACCATTTTCATTTTAAAAAAATGTATTTCTCAGGCCTTAATATATAAAATTTTATAGAAACGATTTTTAAATAATATTTGTTTCACTTGCAGATATTTATAAATAAATTATATATCCATCCATTTTATTTTTAGTACTTCTATACTATTTATATTATTAAAGTTTGTCCAATAAATTATTTCCATTCTCATAAAATGTCTGTGGATAAAAATATCTCCTCTTTTATTTATATGTTTCTTTACATAAATTTATATCTTTTTATTCAGTGGTACATATACCACCTAGTCCTCAATTATATATCCGTTGTTGTATAATTCCAGTTAACTTATAAAATTTGTTTATCAAACTTAAGGGATTATATAAAGATGTTTATTTAAATTTATAATTGCAGAAAGGCTAACTCATCCTTTCAGTATATCACCCCGGTTAATTTCTGTTATATCTGTTCACTAAATTCTCTAGATTTCACTTTAACAGTCAATTATGTATTCTCAAATTTCTTTGGTTTTTAAAATACAATTTAATCCAGGTTATTAATACTAATTTCAACATTTTCTTTCTCAATTAATTCTCTATAGCACTTCTAGCATATGTAGACTTCTTACTAACAGAGAGTGTCAATTGAATAATTTAGCATATACTTTAGGGGATAGTTTTCTTCCCAATTGATTATCATCTGAAGTGAAAATAATTTAGATTTGATTTTTTTCAGATAATAGTCCACAATAATTATTTATGCCTTTGATATTTTTTTTATTTATGTAACACTATTGGAATATCAGTCCTTTATTACTAGATTTTATTTATTCTATTCTAGATCAAATTTGTATTTTTCATACCAGTACATCATAGGTGTACATTAGAAATCTTTCTTGTACTATTATACTGGTTCAACAAAACTGTACCCTTTTCTGAATAAATGTTATAGTCATTAGAGGTTACTCATTTCTTAGAATTAGAGATAAATTTCTCTTTGCATGGTTATCCATTAAATTCTAATCTTAACTGCTAGTTTCAAATTTCTATATATTTCTTTTCATATAGTTGTACATTATAGAAGTAGATTAAAGTTACAAATTTCAAATTTTCCATGGGAAATATACATATATCTCCAGATTTAGACCATCATCTGGTTTATAGATTTTGGTTGATAATCTCCCATAGATTTTTTTCTTACAACTATACAGATTTTAGAGAATAATTTCTCCTACGAAAATCTGTTAAATGTAAGAATTTTTATAATAAGAACATAGCTAATTAATACTTGCAGCCACTTATATATTAACATTTCACAATACCATATAAGTAGCAAAATCTATAGGTTAGGTGTGCATACCACTGTTTTTCTATGACCAACCTCCCAACCTTAGAATTCCTCTGTCTCCAGAATTCACCCCCGAGCTTAGATCTTCTCCAAGAACGGACCCAACCTCAATCTGTTCTGCAGCAGCTTACTTAAGCTATGCTTTCCCCCAAGCCTGTTTCCAAATTCTGCATCCAGAATTTCAGGATGCTTTTCTTCCTGTTTGCCTAGGCTTCCCTTAATAAGGGACTTTAAAGTTGCTTTCTGCTTTTCCATTTTTTTACCCCTTCCCAACTACTTTCCTCTTCATTGGGGAATTCAGATTTTTCCTCTTCAATCTAAATTAGCATTTTTCCTTTCAAGGCTTTTTGAAAGGTTTTGGGAAAGTATTAGCCTTATCCATATCCTCATGGATCAGGCTTATGATCTCCAATCTGATCTGATAATAGTGCACACATAAATATTCCATTTATTTTCATTAATAAATATTTAAATAAAATCCACACAATAATTTTCCATTGGGGTCCACTCCCCTTTGGATTTTTGTTCAAATGTCTAACTGAAAAAGCATACAAACTAGGGGTGTTACACATTCCCCCTCTGAAAACAAACATCGTCCTCGCTGTTAACAGACTATCTACTATAGTTCATTATGAAAATAAAGATGGATATTTTTCCATCATCTCAGCTTATCTTTCCCATGTAGCCTCTTCAGTAGTAAAGTGTTTCCAATGCACCTTTACTCCGGCTACTATTTTGTTTCTCAATTCAACTTCTTCCCGCTCCAATATTTGAAGCGGATCTAGAAGGAACTCCCCTTCTGGTTCCACCTATATCACATTGCAATCAACAATATGAGAAGAATCATGTACATATATTTTTAATAATGAAACATGAAACACATCATGAACTTTAACATGGAGGGGTAAGGCCAGTCTATAAGCCACCGGTCCCACCCTTTCTAAGACCTCAAAAGGCCCACAATATCTAGGAGCCATTTTTTCACAACTTCCAGCATAAAGAGAACTCTTTTTTGGTTTAATCCGCAGATACACATGGTCACCCACTTTGTACTCTCGGTGCACTCTCTTCTTGTTGGCATAACTTTTCTGTCGATCTTGGGCTGTCTTGATGTTTCTCTGTATTTGTTTGACAATCCTTTCCATTTCTTGTAGAGCATCTGGCCCAAGTACTAGCTTATCTTCGGGCTGGCTCCAACTTAAAGGAGTATGGCAGTTTCTTCCATAGAGTGCCTCAAATGGACTCATTTTGATGGAAGATTGGTAGTTGTTATTATAAGAAAATTCGACTAAATGTAAATAGTCTTCCCATTTAGTTGGCCTATCCATCACATACATTCGGAGCATATCCTCCAGAATTTGATTTTTTCTCTCAGTTTGACCATCCGTCTGAGGGTGATAAGCAGTACTAAAATTTAATTTAATGCCCATGCCACCAAACAGACTCTTCCAGAAGGTTGTTGTGAACTTAGCGTCTCTATCTGAAATAATCATTTTCGAAACCCCGTGTAGTCTTACAATTTCCTTCATGAACACATTTGCTACTTGGTTTGTTCCAAAAGTACATTTCACAAGTATGAAATGTGCAGCCTTTTTTAATGTATCTACCACTACCATCACTAAGTCATGCTGGTACTTTGTTCTGGGTAACCCAGTTATAAAATCCATATAAACAATGTCCCATTTCCATTCTACAATTGGTAAGGGATTTAGGAGGCCAGTTGGATGTTGATGTTCAACTTTGACTAGTTGACATTCCATGCATCTGGCTAAGTAGTTGGCCATGTATTTTTTCATTCCTGGAAAAAATAATTTCTTTTTCAAGGCTGTAAGCATTTTTTGATATCCAGGATGTCTTGAATATGACTGTTTATGATAATCATCTTGGATTTCTTTTTTCAAAGAGTATACATTGGGGATATACAATCTATTTCTATAACATATCAACCCTTTCTAATTTTGGGTGTATCCAGCCATTTCCTTTTTCAGCGTTTTCACTTGCAGTTTCTCATAGTTGGGATCTTGATCTTGTAAGACCCCTAGTTTTATGCTTTTCAAGTAATAAATTTGAACTTATGTCCAAAGGGGAGTGAACCCAAATGGATAATTATTGTGTGGATGTATTTAATTAATTATTTAAGAAAAAATTGAATGGCCTAAAGCTGTTAGCTACCTGAATCGTACTGATAAAAACGCCGAATAAATAATGGCCCTGATAAAAGAAAATTAAACTAAGTAGATGTTAAAGTTTCTATGGATTTTTCTTATAAGAAAAACGTATTTATATAAATTAAACTAGAGAGGAGTTACCTCTGTGAATGCCGTGAATATAATTCATTCATAAAGCCTATTTGCAAAAACTTAACTTATCGGTCATGATAATAAGGTCGATTCAAGAAGAATCGAAGTGCTTCCTTTAACAACGTTGAAAAGGCATAAGTCAAAAATCATATCTATGGAAAAAATGAATTCTTATTATGACTCAGAACTTAAAATGTTCAACGTAAATGATACAAATGAGATTAATGAAGTATCAATAAGAAAATCAAAACGAACTCTGTAATAATGCCTATGCGTTCGAATGAAATTTAAAATAATGTCATTACTATATCAATGGATTCGAACCAAATTATGAAATGAAACAACTTATATTCAGAACGATGAAATCATGATTAAATAGCAGAATGTAAACAAAACTTGGCATTTAAAGAGAAACGAATATACATCTATGATAGAGAAAACTTCGTGGAGAAAAGTAAATCTATAGAAGTCAATATACAAAAATTATCAATGCGTACAAATCGAATATATATCTAGGGCATAAATGCTAAATGTAACACCCCCAAGTTCTATGCTTTTCAAATTAGACATTGGAACATAAATCCAAAGGGGAGTGGACCCCAATGGATAGTTACTTGTGTGGATGTGGTTAATTAATTATTTATGAAAAATAAATAAATATTGTGTATGCACTATGACCAAATGAGAAATTGAGATCATATGCCTAATCCATGAGGTTATGGAAAAAGGTAACAACTTTCCCCAAAATCTTTCAAAAATCCTTGAAAGAAATTATTTCTAATTTAGATTTTTGAGGAAAAATCTAAATTCCCCAATGATGAGGAAAGTAGTTGGGAAGAGGTAAAGTCGAAAGCTTCGGAAAAGCCGAAAGCAAACTTTGTAAAGTCCCTAAATAAGGGAAGCCTAGGCAAACAGAATAAAAATCCTGAACGGACAAGTCACTGGAAACGTGTAAGCCAAAGGAAAACATAGCCTAAAGAAGTCGCCTTCCGCAACGTACTAAGGTTAGTCTGTTCTTGGAGGATCTCAGCTCGGGGGTGAGTTCTGGAGATAGACGAACTCTAAGGTTGGGAGGACTGGTCATAGTAGCGGTATGCATGCATAATTTTGGAGATTATTTTATGACTGTATTAATTATATATGTGTTAAGTATATTAAGGTTATATGCATGGTTCTGTTAGAACTTCTTATTTAAATTTCAGATTGAATGTTTGTTCAGTACCTCATGCAATTACAAGCTAAGTGTAGTAGCTGAAAATTCAGTAGGTTAATAGCAAGGAGAAAGTTAATCCAAAACCAAGGGGTTAGTTCTGGGTATTTGTACATTACAGTAATAAAGGGTAGAGATGATAAATAAATCTGAATGTTTAATCGAATAGAAAAATTCAAGTGGTAGCTTGCTGTCTTTGGAATGAAAAATTTAGTTGATATCTTGTATAAACAGAACCTTTTCATAAAGCTGTAACCAATAACAACAAGTAGGAAACCACTAAGTTTGTGATAGCAGTATGGGGTTCAGTATATCAGCTGTATTACAATGGAAAGAATTGTAGAATTAAGAATTTAAATTGTTCTATTACATGAAAGTTTAAATATATCAAAGCAGAGGTTGAATCCTAACCAAGTACGAGGATCTGAAACTAGGGAGTCTAAACTATCAATTTCAGTATTCACTACCACCATTTGATTAAAGCAAGAGGAACTATATCCTAGTTTTCCCGTGGAAGAGTTTAATATGCACCAGAGTTTCAAATATGTTGAATAATTGTAACAATAAAATAAGGGGAGAGTCCTATTGAAAATCTATTTGTGTGATAAAAGTGGGTGAGGGAAGATTGTAAGCATATTTAGAAATACTAGGAAAAGAGCATCTATGTACCTTCCATATAAACTGCTGGGAAAGTAGTTGGAGCAACAAAGGTTAACTGAATATAGATAGATGTATACGTGGATGCATACATCTATACCTTGATGCTGAAACTTTATAATGCTGAAAAGTCTACAAGGCTTGCAACTGGAAAGTTTGAGGAAGGGCCTATTGATCAGCTAGAGTTGGATAAAACTCTGAAGAAACTGACCTGAGAAATAAAAACTAATATATATATAGATATATAATTCAACTAGATGGACTGAGAAGAGTGGAGGTCAAGCCCAAAAAATTCTCATGGAACTTCTTATATTCCCATGGCTGCCTGTAATTACTAAAAAGAAATTAAATACCGGATAACAGTATGAATTTGTGATTGATTCAATAGAAAATTTTTGAACGTTATCTGGTGCATAAGGCATAGTATATCTGAGCGTATGTATATGGATAAGAAGCTAGGTCTGGGAGACGTGACAAATGGTATCGGAGCACAAGTTCAAAAATTGGGCAAGATATGTGCTCACAAAGAAATAATAAATTGATTATAAATTTTAGGAATGTTAAAAATATTACTTCAAGTATACAAATATCTTGGATATACTTTCAGGTATACTTGCAGGACAATCACTTATCCCTGCAGAAATTTAGCTAAAACACGGGGCAAATCATGTACTCACACAGAAATATCTGTTGTTGGAAAATTTTTGCTAAGGTTAAAAATTTTGAACAGTAAACAGTCTTGAAGGATATAGCTGCAAAAACTTTAAACCAAAAACGGTTTAAATATGAAGGTACTTAGTCTCCACAGAAAATTAAATATTAACTGGTATTGCATGTAGTTATACAAATGTGAAAATACATGCTCATATGTCTGCTAGAAATATATTGTATTAGCATTGTCAATTTACATGGTATAATAAAAGAGAAGAAAAACAATTGAGTATGCATTTTGAAATTTTGTAGCTTAAGAAGAACTTCTACTCTATCGAAGTGCTATATTATTTATTACCTTTAAAGTGTATATGGTATTATTGATCTACTTCTAATCCTTAAAATAGCTATATAATAACAAAACTTAACTTAAAATTTATGTCCATTACTCACTTTACTATTGAATATATATAAAAAACGACCATAAAGGTCAGCGCCGAGAGCTAGTGCAATAGTTCATGTAAATAACAAATTTCAAAAGAGTAGTGAGTGTAAATAATATAGATGTGAACAATATAAATATGTAAATAAATGAGTAGTCGAACTATACGATTTTCCGGGCGAGTATTTAAATCATTATGCATTGGACCTGTGTTAAGTTAATGACTACCGAACTGTACAAAGGGTTCTGCTCACGGCGTTCAACTCCTTTTTAGACATGATAGGTAAAGAAACAGATGTATAATAAAGCGATGATGAATATATATGTTCAACCTGTAGTATTAAACATGCATATGAATATGAGTTACGATTATTTTTGCTACGTCATTCCCATTTCTATTATATCACAATCAGAAAAATTTATGGTAGCGCCGGGTCAACCATTAATATTTTTTATACGCAAACGAGGTTAGATTTCACTTACGGTAATGACCCAAAGGATTGACAGAAAAAAACAAATAACCAAACTCGTTCAAGAAATGCATTTAAAAAGAACAAGACCGGTTATATGTATAAACATAAAAACTGAGGTTAACTATCAAATCTACACGACGTTTTAATGTATCCAATTCTAACCTGAAAGCGAGGTCAACGAACAACAAAATGTGGGAAAAACATAGCTATTAACTCTACTATTTAAAGGCGGCAAGATCCCTAGAGTGATAGGGATAGCCGTATAAGTTATGGTTAGAAATTAGAGGAAACAATTGTGATACCGATGCATGGAATTAATTATAACCTGTAACTTAAAAGGAAAATTCCCTTTCGGAAATTTAAATTTTGATCGGTTACCATTACTATTAAAACAGAGCGATTATTGTTGTATCATCGTTTTAAATGAATACCTAGGGTTTTCAGGCGTGAAAGATAAACTAATATTGCATTTTACAACCATAAATCGCAGAAATAAACCCGAGAGAGAGAAAGGCATAATAGGTTTGGAAAATGGCGGAGCACTTCTGCCCAAATTCACCGGAAGTCGACCTGCGTGCGACAGAGGAATAATCGAGAAGGGAAAACGTCTTACAGTAGAATGCGACTAAGTAGAGTCTTCTTCAGTTGATAGCCGAAAAGAAATGAAATGACAACCACTGTCTTATGGGGCCACGGCGTCCATATGACTAAATCCCTTGACCCTTTTCAGAGGCCGAACCATCAGCGCAACAGGAACTGCGCCCAAATCGTTCCTTGAAGAATCAGTGCCTGGGCAACCTGTACATTAGGATTTCCATAAAAATGAGTTAGTGGGAGTGTATAGGAAAACGCCAAGAGTATTTATACAAACCCTGAAAGGAAAACGATCATCGCTGTGCCACAAAACAAATAAGAGAAGAATAAATACAAATTTTTAATAAGCAGAGAGTAGGGAGGATAATCCGAAGAGAAATAAGAGTTACCGCCAGTGATGAAATCTGCAGACAGGACAACAAGTCTGCGCCGCGATAAGCAAAACCGGAACCTGCAACCTGAAACCTGAAATCTGCCACGAAGTCGCCCAGCAACCCTGCAAAACATGATAATAACAGAGTACGAAAACAAAACGCAACTGAATCACCGTGCCTGAATAACAGAGGGAAAAGAATTCATTCTAGGAAGGGAACCCACGAAATACTAAGCACCGAGAGGCTTGGAAGAAATAAGACAAGAAATAAAAGAGCTATACGAACAGTAAGGAGTTCTGGACAATGAAGGGATTATAACAAGAACCAGAAACCCTAGGGTGAAATCCACTAATGTACATGGGAAATCTGGTGCAGGGATGGCCGTAGCGACCCCGCGTTTTGACAAAATCCCGAAGGGGATTTTCGCAAATCCCGTTGCACAGCCACTTCTGTACAAATCGATAAGTTAAATATTATTTAAGTGTTTTTCATGGTACTTGGCAAACCGATTGACGGTAAATACATCCTTACCGAAACGACCTTCCCATCTCTTCTATCCAGCTGTTGATGAAAGGTGTTCTCAGTTCCGGAGATGAGGTACGAATGTTGGATCGAATGGTCTCAGTCTCGAATCGGAGGCATGCTAATGAGCTGTATGAAACATTGTGGCGACGGAGGGGAGGGCGCGTGCACCTCTCTCAGTCAAACGACAATTTTTCCGAATTGTACAACCCTCTCATACTCCGACACGTAACGATTAGCACCACAAGAAAACCCTCTGTTAGATATATAGACCTGAAACTGAAAATTTTCGGCGTATATAAGTACCTTTCCATAACGTATAAGAAACCACACAGTTTAGGGTTTGAAAAAAAAATCACGGTTACATGTACGCGGTGCTCAGAATTAAACCTATCGATCTCACTGTTCGGAAATCGAATTCTCAACCATACATAAGAATCAAAATAAATCGGCGTAACAGCAAGTATGAAAACTGTAGGTTTCAAAATGAGAAATCATGCCTGAGAATATATCTACACCGCGCCGATATACATGTTAGCAGTTACATAAAACCATTACGTGGCATACCCAATTATTGCGATGACAGCACTAGGGTTGGCTGATGTTATACATATAAGCGTCTACGTCAGCTATCTTATCATTTTCTTACATAATGAATGTCTACGTGGTTTATGATGTTTAGATTTTTATATGTAAAGCGCCGAATGGACTATGATATTTAGATTATTATATGTAAAGCGCTGAATGGACTAATGGTTCACGATTTTGCTAGTGGGTTAAGAACATGAATGCAAAAAGGAGGGATTAATATTCTCACGATTTTCATATATAGATTTTTAGATATAAAAAGATCTAAATGATAGTTGAAAAGGTTATACAATGATAGATAAATAAAAAGGGTTGAAAAGATTATACAATAATAATTAAACAAAAAGGGTTAATACTTCTTGACTCTAACTGAAATCCAAATGGGTTGAGAATGAGGAAACCTAAGCTACAATAGTGGAATTTATACTATAGGCAAAGACACCAAGAAAAAAAAAAAAAACACATAGTATAGGGAAATTTAGTTTGCGTACTGGAAATTGATGATTAGGAAAATTAAGAAGTGTTAGGATGTGATGGGTAAATAAGGATATCATAGTTGGAAGCGGAATTCCTATGGTTTAATCCTATTAAAATTTAATTAAGATGAAAAATTAATACACCTACAAACCCCACTAGAGTGTGGTGGAACTGAGTATAAACAATTATGTGGGCAAGAATATATATCTATAGGGAAATTAACCTTCAGGATAAGGTTAAGAAATGGATATATGTAATTAAAACTGAAGGAAAAAGTTTGGGAGTGTTAAAACAACTAAAATAGAATTTTATTAATATTCATTATAACAATAAGTTGATTAGAAGCATGAAAAGATATAAATGAATAATTGTGGGGTGATATATGTTTTTAATATGTTATATAATACTATGTGTTACCATAGTTATTGGAACAAAAGAAGAAGGAAAGTTTATATTGGAATATATAAAGAAAGGTGTATAATAGAAAAATGACAATTTATATTTAATAGAGGTATGTTAAATATAAGTTGTAAATTCTTAATTAACTATTAAATATATATATATATATATATATAAAATAATAATAATTATCATGAGAAATGATAGATTAACATGAAACAAATTGCACCTGGGACATAAGTTAAATCTCCAATTAACATTATAAATATAGGTGATCTTGTTATATGTTATAATGTTAATGTGGTTGAGTTGTATGAATATAATATCTTCATACATGATAATTTATTGCAGTTAGTAAAATTCAAACTTTATACCCACGGGATTAAGGGAGAAGAAATAATTCACTAGGGAATATTAAAAGTGAATTCACCTTAAAAGTTGCAAGTAAAGTGGGGGGACATATTTTACCATATGGCTGGAATATTATTACTCTAATTATGGTTAAAGGAGTAATAAACACTAGTTGTGGTAGATTAAGTGTTAAAAGTATAATGTGGAAAAAAATATTGATATTGGAAAAATTACCAAGATGATTTTCAAGGCAAGTATAATTAAGTCATGACTAGAGTATTTTGTGATAAGCATATTTTAGTTCATGGAAAATAATGAAGTGGTAAGCTTAAGTATGAGTTATAAACACAGTTAAATAGTTGGTTTAGTAATTGTGGACCATTGCATAGTAAATAATGTAATGCGAATCCATTATATTGAGTTATGAATGAATGAATGAAGGGATAAATCAAATTTTCCCAGGTGGGCTAGCTAGGGTAGAATTGAAAACCTATATAAACCATGGATTTATTTTTAATGATTAGTGAAATTCACATATAGATAAAATTGGTGAATCATCATTGGAATTAGTAAAGCATGAACATACAATTAAAAGTAAATGCATAAATTCTGGTGATTCTTTGAAAAAGGGGAAACTGTGTCAAATTTACTTTTGACATTATCAAGTATTAATACTTGTGAATGTGAGGAATCATAGTAATTACATATATCACTATAAAAGGAATATGTATTCACACTATAAAATTTTGTTGGTGTAAATTTTATTAAATTTAATTTTCCTGAGTCTTAAATTCAAGACAGGGAAATAGGGTGAAATCATACAGCTACCAACTGAGAGAAAAGAGGATGAGATGCATTTGGACTTGAGTGTGGAGGAAACCCATCAGATCCAAATTTATTCACGTAAGTTTTGAACTAGTGGATACAATTCATAAAAGAGGTTAGAGGAAAAAAAATTTCATGTGTGAAGTAAGAATTGAATTATAGAGATTATTAACGAGTCTAGTTATTACTAATTAAATTGATTGACTAACAAAAGAAAACAATGAGAAGATGCTGGAAGTACAACTATGAACTGAGAAAGGGTAAGCATAACCATGCATATGATACAATTGTTTTCTTTCATTTATGAATACTAATGAAAAGTTGTAAAATTGTTTAGCCAAGTGTGTAACAGGAAATTGTACACTCTGGAAACCAAGGAGAAAAAAAGGTGAAGATAAATCACCTAGAAAATCAAGAAAAGATGAACTGGACCAAGTTGCATGAGGAAAGAATCTCACTGAAAAACAAGAAAGGATAAGTAGTGTACTAAAAGTGCACTAAACTATTATGAACCTGAATGGTTTGACTAATAACTGAAATTCTTAAGTTTATTGAAATGCAGAATGTTGTTGTGGATTATAAATTGTATGTACCTGACATTACTTACATTGGTATGAAGTGTTGACAGAGAAAACAGAATAAAAGATCTTCCAGACAGACTTCTTGCAAAGAAGTAGGAAGAAAATAAACTGCATAAGGCATCAGTAAATAGAGTGGAAGTAGGAGAGTACTCTGCTGGAAACTAATCAAGGACGAAGAAGAAATCTTTGTCAAGGTTGAAAAATCAACGTTAAAGTGTAACACCGAGGAAGGTGTCGGAAAGGGGGGAAACTAATGGCTTATAAACTAGCCTTACCCTTGCATATTAAATTTCATGATGTGTTTCATGTCTCCTTGTTGGAAAAAATAATTTTTGTACATGATGCTTCTCACATTATTGATTGGAATGTGATCCAGGTGGAACCAGAAGAGGAATTCCTTCCAGAGCCGCCTCAACTCTGAGAGCGGGAAGAAATTGAATTGCGAAATCGAACAGTAGCTAGAGTAAAGGTGCAGTGGAGCACTTTACTGCTGAAAAAGCTACATGGAACAGAGAAGCGGAGATGATGGAAAAGCATTCATATTTATTTTCAAAATAAACTAAGTAGATAGTTGTCAACACCGAGGACGGTGTTTGTTTTCAGAGGGGGAATATGTAACACCCCCAAGTTCTATGCTTTTCAAATTAGACATTGGAACATAAATCCAAAGGGGAGTGGACCCCAATGGATAGTTACTTGTGTGGATGTGGTTAATTAATTATTTATGAAAAATAAATAAAATATTGTGTATGCACTATGACCAAATGAGAAATTGAGATCATATGCCTAATCCATGAGGTTATGGAAAAGGTAAAGACTTTCCCCAAAATCTTTCAAAAATCCTTGAAAGAAATTATTTCTAATTTAGATTTTTGAGGAAAAATCTAAATTCCCCAATGATGAGGAAAGTAGTTGGGAAGAGATAAAAAGCTGGAAAAGCTGGAAAAGCTGAAAGCAGCTTTAAAGTCCCTAGATAAGGGAAGCCTAGGCAAACAGGAATAAAGCATCCTGAAATTCTAGACGCAGAATTGGAAACAGGCTTTGGGGAAATCATAGCTTAAATAAGCTGCTCCAGAACAGATTGAGGTTAGTCTGTTCTTGGAGGATCTCAGCTCGGGGGAGAGTTCTGAAGATAAACGAACTCTAAGGTTGGGAGGACTGGTCATAGTAGCGGTATGCATGCATAATTTTGGAGATTATTTTATGACTGTATTAATTATATATGTGTTAAGTATATCAAGGTTATATGCATGGTTCTGTTAGAAATTCTTATTTAAATTTCAGATTGAATGTTTGTTCAGTACCTCATGCAATTACAAGCTAAGTGTAGTAGCTGAAAATTCAGTAGGTTAATAGCAAGGAGAAAGTTAATCCAAAACCAAGGGGTTAGTTCTGGGGATTTGTACATTACAGTAATAAAGGGTAGAGATGATAAATAAATCTGAATGTTTAATCGAATAGAAAAATTCAAGTGGTAGCTTGCTGTCTTTGGAATGAAAAATTTAGTTGATATGTTGTATAAACAGAACCTTTTAATAAAGCTGTAACCAATAACAGCAAGTAGGAAACCACTAAGTTTGTGATAGCATTATGGGGTTCAGTATATCAGTTGTATTACAATGGAAAGAATTGTAGAATTAAGAATTTAAATTGTTCTATTTCATGAAAGTTTAAATATATCAAAGCAGAGGTTGAATCCTAACCAAGTACGAGGATCTGAAACTAGGGAGTCTAAACTATCAATTTCAGTATTCACTACCACCATTTGATTAAAGCAAGAGGAACTATATCCTAGTTTTCCCGTGGAAGAGTTTAATATGCACCAGAGTTTCAAATATGTTGAATAATTGTAACAATAAAATAAGGGGAGAGTCCTATTGAAAATCTATTTGTGTGATAAAAGTGGGTGAGGGAAGATTGTAAGTATATTTAGAAATACTAGGAAAAGAGCATCTATGTACCTTCCATATAAACTGCTGGGAAAGTAGTTGGAGCAACGAAGGTTAACTGAATATAGATAGATGTATACGTGGATGCATACATCTATACCTTGATGCTGAAACTTTATAATGCTGAAAAGTCTACAAGGCTTGCAACTGGAAAGTTTGAGGAAGGGCCTATTGATCAGCTAGAGTTGGATAAAACTCTGAAGAAACTGACCTGAGAAATACAAACTAATATATATATAGATATATAAGTCAACTAGATGGACTGAGAAGAGTGGAGGTCAAGCCCAAAAAATTCTCATGGAACTTCTTATATTCCCATGGCTGCCTGTAATTACTAAAAAGAAATTAAATACCAGATAATAGTATGAATTTGTGATTGATTCAATAGAAAATTTTTGAATGTTATCTGGTGCATAAAGCAGAGTATATCTGAGTGTATGTATATGGATAAGAAGCTGGGTCTGGGAGACGTGACACTAAAGGTAAATCTTACCGGAAATGATGCATTGAACATCTGTGTGGTATAAGAACTCTGAAACATCCCCTCTGTCGACATATGAACTACTCAGAGAAATAGAAACAGAGCTAAGCACAGAAACTTCAGGGAGAAAAATGAATACTCAACAATGAGAAAGTAAACCTTAAGTACAAGGAATTGGGATGAAACCATAAAGCATCTTGACCTTACAAGTGGCAAGCATCGGTAAGTTCAACTACGGATCGATGATTCATGGCTGAGAGTTCAAGAAACGTCAAGTGGAGACAGACTTTAATTAAATGTAGAGATTTATTGCCATAAATGAGACATACGTAAATTAGTACCATAGATTTCGAAAAACTACAATAGTTCAGAACCGTAAGAGTTGTGAGATGGAACCCTTGAAAACGTCAAGTTCATATCATACGGAGATACTATGAAATTAATGTGATCAGTTCACAAATGTCAAAGCAATCCATAAGTGATCCTCTCGAACTTCGCAAAGAAATTAAAATGGGTGTTTTATTATAATGGTTACCTTTGTGTAAAGCAAAACTTAATATACATGGTGTTTTAAATGATAAATAACATGTAAAATCCATAAGAACCATTACAAACTCAAAGCACGATTTTATATGTGGTAAAATGAAATAAAACAATAGGTTTATATAAAATACTTACATTATATGTATTCGAAATATATATATAATCCTATATTATATATATATATATATATATATATATATATATATATATATATATATATATAAACAATTTACCTCTTAATAGAAATAATAAAGTTGAAGATTTATATTGAAAAAAAAATAATAATCACCATATGATTACTATAGATTATTAAAAGATGGAAATAATTTAATTATGATTTAGAAGTGTATTAAAAATGTCTAAGGTACTCCGGATGCGGATGATTACGCGGCCTGGCAGGACATCCGTCCCTGGACATATCCCAAGGAGACTCGCATGGGATGGCCATATGGCCCCCTGCGGCTCCATTAATATGGACATTAATCCGCCAGTGCTAACAGCATTTACTCTCCCTCGCCGGCACTCTCTCCTTCTCGTCTTGCGCAGTCGGTTCATTATGGCTTTTGTCTCGGGCTCTCCAGATCATTCTTGCTCTGCTTGCCACTCATTGAATTTCATGTGCAGCGCATGCCTTGCAGCTTGTGCCGAGCCCAGCGCCTGCACACAGACGGGGCGTCGCTGCTCTTTGTTAAGTTGTATGGAAACTATGCCTGGTTGTCATTTTTCTCAAAGTGCTTTCTGTTATTCCAATTCCAGTCTTCAGGTTCCTTTTTGCATTCACTGTGGGTTCGCTCCATACCCTTCTTCTTCTACTTGTCTCATTCCATTTCAAGTTTTTGCACTCGCCATGCCTAGGCTCCAACACCGAATGCGGTGCCGCCGGGGTGCAAGTCGTGGCCGGTCTGTGCGCTCACGTCCCTCCTCCAGCTCCGGCGAAGAGACCTCCTCTGAGGATGTTGAGAAGAGGCATAATTAGGACACCCGCAGTCACCAGAGGTGTGCTAGCCCTCCTGGCTCTGTTCACGCAACTCATCCCTCCCTGTATCCTTTTGTTGCTCCATATAGACCCATTTCCCCTGCCCCTCGGGCTTATGGCAGTCACATTTTGCGTCAAACCTCTCAGAGGGCGGAGCTTCGCTTTGATTTTTCCTATAATCGACCCACTATCACTGCATTTATCATGGTCACCTTGAGAGAAGAGTCGACTCTCTGTCCTCCTCCATTTCCTGGTCCTTCCCCCTCTCCTCATGGTCTTAACCTCGCCCCGGCTGCAAATTCTCCTAAACGTCTGGATGCACCCCCTGCTTCTGCTCCTCCCAACTTGGGTCAAAATTCAATGCAGGTGGACGCAAGGATCACAGAAAAAGATAGTGATCAGAAAGAAGTTGTAGAAGATGTGGAGGAAAAGTACTGGTGTCGCATAGTGGAGGAGCCACCTTCTCCAACTCACGCGCAATAACTCTGGTTTTCCTTAGTTCAACATGGTACATTCATTCCACTATTTTTTTGCTTTTCAATAGCAGCAGAAGCTACATGCTACTACAATACATCGGTTTCCCTTTCAAGGGTGGTGAAACGTCTCCTAAAAGAACTATTTTCCCACTCAGGGCAGTTCGTCACTCTGTTAAAGCATGGAAATCAAGCCCAGTCTTTAGGCTCTCATAGCTGAACTGAGGCATTTTTGTAATAGTATGTTTCCATAAATAGAATTAGCATAATTTAGGAAAAAAAAAATGTCTAAGGTGGAAAGAATAAGAAAATTTCCACTAGGAGAAAGTAAGTTATATTCAGAGAAAAAAAATATAATTTGTGGGAGTTGGGAGACATTACAGATCTACTACCTTTGTTACTAATCCTTCTAAGTCAAAACTAGCACTACTCCCAATGTTACTTATGTTTTGGCAATCATTTCTCCTTAGAGCATTAGCAATTTTGTTTTCTTTCCCTTTGATATGTTTTATTTCCATATCAAATTCACTCAGAAAAGACAGCCATCTGGCTTGTCGAGCATTCAAAACTATTTGAGAGAAGAAATACTTGAGGCTAATATGATCTGTCATCAATGTAAATTTATTTCTGAGAAGATAGTTTTGCCACATCTTCAAGGCATGAATTACAAAAAATAACTCAAGATCATATACACTGTAATTTTTTTCATGTTTCTTAAGTTTTCTAGACTCATACGCAATAACAGAATTCTCTTGCAACAGAACTCCTCCCAATCCCTCTTGACACGCATCCGTACACACTACAAACTCTTTATCAGGATCTGTAATCTTTAGTATAGGTGCTGTGGTAAGTTTTAATTTAAGTTGTACAAAGCTATTTCGGCATTTTTCAGTCCACTCAAATTTTGTGCCTTTCCTCTGTAGTGAAGTTATAGGATATGCTATTGCAGAAAATATTTCCACAAACCTTCAGTAATATCCTACAATCCCCATAAATGATCTTACCACTGAGACATCAGTCGGTACAGGCCACTCTCTAATGGACTTTATTTTCTCAGGGAAAACAGCCAATACTTGTTCTGAAATTATATGCCCTAAATATTGAATCGTATCCTTATAAAATTCACATTTGCTAAACTTTGCATACAAGTGATTCTCCTTAAGAGTCTGCTTCACAATTCTAAGGTGTTCTTCATGTTCTGCCTCACTTTTTGAATAGATTAGAATGTCATCTATAAATACTAGTATTAATTTGTCTAAGTATTTATTCAGAACACTATTCATTAAGCACATAAAATTGGCAAGGGCATTGGTCAAACCGAAATGTAGGACTACAAATTCATAGTGACCATACCTGGTTCGAAAGGCTATTTTACTGATATCCTCCTCCTTAATTCTGAGTTAGTGATAACCAGTCCTTAAGTCAATCTTAGAGAATACTGAAGCTCCTCTCACCTGATCAAAAAGATCATCTATTCTGGGTAATGGATACCAATTTTTTATTTTAAACTTATTCAGTTGACGATAGTCAATACACATTCTGAAGGTCCCATCCTTCTTTTTCACGAACAACACCGGTGATCCCCAAGGAGATACACTCGGTATGATGTAACCTTTGTCCAACAATTCTTGTAATTGCATTTTTAACTCCATGAGTTCATGGGGCCTTATCCGGTAAGAGGCTCTAGAAACTGGTGTTTCTCCTGGCACCAAATCGATTGAAAAATCGATCTCTCTCTTGGGGGAAGATGAGGAATCTCATTCGAGAAAACTTCCTTAAATTCTCTTATCACTGGTAAGGTGTCTAACAAGTTTTTCTTCAGGTTTCTATCCTAATTCTTCAACATGTACAACATATACTTGATATCCCTTCCTAGCTGTTCTTTTTAGCTGAATGGCTGAGATCTGCCTTACAGAAATAGGTTTCGGTTTCCCCTTTAGTATGAATGGTTTTCCTTCATCATCTATGCAGTATAGAGTTTTTTCCCAACAATTCAGCATGGTCTTTTTCTTTTCTAACCATTCCATTCCTATTAGTAAATCATAGGAACCTAATGGAAAAATGTTTAAATATACCTCTGTCTGATATTCATTCAATTTAATAGTTGTTTTAGGTAGCTTATGAGTTACCTTGCGTTTAGTTCCGGTAGCTAACTGTACCAACCAAGGCTGTTGAAACTTTTATATTCTGAGTTTACATTTTTCTACAACTTGTGGACTAATATAACTCAAAGAAGCACTTGGGTCAATTAATATAGTAACCAATTGATCATAAATTTTACCTTCCATTTCGACCATAGTAGACTAGTGTTCCGCTTGTCGGTTCTGCAAGGCTGCACTGATAGTGGGGATATTCATTGCTACGTCATTCACTATGGTAGCTTCTCTATCTCTCATAACCATATAAATATTTCGATGGGGACAGTCCCACAAAAAATGAGGTTCTCCACAACCCCAGCACTTCAAAGGCTCCCGTATTTTAACAGTTCCTTCCTTCTTATTACTTCCATCTAGTTGCTTTGAACCAACTTGGGATTGAGCGGTTTGAATTTCATTTGTTTTGTTAAATTTCTTTCACTCATGATTCCTACCAAAGTTCTTCAAGTAAGCTGGTTTCTGTTTCTTTCCTTTGAATTTACCCTTATTTTTCCATCTCTTCCCTTGTTCACTCTTTCCCTTAAACTGCTGGTAACATAATCTAGCTTTCCTCACCACTTCGTCCATGGTTTTTGGATTATCGAACTCTATTTTCTCCTTATACACAGTAGGAAAACATTTCAGAAACCTTTGCACCTTTGCTTTCTCTTCATGAATATAAGGAACATATCTTAACAGATTTGTGAACTTGGTGAAAAACTCATCTATGATGAGCTGTCCCAATCTGAGTTCGTGAAATTCTTTTGCTTTTTCATCATAATAGTGTTCTTTCAAACACCGATTTTTAAACTTGACTTGGAAATCTTCCCAAGTCACTGTTTTTTCATCAATGGCATGAACCATTTTGGTTTCCTCCCACCACAAGGTAGCCTTACCTTGCAGTTGGTAGATAGCTAATTTGGCCCTCAGATTTCTTTTATACTCGTAGACCTAAAAATAATTAATCATATTCAGCAGCCATGCCTTAGCATCTTCCTCCTTCTCTCCATTATAGGAGGGAGGTTTTATTTTCCGGAATTCACCATGTAATTCCTTCTTCTGTTTAGACTGGTGTCTAGTGGTGTCATCTTCCTCAAAATCATCTGAGAGATTGATCCTGCCTTTCCTCCTCCTTTAGGAACCTTCACCTTCTTGGCTGTTCTGCGAAGTCAGTTCTCTTATCAGTTTTTCCTGCTCCTCACTGTCTAAAGAAAGCCTGTCATTCTGGCTTCTTAGCTGGGCCATGTCCTGTTGCATCCTGTGCAACATAACCATCAAAGGAGCATTGGGATCTGGCGTGTTATCTCTACCACCCAGATCGACATAGAGTTCATCTTCTTCAGCCATTGACTTTTAAGTTTCAGTACCTTTTTACACTAAAACAAAATAACATCAATAACATTTTTCTTTTTTTTTAAATAATTTCATAACATTGAGCACAAAAACAACCCAGTTATCCAACTTGGGCTCTGATACCATTTGTAATGTTCCTCAATTCCCTCAAAAAAAAAATTTCTCAATCCATATAATAAATAATTCTTCTCATTCAACTACTTAATAGTTATTCAAGAAGACCTCTTTCTATTTTATTTTTAAGTTATTCACCTTCCCATATACTCCAATATAAAATTTTGTCCTTTTTAAAATAACTATGATAACCCATAGTACCATATACCCAACTATGCATATATATATATATATATATCACATAATAATGATTTCTTTATCCCCTCACATGCCTCTAATTATTTTCCATGTTCATTATTACAATGGAAATTAATATAATCATATTTACCCTATATGATTACTCTGCTTTCAATGGTTCCATATTCATTGTCATCATAACCTTATACAACTTATAATTTCACATGGTATACCATGATTTCCCATTAAAATTTTTCAACTATGGTTCACTCGATATACCTATTTCGATTTCTATACTCATACCTTACGAATTGTTAACAAAACATTTACATATCTTAATGCCTTATATTTTACATCTCGTGATTAACCAAATATGTCCCTAGGGCTCGATTCCCTTGGCATATGATTGCGTTCGAATTAACATAAATTGAGAAATCCTTATACAAAGTAATAATTTGTTATACGTGTAATGCAATGAACGGTTTACACCTACCCTTCTTAAAAGTTTTGGGTGGTCGTATTAGGTTTATTTATGAAGTTTGTCTACTATTACCACTATTTATCATCCATTTCAATTTTCTTGGTTATTCTTGAGATTTGATCAGTACATTTAGGGTTTCAATATTTACGAAACAATTGGCTTATTAAAATTTTATCTTTGAATTCGGGAAACATCGGTTCCCTCCCATCGAACCCTAATTTTCTTTGTACGCGTTCATTAGATGATGACACTTGTAAGGTTACAATTTATTAGGGTTTCATATGGCAATGGGGTATATCCTATTTAACTTTATGGAACATTTCCATTCATTTGTTTGCGTTCGTCTACCGAAGTAGAGCACCTCCTTCCAGGGTCGTAAGGAGAGGTATGCAAGTTCGATTCACTGAGTGTTTCTCGGTTTTACAAAGTGATTCGGCCCTCTATATACAGCTAGCTAGCTGTTTAAAATCTCTGTTACTTCTTTACTCTCGAACTATTGTCTAGATATATATATTCTGTTTGACTGTCAATTTATCCCAATTTCATTTACCATACGATCTGTAGATTATCGTATTGTTTGACTACCCATATTCTTATTCGATTGAGGGCAGCATGTTATCCAATGCTTTTCATATTGCTCGGCCAAGTGATATTGAACTCGGCTTTGACTGTCTTCTGTGGTAAGAATTTGTTTCCACAGTGAATGTTTTCTTACTTCTTGGATTTAATAATTAGTTTTTATAATGAGGCTAACAATTATATGCGCATATTTGTGCAGATAGTGGAATGTTAAAGAAGGTTTTACTCGACTCCTTCTCACTCAGGTAATATATATTTTGACATTTTCAATCTGGGTTGAGAGTTGTTATAATAATTTTTTTCTCATTATATATATATATAATCGATTTTAAACTTATCTTCCTTGTTTATTGCAGGTAATGTTTGAAATCGCTCTTTTCTTACCCTTTTATCAAATTTGTCATGCTTCTTTCGACTCTAGTCTCACCATTTCTCCCGGCTTGTAACCAGGTTGGTCATGTAAAATCGAGGAGTATCTCTGCATTTCCATTTAAACGTTTTCCCAATTTAAAGTTTGATTTAATGAAAATCTTGTCTGAGGATGATATTCTTCCCTCGCAATTCAATGGTAACTTTTGTTGATATCATTTTTCATTTTAATTTACTGTGGTGTGATAAATTTTCACCCACACCCTTTTGTAATAATTTAACTTAATATTAGGATGGACTGTGTACTTATTTAAGTACTCAAATTTTGCAGTGAGGTGTACAACTTTTTCTGATAGTGTAACACCATTTTCATTTAACAAATTTTATTTCTCAAGCCTTAATATATACAATTTTACAAAAACGATTTTTAAATAAAATTCATTTCACTTACAGATATTTATAAATAAATTAGATATCCATCCATTTTATTTTCAGTACTTTTATACTATTTATATTATTAAAGTTTGTCCAATAAATTATTTCCATTCTCATAATATGTCTGTGGATAAAAATATCTCCTCTTTTATTTATATGTTTCTTTAAATAAATTTATATCATTTTATTCAGTAATACAGATACCACCTAGTCCTCAGTTATATATCCGTTGTTGTATAATTCCAATTAACTTATAAAAAAAATTTATCAACCTTAAGGGATTATATAAGGATGTTTATTTAAATTTATAATTGCAGAAAGGCTAACTCATCCTTTCAGTATATCACCCTGGTTAATTTATGTTATATCTATTCACTAAATTCTCTAGATTTCACTTTAACAATGAATTATGTAGATATTTCATATCTATATTTATAGTCTGAATTAATTGAATTTTTTTCTAGTTAAATTGAAATTATGCATTCTAAAATTTCTTTGGTTTTTAAAATACAATTTAATCCAGGTTATTAGTATTGATTTCAACATTTTCTTTCTCAATTAATTCTCTGTAGCACTTCTAGCATATGTAGACTTCTTACTAATAGAGAGTGTCAGTTGAATAATTTAGCATATACTTTAGGGGATAGTTTTCTTCCCAATTGATTATCATCTAAAGTGAAAATAATTTAGATTTGATTGTTTTCAGATAATAGTCCACAATAATTATTTATGCCTTTACTAATTTTTTTATTTATGTAATTGTTGGGTGTGGAGCCTGATTATCTTGTTTACTTTGTATCACAGCATTGGACCCCTATACCTTAAAAGGGGCGGCAACGCCGCCCAAAATTTAATTGCTGTCGTGGGGGGTCCAGGGGGGGGTGGCAATGCTTTTTGGAGCCCCCCCCCCTGGCGGGGGTTCGGGGGCAGCACCCCCGAAGCTAAAAACAGATCTAAAATTGCCTTGTAAAAGTATAGTAATTTCTAGTCAATCTGGGCTGTTCATTAGGCAAATGATCTGACGATAGAAGTTATGTTTAGATTAGGGTTTTTTTCCCTAGAAGGAAACCCCCTTGTATATATGAGGGCATTGTATTGCGACTGTGTATAATGAGTGTATTCTCGGAGCGAGAAACAGAGAGGGAGACTGTGAGAGAGAACAGAGGATATTACAGCAGATCTGCTGTAGGTCTTGTCTCTTCATTTTTGTTGGATAATATAAAGGAAGGACTGGCTGTTCGGGGTGGACGTAGCCCAAACTAGGTGAACCACGTATATCTGTGTCTCTCTGGTTTTATGTGTTTTGTGTGCTTGTATTTTCCGTATATTTTATGTGTTTCATTGCTCTGTAATATTTAATTTTCTAACAACTAGTATCAGAGCCAAAGGTATATTTGGTTGATAAACTCGCAGGAAGAAAGGGTTCCTGGTTCGAGTGGGAGCCATGGCGGACGATGGTAAGTTTAGGGTCGAGAAATTTAACGGCCAAAACTTTGCACTGTGGAAGATGCAGATGGAAGATTATCTGTATCAGAAAGATTTGTACCTACCATTGAGCGGAAAAACAAAGAAGCCGGCGACCATGACAGACGCGGAATGGAACATTCTCGATAGAAAGGCACTCGGAACAGTACGGTTGTGTCTTGCGGCATCAGTCGCCTTCAATATTTCGAAGGAAACAACAACAGAGGGTTTGATGCGGACGTTGGTGAAACTGTATGAAAAGCCCTCGGCCTCAAACAAGGTATTTCTTATGAAACGACTATTTAATATGAAGATGTCGGAAGGTGGATCTGTTGCAGACCATTTAAATGAATTTAATACAGTTACCAGTCAGCTAAGTTCTGTAGGGGTAAACTTTGATGATGAAGTTAGAGCTCTATTATTCTTGTGCTCATTGCCAGAGAGTTGGAATGGTTTAGTAATGGCCATTAGTAACTCTATCTTTGGATCTAGTACTTTAAAGTTTGATGATGTTGTTGGTGCTATCCTTAGCGAGGAAATGCGACGGAAAAGCTCCGGTGAGACATCAGGTAATGCTTTGAGTGCAGAGTCTAGGGGAGGAAGAATGGAAAGAGGAAAGAGCTTGGGATATCGCAGTAAATCAAGGAAAGGCAGATCCAAGTCCAGATCGGGGATAGTGTGCTAGAATTGCGGAAAGAAGGACACCTAAAGAAAGACTGTAGATCTCGGAAGGGAAAAGAAGGAGACACACAGCAAGAAAACAATCATGAAGCAAATGTGACAGGTGATGTGTTACAAGATGCTTTGATTCTTTCTTTCGAAAATGTTACTGATTCTTGGGTTGTAGATTCGGGGGCTTCATTCCATGCCACACCTGATAAGAAATATTTTCATGACTATGTTCAAGGAGATTTTGGACAAGTTCGTTTGGGTGATGATAAACCATGTAAAATTGTTGGAATGGGTAAGGTTCTTGTAAAACAGCAGAATGGAAACCAATGGCTATTAAAGGAGGTAAGGCATGTTCCAGATCTGAAGAAAAATCTAATTTCAACAGGGTAGTTAGGCGGTGAAGGTTGTGTGACAACTTTCACAGATAAAACTTGGAAGGTCACCAAAGGAGCCTTGGTAATAGCAAAAGGTGAAAAGGTTGGTACATTGTATTTATGCAATGGTATTTCTAACTCTGTTAATGCTTTAACTTCCAAAGGAGCAGATGCAGCATTATGGCATCATAGGCTCGGGCACATGAGTGAGAAGGGAATGAAGATTCTCCACTCAAGAAATTTGTTGCCAGGTTTGAAGAATGTTGATTTGGATTTCTGTGAGAATTGCATTTATGGAAAACAGAAGAGAGTCAGATTTCTCAGAGTTGGGAAAGAAAAGAAGAGTGAAAAATTGGAGCTTGTGCATACAAATGTATGGGGACCTGCTCAAGTATCATCTCTCGGTGGCTCTCATTATTATGTTAATTTTATTGATGATGCAACCAGAAAAACATGGATTTATTGTATTTAGAATAAATCTGATGTATTTGATACTTTAAATAAATGGAATGCTTTGGTTGAGATTGAGACAGGAAAGAAGTTGAAGTGTCTCGGATCAGACAATGGAGGTGAGTATTGCAGCAAAGAGTTTGATAGGTATTGTTCAGAGCATGGAATTCGTAGAGAGAAGACAGTTCCAAGAACACCACAAGAAAATGGTGTGTCAGAAAGGATGAATAGAACAATCATGGAGCGTGCAAGGTGCATGAGATTGCATGCAGGATTGCCTTTACAATTTTGGGCAGATGCTGTAGATACTGCTGTTTATCTAATAAATAGAGGGCCTTCAAGTTCCTTCGATGTTGGTATTCCGGAGGAAGCATGGACAGGTAAAAAGGTAAACTACTCTTTTTTAAAGCCTTTTGGTTGTGAGGCCTTTGTCCATATTAATAAAGAAAACAGAACAAAGCTTGAGGCAAAATCAAAGAAATGTACCTTTATTGGATATGGTGCTAATGATTTTGGTTATCGCTTATATGATTATGAAAATCACAAAATCATTAGGAGTAGAGATGTAATATTCAAAGAAAAGGTCTTGTATAATAATCAGTTGCAGGAAAAGAAACAAGAAAAAGAAAGCAAGGAATACGCGTTTCTTGATGAGATATCTGAAAAAATAAAGGTGCCTGAAAATAATAATAATCAAAAACCACAGTAGCAGCAACCACCACAACAGCAGCAGGCACCTCAAACACCTGAAAGTGGTGTTAGAAGATCTATCAGGATAAGTAGACCCCCTGAACGATACTCTCCTTCATTATATTATTTATTGTTGACTGATTCTGGTGAGCCTGAATGTTATGAAGAAGTAATGCAGGTTGAAAGTAGGAAGAAGTGGGAGCTATCCATGGAAGAAGAGATGGACTCCTTAATGCATAACCAGACTTGGGACTTAGTCAGGTTGCCTGCAGGTACAACTACATTGCAAAATAAATGGGTTTATAGGCTGAAGGAAGAAGATGGAGGAAAACAGAGGTACAAAGCTAGACTTGTGGTGAAGGGATTTGCACAGAAGAAAGGTATTGATTTTGATGAAATATTTTCTCCTGTTTTTAAAATGAATTCAATCAGAACTGTTTTAAGTCTTGTAGCAGCGGAAGATTTACATCTTGAACAATTAGATGTAAAGACAACATTTCTCCATGGAGATTTGGAGGAAGAGATATACATGCAGCAACGAGAAGGATATGAGGTAAAAGGGAAAGAAAAATTGGTGTGCAGGTTAAAGAAGAGCTTGTATGGCTTAAAACAGGCTCCAAGGCAGTGGTATCTAAAATTTGACAAGTTTATGTCTGAACAAGGTTATACTAGATGTCACTCTGATCATTGTGTTTATCTGAAAAGGCAAAATGATGGCGGCTATATTATATTGTTATTGTATGTAGATGACATGCTTGTTGTAGGGTCTAACATGCAGGAAATAAATGTGCTCAAAAGAAAATTGGCAAATTCATTTGCAATGAAGGATTTGGGAGCTGCAAAACAAATCCTTGGTATGAGGATAACTAGAGACGGGAAAAATCGCAAATTAACACTGTCTCAGAATGAGTACATAGAAAAGGTGTTGAAAAGATTTAATATGCAGAATGCAAAACCAGTTAGTACACCTTTTGCTAGCCATTTCAAACTTAGTAAGGAGATGTTCCCAAAGACCCAAGAAGACATGGATTATATGTCCAAAAGTTCCATATGCATCAGCAGTTGGAAGTTTAATATATGCAATGGTCTGCACAAGGCCTAATATTGCACATGCAGTGGGAGTTGTAAGCAGGTATATGAACAATCCAGGAAAAGAACATTGGATGGCAGTAAAATGGATTCTCAGATATTTGAGAGGTACCACAAATCAAGCATTATGCTTTAGTGGTTCAAACATTGCTCTACAGGGATATGTTGATGCAGATATGGCAGGTGACAGAGATAATAGGAGGAGCACTACAGGATATGTATTTACTGTAGGTGGAACAGCTGTGAGTTGGGTTTCAAAAATCCAAAGTGTTGTTGCACTTTCAACAACAGAAGCCGAGTATGTTGCTGCTACAGAGGCTAGTAAAGAAATGATTTGGTTACAAAGGTTTATGGATGAATTGGGTAAGAAGCATGATATGGGCACACTATACAGTGATAGCCAAAGTGCTATTCATCTTGCAAAGAACTCAGCATTTCATTCGAGGACTAAACACATACATCTCAAGTACCATTTCATACGGTCAGTATTGGAAGATGGAGAGTTGAAGCTGGAAAAGATACACACTAGCCAGAATCCTGCAGATATGCTAACAAAAGTTGTAACCGAGGAGAAACTGAGAACATGCTCAGTTTCAATTGGTCTTCAAGGATGACGATGAAGATGAGAAACGGCCCGGAAAGAGAAGTCATTGTCCGGCAAATAAAGCAGCCGGTGGAGTTGCTACAATCGATCTCCAAGTGGGAGATTGTTGGGTGTGGAGCACGATTATCTTGTTTACTTTGTATCACGACATTGGACCTGTGCACGAGGGGCAGCAACCGCCCGAAATTTAATCGTGTGGGGGGTCCGAGGGGGGGGGGGGGGTGGCGGTGCGCACCGGAGCCCCCCCCTGGCGGGGGTTCAGGGGCAGCACCCCCGAAGCTAAAAACAGATGTAAAATTGCCTTGTAAAAGTATAGTAATTTCTAGTCAATCTGGGCCGTTCATTAGGCGAATGATCCGACGGTAGAAGTTATGTTTAGATTAGGGTTTTTTGCCCTAGAAGGCAACCCCCTTGTATATATGAGGGCATTGTATTGCGGCTGTGTATTTTGAGTGTATTCTCGGAGCGAGAAACAGAGAGGGAGACTGTGAGAGAGAACAGAGGATATTACAGTGGATCTGCTGTAGGTTTTGTCTCTTCATTTTTGTTGGATAATATAAAGGAAGAACTGGTTGTTCGGGGTGGACGTAGCCCAAACTGGGTGAACCACGTATATCTGTGTCTCTCTGGTTTTATGTGTTATGTGTGCTTGTATTTTCCGCATATTTTATGTGTTTCATTGCTCTGTAATATTTAATTTTCTAACAGTAACACTATTGGAATATCAGTCCTTTATTTCCAGATTTTATTTATTTTATTCTAGATAAAATTTATATTTTTCATACCAGTATATCATAGGTGTACATTAGAAATCTTTCTTGTACTATTATACTAGTTCAACAGAACTGTACCCTTTTCTGAATAAATTTTATAGTCAATAGAGGTTACTCATTTCTTAGAATTAGAGATCAAGTTCCCTTTGCATGGTTATCCATTAAATTCTAATCTTAACTGCTAGTTTCAAATTTCTATATATTTCTTTTCATATAGCTGTACATTATAGAAGTAGATTAAAGTTACAAATTTCAAATTTTCTATGGGAAATATATATATATCTCTACATTTAAAGCATCATCTGGTTTAGAGATTCTGGTAGATAATATCCCATATATTTTTTTCTTACAACTATACAGATTTTAGAGAATAATTTCTCCTACGAAAATCTGTTAAATGTAAGAATTTTCATAATTAGAACATAACTAATTAATACTTGCAGCCACTTATATATTAACATTTCATAATACCATATAAGTAGAAAAATCTATAGGTTAGGTGTGCATACCACTATTGTTCTATGACCAACCTCCCAACCTTAGAATTCTTCTGTCTCCAGAATTCACCCCCGAGCTGAGATCTTCACCAAGAACAGACCCAACCTCAATCTATTCTGGAGCATCAAACTTAAGCTATGCTTTCCCCCAAGCTTGTTTCTAAATTCTGCGTCCAGAATTTCAGGATGCTTTTCTTCCTGTTTTCCTAGGCTTCCCTTAATGAGGGAATTTAAAGCTGCTTTCTGCTTTTCTAGCTTTTTACCTCTTCCCAACTACTTTCCTCTTCAATTTAAATTAGCATTTTTCCTTTCAAGGATTTTTGAAAGGTTTTGGGAAAGATCCATATCCTCATGGATCAGGCTTATGATCTCCAATCTCATCTGATCATAGTGCACACATAAATATTCCAATTATTTTCATTAATAAATATTTAAATAAAATCCACACAATAATTATCCATTTGGGTCCACTCCCCTTTGGAATTTTGGTCAAATGTCTAACTTAAAAATCATATAAACTAGGGGTGTTACACGTCCCCCCTTTGAAAACAAACACCATCCTCGGTGTTAACAGACTATCTACTATAGTTCATTATAAAAATAAAGATGGATATTTTTCCATCATCTCAGCTTCTCTTTCCCATGTAGCCTTTTCAGCAGTAAAGTGTTTCCACTGCACCTTTACTCTAGCTACTGTTCTATTTCTCAATTCAACTTCTTCTTGCTCTAATATTTGAAGCAGCTCTGGAAGGAACTCCCCTTCTGGTTCCACCTGTATCACAATCAAATCAACAATATGAGAAGCATCATGTACATATATTTTTAATAACGAAACATGAAACACATCATGAAATTTAACATGGAGGGGTAAGGCCAGTCTATAAGCCACTGGTCCCACCCTTTCTAAGACCTCAAAAGGCCCACAGTATCTAGGAGCCAGTTTTGCACAGCTCCCAGCATAAAGAGTACTCTTTTTTGGTTTAATCCACAGATACACATGGTCACCCACTTTCTACTCACGGTGCACTCTCTTCTTGTTGGCATAACTTTTCTGTCGATCTTGGGTTGTCTTAATGTTTCTCTGTATTTGTTTGACAATCCTTTCCATTTCTTGTAGAGCATCTGGACCATGTACTAGCTTATCTTCAGGCTGGCTCCAGCTTAAAGGAGTATGGCACTTTCTTCCATAGAGTTCCTCAAATGGACTCATTTTGATGGAATATTGGTAGCTATTATTATAAGAAAATTTGACTAAATGTAAATATTCTTCCCATCTAGTTGGCCTATCCATCACATACATTTAGAACATATCCTCCAGAATTTGATTTTTTCTCTCAGTTTGACCATCCGTCTGAGGGTGATAAGTAGTACTAAAATTTAATTTAGTGTCCATGCCCCCAAACAGACTCTTCCAAAAGTCTGCTGTGAACTTAGCGTCTCTATATGAAATAATCATTTTCGGAACCCCATGTAGTCTTACAATTTCCTTCATGAGCACATTTGCTACTTGGGTTGTTCCAAAAGTATATTTCACAGGTATGAAAAGTGCAGCCTTTGTTAATGTATCTACCACTACCATCATTGAGTCGTGATGGTACTTTTTTCTGGGTAACCCGGTTATAAAATCCATAGAAACAATGTCCCATTTCCATTATACAATTGGTAAGGGATTTAGGAGGCCAGCTGGAAGCTGATGTTCAACTTTGACTAGTTGAAATTCCATGCATCTGGCTAAGTAGTTGGCCACGTCTTTCTTCATTCCTGGCCAAAATAATTTCTTTTTCAAGGCTGTAAGCATTTTATAATATCCAGGATGTCCTGAATATGTCTGTTTATGATAATCATCTAGGATTTATTTTTTCAAAGATTCTACATTGGGGATATACAATCTATATCTATAAGAGATCAGTCGTTTTTTATTTTGGGTGTATCCAACCATTTCCTTTTTCAGAATTTTCACTTGCAGTTTCTCATAGTTGGGATCTTGATCTTCTACCTTTGTTACTAATCCTTCTAAGTCAAAACTGGCACTACTCCCAATGTTACTTATGTTTTGGAAAGCATTTCTGCTTAGAGCATTAGCAATTTTGTTTTATTTCCCTTTGATATGTTTTATTTCGATATCAAATTCACTCAGAAAAAGACAGCCATCTGACTTGTCGAGCATTCAAATCTTTTTGAGAGAAGAAATACTTGAGGCTGATATGATTTATCATCAATGTAAATTTCTTTCCGAGAAGATAGTATCGCCACATCTTCAAGGCATGAATTACAGCAGCTAACTCAAGATCATATACACTGTAATTTTATTCATGTTTCTTAAGTTTTCTAGACTCATACGCAATAACAGAATTCTCTTGCAACAGAACTCCTCCCAATCCCTCTCTACATGCATCCGTACACACTACAAACTCTTTATCAGGATCTGCAATCTTCAGTATAGGTGTTGTAGTAAGTTTTAATTTAAGTTGTTCAAAGTTATTTTGGCATTTCTTAGTCCACTCAAATTTTGTGCCTTTCCTCTGTAGTGAAGTTATAGGATATGCTATTGTAGAAAATATTTCCACAAACCTTCGGAAATATCCTTCCATCCCCATAAATGATCTTACCACTGAGACATCAGTCGGTACAGGCCACTCTCTAATGGACTTTATTTTCTCAGGGTCAACAACCAATACTTTTTCTAAAATTATATGCCCTAAATATTCAATCTTATTATTATAAAATTCACATTTGCTAAACTTGGCATAAAATTGATTCTCCTTAAGAGTCTGCGATACAATTCTAAGGTGTTCTTTATGTTCTGCCTCACTTTTTTAATAGATTATAATGTCTTCTATAAATACTAGTATGAATTTGTCTAAGTATTTATTCAGAACACTATTCATTAAGCACATAAAAGTGGCAGGGGCATTGGTCAAAACGAAAGGTAGGACTACAAATTCATAGTGACCATACCTGGTTCAAAAGGTTGTTTTACTGATATCCTCCTCCTTAATTCTGAGTTGGTGAAAACTAGTCCTTAATTCAATCTTAGAGAATATTGAAGCTCCTCTCACCTGATCAAAAATATCATCTATTCTGGGTAATGGATATCTATTTTTTATTGTTAAATTATTCAGTTGACGATAGTTAATACACATTCTAAAGGTCCCATCCTTCTTTCTCACGAACAACACTGGTGCTCCCCAAGGAGATACACTCGGTCTGATGTAACCTTTGTCCAGCAATTCTTGTAATTGCATTTTTAACTCAATGAATTCACAGGGGCTCATCTGGTAAGGGGCTCTAGAAACTGGTGTTTCCCTTGGCACCAAATCGATTGAAAAATCGATCTCTCTCTTGGGGGGAAGATGAGGAATCTCATTTGGGGAAACTTCCTTAAATTCTCTTATCACTAGTAAGGTGTATAACAATTTTTCTTCATGTTGTTGTCCTAATTCTTCAACATGTACAACATATACCTACTATCCCTTCCTAGTTGTTCTTTTTAGCTGAAGGGCTGAGATCTGCCTTACATAAATAGGTTTCGGTTTCCCCTTTAGTATGAATGGTTTTCCTTCATCATCTATGCAGTGCAGAGTTTTTTCCCAACAATTCAGCATGGTCTTTTTCTTTTCTAACCAGTCCATTCCTATTAGTAAATCATAGGAACCTAATGGAAAAATGTTTAAATCTACCTTTGTCTGATATTCATTCAATTTAATAGTTGTTTCAGGTAGGTTATGAGTTACCTTGCGTTTAGTTCCGATAGCTAATTGTACCAACCAAAGCTGTTGAAAATTTTCTTTTCTAAGTTTACATTTTTCTATAACTTGTGGACTAATATAACTCAAAGAAGCACCCGGGTCAATTAAGATAGTAATTGATTGATCTGAAATTTTACCTTCCATTTCAACCATAGTAGACTGGTGTTCTGCTTGTCAGTTCTCCAAGGCTGCACTGATAGTGGGGATATTCCTTGCTACATCATTCACTGTGGTAGCTTCTCTATCTCTCAGAACCATCTGAATATTTCGGCGGGGACAGTCCCTCAACAAATCAGGTTCTCCACAACCCCAGCACTTCAAAGGCTCCCATATTTTAACAATTCCTTCCTTCTTGTTACTTCCATCTATTTTATTTGAACCAACTTGGGATTGAGCAGTTTGAATTTCATTTGTTTTGTTAAAATTCTTTCAATGATGATTCCTACCAAATTTATTCAAGTAAGCTGGTTTCTGTTTCCTTCCTTTGAATTCACCCTTGTTTGTCCAGCTCTTCCCTTGTTCACTCTTTCCCTTAAACTGCTGGTAACATAATCTGGCTTTCCTCACCACTTCATCCATGGTTTTTGGATTATCGAACTGTATTTTCTCCTTATACACAGTAGGCAAACAGTTCAAAAACCTTTGCACCTTTTCTTTCTCTTCACAACTATAAGGAACATATCTTAACAGATTTGTGAACTTGGTGACAAACTCATCTATAGTGAGCTGTCCCAATCTGAGTTCGTGAAACTCTTTTTCTTTTTCATCATAATAGCATTCGTTCAAATACCGGTATCTAAACTTGACTTGGAAATCTTCCCAAGTCACTGTTTTTTCATCAATGGCATGAACCATTTTTCCTCCCACTACAAGGTAGCATTACCTTGCAGTTGGTAGATAGCTAATCTAGCCCTCAAATTGCTTTCATACTCGTAGACCTAAAAATAATTAATCATATTCAACAACCATGCCTCAGCATCTTCCTCCTTCTCTCCATCATAGGAGGGAGGTTTTATTTTCCGGAATTCACCCTGTAATTCCTTCTTCTGTTTAGACTGGTGTCTAGTGGTGTCATCTTCCTCATAATCATCTTAGAGATTGATCCTGCCTTTCCTCCTCGTTCTGGAACCTTCACCTTCTTGGCTGTTCTGCGAAGTCGGTTCTCTTATCAGTTTTTCCTACTCCTCACTGGCTAAAGAAAGCCTTTCATTCTAGCTTCTTAGTTGGGCCATATCCCGTTGCATCTTGTGCAACATATCCATAAAAGGAGCATTGGGATATGGCATGTTATCTCTACTACCCAGATCGACATAGAGTTCATCTTCTTCAGCCATTGACTTTTCAGTTTTAGTACCTTTTTACACTAAAACAAAATAACATTAGTAACATTTTTTTTTTAAATAATTTCATAACAGTGAGCACAAAAACAGCCCATTTTTCCAACTTGGGCTCTGATACCATTTGTAATGTTCCTCAATTCCCTCTAAATTTTTTTTTCTCAATCCATATAATAAATAATTCTTCTCATTCAACTACTTAATAGTTATTCAAGAAGACCTCTTTCTAATTTATTTTTAAGTTATTCACCTTCCCATATACTCCAATATAAAATTTCGTTCTTCTTTTTATAATAACTATGATAACCCATAGTATCATATATATATATATATATATATATATATATATCAATCACATAATAATGATTTCTTTATACCCTCACATGCCTCTAATTCTTTTCCATGTTCATTATTACAATGGAAATTAATATAATCATATTTACCCTATATGATTACTAAGCTTTCAATGGTTCCATATTCATTGTCGTGATAACCTTATACAACTTACAATTTCACGTGGTATACCATGATTTCCCATTTAAATTTTTCAAATATGGTTAAATCAATATACCTATTTCGATTTCTATACTCATACCTTACGAATTGTTAACAAAACATTTACATATCTTAATGCCTTCTATTTTACATCTCGTGATTAACCAAATCTGTCCCTAGGGCTTGATTCCCTTGGCATATGATTGCGTTGGAATTAACATAGATTGGGAAATCCTTATGCAGAGTACTAATTTTTTATACGTGTAATGCAATGAACGGTTTACACCTACCCTTCTTAAAAGTTTTGGGTGGTCGTATTAGGTTTATTTATGAAGTCTGTCTACTATTACCACTTTTTATCATCCGTTTCGATTTTCTTGGTTATTCTCAAGATTTGATCAGTACGTTTAGGGTTTCAATATTTACGAAATAGTTGACTTATTAAAATTTATCTCTGAATTTGGGAATACCTCGGTTCCCTCCCATCAAACCCTAATTTTATTTGTACGCGTTCATCAAATGATGACACTTGTAAGGTTACGATTTATTAGGGTTTCATATGGCAATGGGTTATATCATGTTTAACTTTCTGGAACATTTCCATTCATTTCTTTGTGTTTTTCTACTGAAGTAGAGCAACTCCTTCCAGGGTTGTAAGGAGAGGTATGCAACTTCGATTCATTGAGTGTTTCTAGGTTTTACGAATTGATTCTGCCCTCTATATACAGGTAACGAGCCATTTAAAATCCTTGTTACTTCTTTTCTCTCGAACTATTGTATGGATATATACATTATATTTCGCTGTCGATTCATCCCAATTTCATTTACCATACGATTTGTAGATTATCGTATTGTTTGACTACCGATCTTCTTATTTGATTCAGGGTAGCATGTTATCCAATGCTTTCCGTATGGCTCGACCAAGTGATATTGAAGTCGGCTTTGACTTTCTTCTGTGGTAAGTATTTGTTTCCACGGTGAATGTTTTCTTACTTGTTGGATTTAATAATTAGTTTTTATAATGAGGCTAACAATTATATCCGCATCTCTGTGCAGATAATGGAATGTTAAAGAAGGGTTTACTCGACTCCTTCTCACTTAGGTAATATATATTTTGACATTTTCAATCTGCATCGAGAATTATTATAATAATTTTTTTCTCATTTATATATATATATATATATATATATATATATAATCGATTTTAAACTTATCTTCCTTGTTCCTTGCAGGTAATGTTTGAAATCACTCTTTTCTTACCCTTTTATGAAATTTTTCATGCTTCTTTCGACTCCAGTCTTACCATCGCTCTCGGCTTGTAACCAGTTTGGTCGTGTAAAATCGAGGAGTATCTCTGCGTTTCCATTTAAATGTTTTCCCAATTTAAAGTTTGATTTAATGAAAATATTGTCTGAGGATGATATTCTTCCCTCGTAATTCAATGGGAACTTCCGTTCATATCGTTTTTCATTTTAAGTTACTGTGGTGTGATAATTTTTCACCCACATCCTTCTGTAATAATTTAACTTAATATTAGGATGGAATGTGTACTTATTTAAGTACTCAAATTTTGCAGTGAGGTGTACAACTTCTTCTGATAGTGTAACACCATTTTCATTTAACAAATTTTATTTCTCAGGCCTTAATATATACAATTTTACAGAAACGATTTTTAAATAAAATTCGTTTCACTTGCAAATATTGATAAATAAATTAGATATCCATCCATTTTATTTTCAATACTTCTATATTGTTTATATTATTAAAGTTTGTCCAATAAATTATTTCCATTCTCATAAAATGTCTGTGGATAAAATATCTCCTCTTTTATTTATATGTTTCTTTACAGAAATTTATATCGTTTTATGCAGTAGTACAGATACTACCTAGTCCTTAGTTATATATCTATTGTTGTATAATTCCAATTAACTTATAAAATTTGTTTATCAACCTTAAGGGATTATATGAGGATGTTTATTTAAATTTATAATTGCAAAAAGGCTAACTCATCCTTTCAGTATATCACCCTGGTTCATTTATGTTATACATGTTCACTAAATTCTCTAGATTTCACTTTAACAATGAATCATGTAGATATCTCATATCTATATTTATAGTCTGAATTAATTGAATTTTTTCTGGTTAAATTGAAATTATGCATTCTAAAATTTCTTTTGTTTTTAAAATACAATTTAATCCAGGTTATTAGTACTGATTTCAACATTTTATTTCTCAATTAATTCTCTGTAGCACTTCTAGCATATGTAGACTTCTTACTAACAGAGAGTGTTAATTGAATAATTTAGCATATACTTTAGGGGATAGTTTTCTTCCCAATTAATTATCATCTAAAGTGAAAATAATTTAGATTTGATTTTTTTCAGATAATATTCCACAATAATTATTTATGCCTTTACTAATTTTTTTATTTATGTAACACTATTGGAATATCAGTCCTTTATTTCCAGATTTTATTTATTCTATTCTAGATAAAATTTGTATTTTTTATGCCAGTACATCATAGGTGTACATTAGAAATCTTTCTTGTACTATTATACTGGTTCAACAGAACTGTACCCTTTTCTGAATAAATTTTATAGTCATTAGAGGTTACTCATTTGTTAGAATTAGAGATAAAGTTCTCTTTGCATGGTTATCCATTAAATTCTAATCTTAACTGCTAGTTTCAAATTTCTATATATTTCTTTTCATATAGTTGTACATTCTAGAAGTAGATTAAAGTTACAAATTTCAAATTTTCTATGTGAAATATATATATATATATATATATATATATATATATATATATATATATATTTAGACCATCATTTGGTTTAGAGATTCTGGTTGATAATCTCCCATAGATTTTTTTCTTACAACTATATAGATTTTAGAGAATAATTTCTCCTACAAAAATCTGTTAAATTTAAGAATTTTCATAATTAGAACGTAACTAATTAATACTTGCAGCCACTTATATATTAACATTTCATAATCCCATATAAGTAGCAAAATCTATAGGTTAGGTGTGCATACCACTTTTGTTCTATGACCAACCTCCCAACCTTAGAATTCTTCTGTCTCTAGAATTCACCCCCGAGCTACAATATTCTCCAAGAACAGACCCAACCTCAATCTATTTTGGAGTAGCTTACTTAAGTTATGCTTTCCCCCAAGCCTGTTTCTAAATTTTGCATCCAGAATTTCAGGATGCTTTTCTTCCTGTTTGCCTAGGCTTACCTTAATGAGGGACTTTAAAGCTGATTTCTACTTTTCCAACCTTTTACCTCTTCCCAACTACTTTACTCTTCATTGGGGAACTTAGATTTTTCCTCTTCAATCTAAATTAGCATTTTTCCTTTCAAGGATTTTTGAAAGGTTTTGGGAAAGTCTTAGCCTTATCCATATCCTCATGGATCAGGCTTATGATCTCCAATATCATCTGGTTATAGTGCACACATAAATATTCCATTTATTTTCATTAATAAATATTTAAATAAAATCCACACAATAATTATCCATTAGGGTCCACTACCCTTTGGAATTTTGTTCAAATGTCTAACTTAGAAAGCATATAAACTAGGGGTGTTACATATGAGCCATCACCCATAGTCCACATAATACTTATTATCAAGAAATTATAAGTCTTATTTTTGGAAGAAATACATCATAGTATCTGGCTAGCACATATCATATTTATAAACTCATATTAATGGATATAAGTAAGTACACGTCAATAATATAGTTCTAGCTCAAATGATATGGTTTCAATTTATTTAAAACAACAATTTACAAAAAAAATAAATTAAATAACTAAATTAGATGCCTTACAGTTCAAAAATTTCAAATACCTAATTCATCTATGATAGTTTCTAATCAAACCTTGATAGTCCACTTAGAAATCATTGTCACCAATTATATGTTTTTTTATGTTGTGAAACTAGCTCCAAAAGGAGAAGAAAAGAGATATCAACACCTTAGAAATTAACCACTTCGAGGGGGCAACCTCCAATACATTACATGAATGAACAATTCTTGGACGATTCAAATTACAAAACCCCCTTTCTATATATAGGAGTCCATGGGGCCACAATGTAATCGTAGCGAACCTAACAATAATAATTTAAGGGCACAATAATAACAATATGGGGGTTACAAGGGTACAATAATAACAATAAGGGGGTTACACTAACAACAATAAGGGACTATACTAGTAATATAGGGACCTAACATGCCCCTCTCCTTCAAAAAAGTGTTGTCCTTAACGCTTGAGTAGCTCTAGGTGCTTCTGTATAAAATTCTCATCCTCCCATGTAGAATCTTCAGTGGGTAAGTTCTTCCAATTGATGAGATACTCTGAAATTGATCGATTCCATAGCTGTCAAGTTCTTGTTTCTGTGATCGATTCAGGTTCCAATATGATTTTTCCTTCCTCTCAAGTTTTGGCAATATTGTTTGAACTGGAATATTTTCACCTATAACCTTCTTTAAGCATGAAACATAGAAAATTGGATGCACTCATGAAGAAGCAGGAAGCTCCAATTTGTATGCCATAGTACCAATCTTTTGCAACACCTTGTAAGTGCCATAGTACTTTGGCAATAATTTATTATCCTTCTTAGCTTGCTTGAGGGACATTTGTTTGTATGGTTGTAGCCGTAAAAATACCCAGTCTCCTACATCAAAACTTCTCTCGCAGCGATGTTGATCTGCCTATTTTTTCATTCAATTTTGTGCCAAATTTAGGTTGTCCTTTAAGAGTTGGAGAACTTCTTGTTGATGCTCGATGTGATCTTCCACTGCTTTAACCTTTGAATTTTCTCTTAAAGATGATGTGATGGATGGTGGATGATATCCATAAAGTGCCATAAATGCGGTCATTTTTGCTGTAGTATGGAAGGAAGTGTTATACCACCATTCAGCTAGAGGTAACCACTTGACCCATTGTGTTTTCTTATCATATACAAAAAAACGAAGATATCCTTCCAAACATTTATTTACTATCTCAGTTTGACCATCGGATTGAGGATGATAAGATGAGCTATGAGCTAATTGAGTACCCAAAGAAGAAAATAACTCCGTCCAAAAGTTTCCAGTAAAAATGGGATCTCTGTCGCTCATAATAACCCTTGGGTTTCCATGTATCTTTTGAATTGTGTCCATAAATGTAGTAGCAACTGTACTTGCTTTAAATGGATGAGATAATGCACAAAAGTGTGCATACTTGGTGAGTCTATCAACTACCACCATGATGACACTCTTTCCTTCAGAGTTAGGTAAACCTGTGATAAAATCCATTGAAATCTCCTCCCAACATTGACTTGGAATGGATAAAGGTTGTAGAAGACTCGGGGTCTTAATTGTCTCAACTTTATTCTGCTGGCAAACCAAACATTCCACCACAAACTTTTGAATATCATATTTAAGGCCATCCCAAAAAAATTATTTCTCCACCCTGTGGTAAGTTTTTAAAAATCCTGAGTGCCCTCCTAAAGGAGAAGTGTGCAATTCCAAAAGAATATTTAGTTTTAGTTGGGAATTCTTACAAAGATATAAGCGATCTTTGTACCATAAGGAATCATTTTTCCAGCTAAATGTATTAGATGTACTAGGATCTTGCTGCAACTTTTCAATGAGTGTCCACACTTCTTCGTCCTTCTTCTATTCATCTCTTGATTCAATTATCCAATCTGGTTGGATAATATAAATGGCACAAAGCAATGCTTCCACCTCTTCATTCTTTCTTGAGAGTGCATCTGCAGCAACATTTAGCTTCCCTTTTTTGTATATTAGTTCAAAGTCATAACCCAACATCTTTGTGACAAATTTTTGCTGCTCTTCCAAAGATAGTCTTTGTTCCAAAAAAATTTTAAGACTATCATGATCATTTTTTACCTTGAAGTGTCTTCCCATTAGGTAAGTTCTCCATTTCTTTAGTGCATGCAGTATTGCTAACATTTCCTTCTCATAAATAGGTTTCTGTGAATACTTTCCTTTGATTGGACGACTTTCAAAATCAATGGGTCTTCCTTCTTGCATTAAAACATCACCAATTCCATTTCCTGAGGCATCACATTCCACAATAAAGGTTTTTGTGAAGTCTGGCGTAGCTAATACTGGTGTTAGGCACATTGCCTCTTTAAGATGTTCAAAGGCCTTAGTTGCTTCAGGAGTCCATGAAAATGCATCTTTCTTCAATAATGTTGTTAGAGGTGCTACTATTCTCCCATAATCCTTAACAAAATTTCGATAATACCCCGTTAACCCGAGAAATCCTCGCAACTGCTTTATGGTTGTGGGTACTTTCCATTCCTTAATGGCTTTAATTTTGTTAGGGTCTCCCTTAACACCCTCGTGAGATACAATATGACCCATATATTCCACCTCTTGTACTCCAAAGAAAAATTTGGATGTTTTTGCATATAATTGTTTCTTCTGCAATATTTTGAGCACCCTGTCAACATGTTGAACATGATCCTTCCAAGACATGTTGTAGCTTAGTATATCATCAAAAAATACTAGCACAAATTTTCTAAGGAAGGGTTTGAAAATGGAATTCATCAACCCTTGAAACGTAGAAGGTGCATTGGTAAGGCCAAAAGGCATGACCAAAAATCATAATGACCCTCATGAGTTCAAAATGTTGTTTTCGAAATATCTTTAGTCTTCATTCTAATTTGATGATACTCTGAACGAAGATCCAAATTGGTAAAATAAATTGCTCCATGTAATTCATCAATCATAGGAATGGGAAATTTATATTTAATGGTGAGCTTATTGAGCTCCCTATAATCTGGACACATGCACCATGATCCATCCTTCTTGTGTACCAATACTATAGGAGCAGAGAAAAAACTTTGACTAGGTTGAATTATACCCGCCTCTAACATTTCTGCAATCATATGTTAAATTTCGCTCTTTTGGACATACAGATATCTATAAGGGCTGATGTTCGGAGGAACACTTCCTAGAATCAAATTAATAGCATGATCATGATCACGAATAGGTGGGAGTCCTTTGGGAGTTTCAAAAATCTTGGAATGATTGTCCAAGACTTTTTGGAGATCTGCAGAAATAGATGATTTTGATGTTGGAACTTCTAGTGAGCATAATTGTGCAATTATGCCTCGTTGCTATTTCTTTAGAAGCTTTGTCATGACATTAGAGCTTATTGTATTTCCCAGCTTCCCTGCAATACCCCGTAATTCGACTTCCTTTCCTTCTGAAAAAAATTTCAAGAAAATTTCTTGAAATTTAAAAGCTACTGTCCCCAAAGATTGTAACCATTGTACTCCTAGTACAACATCAACACCTACCATAGGAATGGAAAGCATTGGACTATTCAATAAATATTCTCCCATGGTTAGCTTGATAATATGGCATTTTCCAGAGCAATTTATAGTTCCTCCATTTGCAAACATCACTTGACATTCTGGTGTTGGGTATAGGAAACAATTCAATTCCTTAGCTACCTTACAATGAATAAAATTATGGGTACTACCTAAATCAATCAACACTATTACCTTTTTATTCTTGATATGTCCTTCTATCTTGAGAGTTTAAGGAGTAATAATTCCTGCCAATGCATTACATGATATGGTCGGACTCATTTCTTCCTCTTCTTGGGTTGGTTCCTGGTCTATATCCTCTTCTTGTTCATTTTATTCTTCCTCTTCACAATCTATGGAAAATAATTTCTTCTCAGCACACTTATGACCTTTAGTGTATTTTCTATCACAACTATAGCAAAGCCATTTTTCTCTTTTTTCTTCCAATTGTTGTGGTGTCAACCTTGTAGGTTGTGGAAATCTACGAGTAGCAACACTTCCCTCTTTATAGAAGTGAGTGGTAGGCTTCCTTGTCGCCATAATTTTACATTCAATTTTTCTTGCCAACCTAAATTCATTCTCCAATGAATCAGGTTCCAAAACACAAACTTTATGTTGGATGTTATCCTTTAAATTACCTATGAAGAGATCAATCCTGTGTTCCTTTGGAATATTAGTTACCGTTATATTCAATGTTTTGAAGTCCTCAATGTGCTCTCCCATTAAACCCTTTTGTTTGAGATTTATCAATTGGCTAAAGAAGGTGTTTCTCTTTGTATCCTCATAATGTGCTATCATTTCCTCCGTAGAAATTGACCAAGTGACAATTTTTTTACGAGAGCAAAGCCATCGATACCATACAAATGTATTTTGTTCTAAATGTGAAGTTGCAATGCATACCTTTTGTGTGTTTTGCACATTATGGAGATCAAAATATTGCTCCATCTGTAGTATCCATGTTACAGGATCCTTTCCATCAAACTTCCTCATATCCATTTTTGGAATATGGTGGTTCTTCCCGCAAAAATTAGATTTTATGAAATCATGATTAACATTTATTTTGTTCTCATCATGAGCTTCCTCTACTATATTTTCACCATTAGGAAACATTTATTGTATCAACTTTTTCAAACCTTCCATGTCTGTTTTTAGATCATTCTTCATGTTTTCCATTTTCTCATCAATCTTAGCTTCTATGTCATCCATCTTAGATTCCATGCCAGCTTTCATGCCATCTATGTTAGATTCCATGCCATCTATCTTAGATTCCATGTCATTCTTCAAACCATCCATCTTATATTCCACGCCTTTCTTCAAACCATCCATCTTAGTTACCACACCTTTCTTCAAAACTTCCATGTCATTTTTTGTTGCTCTTTGCGAGAGCGAAATTTGTTGCACTTGCTCTTGTAATTTTGATATGTCATGTTGCCATTCTTCATATTCATGAGTGATAGTAGAGCTTTCTAAAGGCTTAATGGGTGTTGAATTATTTTTAGGGGCCATTTTAGAATCCAATACTGATATCTATTCTACAATATGCACTTGGAATCAATTCAACTTCATTCTTCAAACAAGACTTATGCAATTCGGAAAAAAACAATACACAACTTTTACTTGCTTTTGAGGAGCTCGATATTGAAATTGAATTATCTTTATAATTACAGATCCTAAATATCTAAAATTTAGCCTTGTAGTAGCCCTCTGAAGCTTCTTTCAAATGCCACAGGTCTGATCTGATTTGGATTCTTCAAGACAAATTTATGTCCAATCTCCCACAATGACCCAATTTTGGATTGGTTCAGTAGAGCGAACTTGTATGAATTTCCATGTGTCATTGTTTCCTCCTTTAGCTCTGAAATTGATAGACCAAAAACTATAGTCTGTGTACTTACGACCACTTTTTACATCATTCCAATCCAATTCTCAAAGAGAGAGCTATGAAGATTTTATCACCTCTTTGAGATGAAATTCAATAGCCTCAAAAATCCATAACTCCCACAAATCATATCTCTGAAAATATTGCGAACCAATATTTGAAATTTTTCGACGTTGTTCCTTAGGATTGCAGCTTCATACTCTAAAAATTTCAGCTTTTGAACCTTCGTAGAAAAAACGTTATTATGAAAATACCACAATGACCTGTTTAGGTTAAATTCAGGAGCATGAAAAATGACCTAACTTGCACATATCATATCTTCGAATATATTTCGAACCAAGCTCTAAAATTTTGCGACGATGTTCCTCAGGAGTTTTTCTTCACACTCTAAAAATTTGAGATTCTGAACCTGCGTAGAAAAAAAGTTATAGCGAAAATTCCACAATGACCTGTTTGGAGCAGCGCAACCCTGGAATCTCAAAGCTCTGAGACCAAATGTTGTGAAACCAACTCCAAAGAGAGAAGAAAAGAGATATCAACGCCTTATAAATAAGTCACTTCTAGGGGGAAACCTACAATACATTACATGAATGAACAATTCTTGGATAATTCAAATTACAAAACCTCCTTTCTATATATAGGAGTCCATGGGGCCACAATGTAATTGTAGCCGTCCTAACAATAATAATTTAAGGGCACAATAATAACAATATGGGGGTTAAAAGGGTACAATAATAACAGTAAGGGGGTTACACTAACAAAAATAAGGGACTATACTAGTAATATAGGAACCTAACATTTTACAAGATGAAAAATTATTTACAATAGATTTTTATCTCAAAAATTACATATCACATTTATGTACTCATATTAGTACATTTTATATATAAACAATGAATAACTAACTTTGTGAATTGTTGATTTTTAATATGATATGATTGTAGCTATAGCCATTAATTGATTTAAGCATATAGATTTATGAAAATTATGGATTCAGAAATCGCATACCTTATGCTTCAAAAAGTTCAAATCATTCACCTATGACACATTTCCCATTAACGTTAATAGTGAATAATGCATTGTGAATAGTGAATAGGGTATATATAATTTAAGAATTAAATTATTATAATTTATGTGTAAGGATTTCACCTTGGTTTTCAAGGAGTTATATTTCAAACTTATATTTCACATTTATATATGATTATTGATGCATATAAGTAAATATAAGCCATTAGAAATAACATGACTCAATGGTTCATGTAAGATAATTTGAATGGAAAATCATTCATTTCATAACACACACACACACACACAAATCTTAGACAGAAGAAAAAAAAAATATATATATCTACAGTAAAGTCATCGAAAAAAATTTATAAATAATAAGAAATATACATATTAGTATAATTTAAAATTCCCATATATTTCAAAAAATATAAAATCGTACAAATTGATTCAACAAAAACAATGTCCAAAAAGTATTGAAAATTGGAATGTACTTTTCAACAAATTTATAAAGGAAATTATATCCATCCACTGCAATGAAGTACATGTTCTATTTAACATTCGAATGTACTCGTGTTTTTTTTTTATACAATGAAGTGTCTTAGGAAAGGGGAATAAAACTTGCCTAAGCTAAGTATCTTACTCTTTTCATATATAAGATTTTATCAAGTGTGGTTTGATCGAAATCCAATGACTTGATAAGTATTATTTATTGTATCTATTAGTAATACCTTTGATTCGTCATAATTATCTCCATTTTGGGAGTACACATCAGTTAACTTCTTCTCGTAAAATTGTCTTGTTCTCCCTTGTTTGTCATTTTAATGGTCCTAAATTTCTTCATAAATTATCAACCAGATTTGGTAAAATTGTGAAGTGAAAGTGCGTGACATAGGCTAGAAGCCTCTTTTAATTTAGTTTATTGAAGTCATGATTGAGTTTGTGTAAATTAATTCTAAGGATGTTTTTTTTTTATTATGTTCCTAATGAAATAGATGCATTCAAATCACAATTAAGTTCCTGAAATCATTATGCTCTTTACTCTATAAAATATAAGTAAAGAAAAATCTAACTAATTCATTAAGAAAGTTAACCAATCAATTGTTAGTCTCTAAGAACAGAATTACTCAACTATGGTTTTAACATTCCTTTGCATAAATAAAAAATTGAATTCTAGAAATGGAAATCACACATGCTTTAAAATGAAATATTCTCGAAATGAAAACTTGTAAAGAAATCTCTACTGATTTGAAAATAAATCACTCATACTATGAAAATAAATCACTCCTGTTATGAAAAAGAAATCACTCAATGCTTCGAAATAAAACTATGAAGAAATCTATGAAAAATGACTACTCTGCAATTGGAAATTTAAAAGGAAAGTACTCTAAAATTTATCAGACCGTATGTAAATAACTACATCAAATGATAAAATTAAATTATGAAAGAAACTACATCAAATTAAAAAAGGAAACTATGAAAATAACTACATTAAAGGATAACATGAAAACATGGAATTAACTACATCAAATGATAAAATGAAAACATAAAAATGCAGAACCTTCACTGTTTGCAGGGGCCCTCCACAAACAGGCTATCTCAAAGCTTTACATGAATAGTCAGCTATGCATCAAATCTTCAAGGAACTTATTCATTCAAAAGGATGAAAAATAGAGTCTTTAAAACATCACAGTCACATAAAAAATTACACATTTTTCACGTTCGTTTGCACAATATTTATAAAATCTTGTGATCATAACTCTTCGAGCCTTTCATGCATACTTAAACTAAACAAATTATAATTTGGAATTATAAAAATAACATAATATTTCCTATTCACGATTTTCTATTCGGAAAATCAATTCATGAAACGTGATCATCTCGGACTCTCGCTCACATGTTCAGCAACGTGTTGACCTACTCCTTTGAGCATGCAATTGAATGATTTCCTTTATGATCTCGTTCTGATGAATAGGAGGAAATTATTAAGAAGATCAATCCCCACCTATCCATATACTTCTTTGCTTAGTTGACACCTCTGAGTCTGGCACACCACGTAGTTGGCTATATAAATGTGAATTAGCTACAAAATCATGTCAATTCCATAGCTAATACAAATATTAACTTAATAATAAGGAAAATTATTAAATATGAAATAAAAGACAATTAAATACCTTACCATGTCAAAAGCCTGTAGTTTGATGCATATTTCAGTTGATGATGGTCGTTAAAAAGAGGAAAAATAGGTAAGAGAGAGCGTCAAAATGATGCAATCATGAGGCTCTACATTCCCCCACATGGAGGTCATTCTATGTCATGAAAAATATCAAATTTGATGACCCATGTCAGCTACAACATTTCTCCTGAAACTTTTGCTAGTACATCTAGGTTTATCTTCTTTACCTTATTTTTAGGCACTACCATTCTTGGATTTCTCATCAAGATTTTATACTTCAGATTTATGACCTTTATTTTAAGAGCTCTATTCTTTTGCTTCAACTTCTTGTTTTTCTTACACCACAGACCCAAATCCAAAAGAATATTATCGTTCTTGTTTTTCTCAATTTTATTTTGTATCTTTAAGGTCTCATACTCCTATTGTATGTGTCTATTTAGTGTCTCCATCTCAAAGATTTCATGTTTCAAAATTTTTATAACTAGAGGTTCTTGTGGACTACTTGACTGAGCTTCTTCTCTTGATTTAAAAATGATGTTTTCATGTGTTTCTTCTCTCCAAATATTGATTGTAATCATATATTTCTTGCTGCACAAGATAAATTTCTGGTGTCTTTCAGCCTGGGCTATGAATAGGTGAGATGAAAGTATGTGATGGAGTCCTTAGTTCATTTGTTTCCTCCAAGTTAATGTAATTTGTAATTTTTGGGAATGGTTCCTTCCTTGTTCAGCTAAGCCTATCTCTTCTTCTTACATTTGATTGAGGGTTTTTAGTTTTACCTCTTTTCTTCTCTATATTAGGTTCCTCTGTTTTATTGGATGGAATTTTTTCTTTTTTGTTGTTTTTCTTTCTTCCAACACCTTTCATTTTAATGCTTCCTAAAATTTCTGCAATAGGAATATCATCCTTTTACTACTCTTGTGGTTGTTGTTGTACATTTTCAATAGGATTTTCAATTTTTCTCTTCGTCCCTCTCTTTTTTTTACTCTTGTTGGGCTTCTCTTGATCTACTTCCTTGAAATGATTCCTAAATAGGAAGTTACCCAATTATCTCCCAAACTTTCAAGATGAAATTTAATGAGTATTTTGATAAGTCCATGGTGATACATGGTGTTTTATATAAATTGGATCTTTCTTTGAACATTCCCTGGCATATTTATTAAACTATTTAACAACAACTATGGAAGATTTGATTCATTTCCTTCAATAAAATGCATCAATAGTCGAATGTGATAGAAGAACATACACCCAAATCTCCCTTCACGAGTGACAAACTTCTGAATTACTAGCAAAAATTTATCTATTTACCCTTAAGTGTTGTACTTGGAATACCTCTCTTCAAAATGGTGGTTTCCATAAATAGATTCTTCAAGAAGATCTTCCATTCTTCTCCTTCAATGCCTCTATTATTGAACCATCTTCCTCCAATTCTCGGAAATCTGGTAGCTTCTGCAATAAATGACTTTGTCATTACAAAATTAATGTATCCAATTTCAACCTCCATCCCGTCAAAGGCCCTAGCAAATGATTTGGTTACTTCCTTTTTAAAAACATCAAATTTCTCCCCAAATTCTAGCCATTGTTCTTTCTGCAATGTTTCATTCACCTACGAGTATCCTTCCATGAATTTTCTCCCCTCTAGTTCTATTTTTACTATGATCCCCATGTACTATGAACCCCATGGTTGAGAATTTTCACCTGAAAATCGCTTCTTGGCTGGGTATGAGAGAAGGTTTCATAATGTTGGCTTGATGAGAGCACAAATGAGAGCTAGAAGGAAACAAGTGATTGATAGGGTATGAATGAATGTGGGTTGTGTGTTCTTAACAATGAAGTCGGGATTCAAGTTTTAATGTTTATGTAAAGATGGGGATTGAATGGGTGGATTTTCATATTTTATTTGATTTGGCAAGATATTTTCATGTCAACTCCTAGAAATAATGGTTTTTGAACTTTTGGTACAATGTCCATATAATTCATATACTAATTCTTTGACCCTTATTATCAAATTAAATATTTTCATGCATTTTGAATTGATGTTGCTAACATTCGGTTGCTCCTTTTTGCATTTTCTTTAGGTGCTTTTAGTGGTGGATTCAATCATTTCTTCAATTTCTTCAATTTAAAGGTTCCTTTCAAACATTAGCTATAGAAATATGTCAGAGTTATAGATTCTCAGTAATTCTGCGGTTTTTTAATTCCAGAAAGAAAACAAAGGGATGCAAGGAAAACAGGATTTAGAACATGTATGAATAAAATTTAAGGTGCCAAGAATTCTTGGTTTTCACCTTAGATTTTTTGTTAAAACATGCCAACAATTTTTGGCTTTCATGTTTATACATTTAATATTATTATTTTATTTTATTTTTTCTCTTTTATTTTATTTTATTTTATTTGGAATAAAAGAAGGCTTTAGGTTGGATAAGAAGAATAATTATACCCAACCAACTTCAAATCATAATTTTTTTAAAAAAACTCAACAAATTCATCATTTTTTAATGGCTTGTGATAAATTCTTAGTCAATTTCCATTCAAAAGGAGATGATCTTTTCCCTTAATCAATGGTCCTGATCCTAAATGCTCCATTATCAAAGAATTTTTCAATCCCATAAGGTCCAAGCCTACAAGTTTGAAATTTTCCTTTGAAATCCTTAAGCTTTGAATTAAAGAGTAATGCCCAATCTCCTGCTTGAAATTTTATTTCTTTGATATATTTGTCATGAAATTTGGATCTCTTTTGTCGAACTAAATTGGTCTTCTAAATAACATCTTGCCTTATTTCATCAAGCTCATTGAGTAGTCCCATTCTCTACTTTTGTGCCTATGATAGGTCAAGTCCCAATTTAACTGTTGTCTTGAAAGTTTTTATTTGAAACTCAATATGGAATAGGACTTGCTTCCCATAAACAAGTTCATAGGGAGTATGTCTTGTAGGGCTTCCCCATGTGGTACGATATGCCTGTAAAGCTTCTGGAAGCTTTTATTCATAGTCCGTTCTATGCAAATGTACAATCTTGGTAAGGATTGCTTCAATCAATTTGTTAGTAGATTCTACTTGTCCATTTTATTGTGGATGATATTGTAACACCACCAATTTATGTGTTTGAATTTCAAAGCTAGACATTTGAACTTTAATCCTAAGGGGAGTGGACCCCAAAGGACAAGTATTTTGTGAATGTAATTAAATATTTAAATTGAGGAAATGAATAAAATGACTTTGTGCAGATTGACCAAAATGAGATGTATGAGATCACTTGCTAAATCCATGAGGACGGATAAGGCAACTATTTCCCCACAATCTTTCAAAAATCCTTGAAAGAAATTAATTCTAATTTAGATTCTTGAGGAAGAATCTAAATTTCCCCAATGATGAGGAAAATAGTTGGGAAGAGGTAAAAAGCTGGAAAAGCTGAGGAAAAGCATAAAACAGCTTTAAAGAATCCCTAAAATGGGAAGCCTAGGAAAACACGAAGAAAAGTATCCTGATATTCTGGACGCAGAATTAGAAACATGCTTTGGGAAACAATAGCTTAAATAAGCTGCTCCTACACAGATTAGAGGTTAGTCTGTTCTAGGAGGTGATCTCAGCTCGGGGGTGAGTTCTGGGTGAGAAAAGGACTCTAAGGTTGGGAGGTTGGTCGACTGCATGAGTGGTATGTATTTAAATTGATATTGGTGTTTCTACTTCCTGTGGTATGAATTGGCTACATATAATTGTCTGATTATATGTTAGAATTATTAATGCTACATTCAACAGAATTAATCATCATGAATTCACCTTCATAATTCTGTATAGTTGTAGAAAAGAAAATTTGTAGAGTAGAATCCCACAGAAACTCTAAACCAAGGTTGGTTTAAATCTGGGGATACATATTCCTTCACAGATGATTCAGCTATAAAATACTTCTAATCTATTAGTATACAACTATGAGCATGATTAGTTAAATTGAGGAGAAATTCTCCAAATTCTCTAAATTAATACTTAAGTTAAATGCTGGAGAACTTTAGTACCTCCCATTTCACCAAATTGTAACTTTAATCTGTTTCTGGAAGAAATGGAACAGTGAGAAAGTGAATGTATAGAGTGCCGAAGTAATTATTTAGCTAGGTACTAAGTAAAGAGCAGAGATTTATAATAAATTCAACAACTGGGCATTGAATGAGAAAGAAAAGATTTTATAGACTGACTTTAGGGTCAGCACATCATTCATAAGAAAACAGAAGCCCAACAACAATTTATTGCTACAGATAATAAATTTATTATACACTAGAAGGAAACAAATATCCATTAGCATGAAACTGCTTATTAGTATATAATGGAACCATTCCTACATTAGAGGATAGGACTAGTAGATGAAAGGAAGTTAATAAGCAACATGCAGATTTTACAACAGCTATATGTATTCTAATCTATCCAATGAAAATGTGTATAGTGGCCTATTATAAATGCTAAGGTCTTTTAGACACAGGTATGGAGATAGGTATTCATACATCACCTGTAAATAATTTTGACAAATTAATAAACAAAGGTATAGAACAGAGCTAGTAATATTCTATACTAATTCCAAAATAGAAGAAGAGACTTGGATACTATTACTATCAAAACTGCAAAATAGGGTGGTATGAGAACTACATACACAGGCATGGGACAAGAAAGCCTTCCAAATACAAGAATGATATAGACAGAACAATTACTGAACACCATAATAACAATGGGGAGATATAAGAAGACAGGCAACTGAACTTCAATATAGAGAAAAAGCAGTACATTATCCATTAAAATACTACGATGTTCATAATTATAGTGTAACGAAGGCATGACCTGGAAGCTGCAAGGCAATAAAATACACAGAATGTGGGATACACAAAAATTAAACTACCATCAGTACGTATTTAGATAGGTTCAAGTCAAAAAGAGTAAAAATCCATGAGATTAAAATGGGTGTTATGGAAGGCGAGGAACAACAGAGATAAATATATACAAAAAAATCTAAATGATTACAAGCCACTGTGGCCTGAGGACCGTCTCATAATGCTACTGGAGCATATATAAATAAGTATTCAGTGTCGAGACTTAATAGTTATAATTTTCAAAACTTATACAACTTCATCAATACAACTTTTAAGCTGTCTATAAATAATTATAGAACCAGACGGATTCCCTCTACCCAGTGTTCGGTGAATACCGACCTGCAAGTGGGAAACAGAGCCAACGTTAATGTCAAAGGCAGCTACGACTCCCAGTGTCAAGATATGAGAGTAAGACGTAAGTCTTATGTTACCTGTAAGAGTCAAAAACCCCAAAATAAATACAACGCAAAACGTGATGAGGAAGAGTAATGGGAGCAAGGATAAAATGATAACTGAGAAAACAATAGTACCTGGTGATGGAGAACCTTTAACCCATCCATAGCATGTTACATATAAATAGTAAATTGTCATCAATAAATACCAACTGGAGGTTGGCGTTCAAAATCGAATAACGAAGTTAGTATTCTGGTGAACAAACAGTAGGAGTTTCGCCATACACAGGTTAAGAAGAAAAACGAACTAGAACGTCGAGAGGGGTAGAATTCACCAACTTGTATTACGTGGAGGCCAACACAAATGAATTCAATTTTTGATATAAACGAGGACGAGAGGGCAATAAATCGACATGAGTACTATGTACGCAGAGATATAAACATAGATCAATTCAATTCCACTATGAGTTATATGCCATCCACGAGTGAAGACGTGGAGTAATAAACCTAGGAATCTAAGTGATTTCATATAGATCCATGGACAAATACAAATGTGGGTAACATGTGAAATCAAATCGATTTCCACCTATGACCATTAAGTATATGAATATGAAAAAAAAAATGTACAAACAAAGGTGGGACATGAAATGGATGGATATATATATATATATATAAACCCATTAATTGTTATGATAATTAGGGTTATGGGTATTACAAATTTATTTAATTTCCATATGGGTTACAAATCAAATTCATTCCCATGTAGTGGGATATAATTGATACATGGAAATAAATCGAAATTGGGGAAACAATTCTGATCGGATCAAATCTGCAAAGTAATAGCATCATACCTTACTATAATTTAACTTGAAAAGATGAATGAAAAAAAAAAATTTGGGGAAGTAAAATGGGAGGTGTGACAAATGGTATCAGAGCCCAAGTTATAAAACTGGGCTGGTGACATTGTGCTCACTGTTGCTGTGTGTTCACTGTATAAATTGATTTTTGTGAAAAAAAAAATTATATTTTTATTTCCATTGATCTGTGTTGTGTAGTGTACAGTGGTGCTGGAATGGCAGAAGGTGAAGAAATTTATGTTGATCTGCGTGATGAGGATAATGCACCAGATCCCAATGTGCCCATGATGGCTATGTTGCGGGAGTTGCAACAAGAGTTGGCTGAGATAAAAAGCCAGAATGACAGATTGTCATTAGCCAGTGAGGAGCAGGAAAAGCTCATCAGAGAATTAACTTCGCAGAACAGCCAAGAAGGCGAAGGTTCCGGAAAGAGGAAGACTGATGAGTCTAAGGATGATGATGTTGTTAGGCATCAATACAAGCAGAAAAAGGAATTACAGGGGGAATTCCTAAAAATAAAACCTCCCTCCTATGATGGGGAGAAGAAGGAAGATGTTGAAGCCTGGTTGCTGAATATGATTAAGTATTTCCAGGTCTATGAATATGAAAGCAATCTGAAGGAAAGATTAGCTATTTACCAGCTACAAGGTAAGGCTACCTTGTGGTGTGAGGAGACAAAAATGGTTCATGCCATTGATGAAAAGACAGTCACCTGGGAAGATTTCCAGGTTAAGTTCAAAAATCGCTACTTGAATGAGAATTACTATGATGAAAAAGCAAAGGAATTCCATGAACTTAGACTGGGACAACTCACTATTAATGAGTTTGTTACTAAGTTTACAAATCTGTTGAGATATGTACCCTACATAAGGGAAGAAAAGGAAAAGGTACAAAGGTTTCTGAATTGTTTGCCTGCTGTATACAAAGAGAAGATCGAGTTTGATAACCCAAAAAAAATGGAAGAAGCTGTTAGAAAAGCTATATTGTGCTACCAACAGTTCAAAAGAAAAACTGAATATGGGAAAGGCTGGGTAAATAAGAGTGAATTCAAAGGGAAGAAACAAAAACTAGCCTATTTGAAGAATTTTGGCAGGGATCATCAGCGGAAAAAGTTTAATAAACCCAAAGAAAGTCAAACTGATCAGTCCCAAGTGGCCTCAAAACAAATAGATGGATACAATAAGAAAGAGGGCACAGTGAAAATGAGAGAACCCCTGAAATTTTGGGGCTGTGGAGAACCCCATCTTTTGAGGGACTATCCTCATCGAAACATTCAGATGATCATGAGAGATCGAGAAGCTACAACAGTAAATGACATAGCCAGAAATATACCAACTATCAGTGCAGCCTTGGAAAATCGACAAGCAGAACATCAAGCTACCATGGTGGAAATGGAGGGTAAGATTTCTGACCTATCTGTTATTGTTCTGATTGATCCGGGTGCTTCTTTGAGTTACATTAGTCCAAAGATTGTAGAAAAATGTAACCTAAAAACTGAAAAATTTCAGCAGTCATGGTTGGTACAGCTGGACACTAGAACTAAGAGAAAGGTAACACATAAACTGCCCCGAACAACAATCAAATTAAATGATTTTCAAACAGAAGTAAATTTGAACATTCTTCCCTTAGGTTCATATGACCTACTGATAGGAATGGACTGGCTGGAAAAGAAGAAAGCCTTGATGAACTGTTGGGATAAGACTTTGCATTGTGTAGATGAGGAAGGGAAACCTTTTATTCTCAAAGGAAAATCAAAACCTATCTCTGTAAGACAAATTTTAGCATTGCAATTAAAAAGAACAGCTAGAAAAGGATATCAAGTTTATGCTGTACATGTGGAAGAAATAGAACAGAAAACTGAAGAAAAATTGCTAGATGTATTACCAGTGATAAGGGAATTTAAAGAAGTTTTTCCAGATGAAATCCCTCATCTTCCCCCCAAAAGAGAGATTGACTTCTCAATTGATCTGGTGTCGGGAGCAACACCTGTCTCCCGAGCACCTTATCGAATGAGTCCACCTGAACTTATGGAACTGAAAATACAATTGCAAGAACTGTTAGATAAAGGTTATATCAGACTGATTGTGTCTCCTTGGGGAGCACCGGTGTTGTTCGTGAAAAAGAAAGATGGAACCTTTAGGATGTGCATTGATTATCGTCAACTGAATAAGTTGACCATTAAGAATAGATACCCTTTACCTAGAATTGATGATCTTTTTTACCAAGTGAGAGGAGCTTCAGTATTTTCAAAGATTTATTTAAGGACTGGTTATCACCAGCTTAGAATTAAAGAGGAAGACATCGGAAAAACAACCTTTTGAACCCGGTATGGTCACTACGAATTTGTACTCCTACCTTTTGGTTTGACAAATGCCCCTGCCACATTTATGTGCCTGATGAACAGTGTGCTAAATAAGTACTTGGATAAATTTGTCCTTGTGTTCATAGATGATATTTTAGTCTACTCAAAAAGTGAGGAGGAACATAAAGAACATTTGAGGATAGTGCTGCAAACTTTGAAGGAAAACCAGCTATATGCCAAGTTCAGCAAATGTGAATTTTATAAAGATAAGATCCAATACTTGGGGCATATTATTTCTGAACAAGGCCTTGCTGTTGACCCTGAAAAGATAAAGGCTATAAAAGAATGGCCTGTACCAACTGATGTTTCAGCAGTGAGATCATTCATGGGGATTTAGGCTATTATCGCAGATTTGTGGAGAGATTTTCTGCCATAGCACATCCCATAACATCATTACAAAGGAAGGGTGTCAAATTTGAGTGGACCGAAAAATGTCAAAACAGTTTTGACCAATTAAAACTGAAACTTACTATAGCCCCTATACTGAAGATTGCAGATCCTGATAAAGAATTTGTGGTATGTACGGATGCCTGTAGAGAGGGATTGGGAGCAGTTCTTTTGTAGGAAAATTCAGTTATTGCCTATGAATATAGGAAACTGAAGATACATGAACAGAACTATAGTGCCTATGATTTAGAATTAGCAGCTGTTATCCATGCTTTGAAAATGTGGCGACACTATCTCCTTGGAAAAAAATTTATATTGATGACTGATCATATTAGTCTCAAATATTTCTTTTCCCAAACTGATTTGAATGCTAGACAAGCCAGATGGTTGTCTTTTCTAAGTGAATTTGACATGGATATAAAGCATATCAGAGGGAAAGAAAATAAAATTGCTGATGCTTTAAGTAGAAATGCTTTTCAAATTATAGGCAACAGTGGAAGTAGTGCCCAGTTTGATTTAGAAGGGTTAGTGAAACATGCAGCAGACCAGGATCCCAATTTTGAGAACCTACAAGTGAAAATCCTAAAGAAGGATATTGTTGGTTTCACTCAAAACCAACAAGGGTTGATCTACTACCAAGACTGATTGTATATTCCCAATGTAGAATCCTTAAAAAGGGAAATTTTAGATGAATATCACAAACAACCATATGCAAGACATCCAGGATATCAGAAAATGTTAACAGCCCTGAAAAAGTAGTTGTTCTGACCAGGAATGAAAAGAGATGTAGCAGAATATTTAGCTAGATGCAAGGAATGTCAACTAGTTAAAGTTGAACATCAGCATCCTGCTGGTCTTTTAAACCCCTTTCCGATTGCAGAATGGAAGTGGGACACAGTTTCCATGGATTTCATAACAGGATTACCCAAAACCAAATACCAACATGATTCTGTGATGGTGGTAGTAGACACTTTAACAAAATATGCCCATTTTATACCAGTGAAATCTACCTTTGGGACAGCTCAAGTAGCGAATGTGTTCCTGAAGGAGGTAGTAAGGCTCCATGGGGTGCCAAAGGTGATTGTTTCTGACCGAGATGCGAAGTTTATAGCAGCTTTTTTGAAAGGACTATTTGGAGGTATGGGTACTAAATTGAATTTTAGTACTGCTTACCACCCTCAGACAGATGGTCAAACGAAAAGAAATAATCAAATTTTGGAGGACATGCTGAGAATGTATGTGATGGATAGGCCATCAAAGTGGGAAGATTACTTGCATTTAGCTAAATTTGCTTACAATAATAGCTACCAATCCTCCATCAAAATGAGTCTGTTTGAGGCACTGTATGGAAGGAAGTGTCGTACTCCTTTGAGTTGGAGTCAGCCAGAAGATAAACTAATGTTGGGACCAGATGCTTTACAAGAGATGGAAAGAATTGTCAAACAGATACAAAGAAACATCAAGACAGCACAAGATCACCAGAAGAACTATGATAATAAGAAAAGAGTGCACCGAGAGTTTAAAGTGGGGGAGCATGTATATTTGCGTATTAAACCCAAAAAGAGAACCCTTTATGCTGGAAGTTGTGCAAAACTGGCTCCTAGATACTGTGGTCCTTTTGAAGTATTAGAAAGAGTGGGACCAGTGGCTTACAAGTTGGCCTTACCACCCCATGTTAGATTTCATGATGTGTTTCATGTTTCATTTTATTAAAAAACTATGTGCTTGACGCTTCTCACATAGTTGATTGGAATGTTGTACAGGTGGAACCAGAAGGGGAGTTTCTGCCAGAACTACTTCAAATATTGGAGCAGGAAGAAATTGAATTGAGGAACCGAATAGTAGCAAGAGTAAAGGTGCAGTGGAAGAACTTTACTGCTGAAGAAGCTACCTGGGAAAGAGAAGCTAAAATGATGGAAAGATATCCATTTTTATTTGAAAAATGAACTCTAGTAGTTGAATAACAACACCAAGGATGGTGTTTATTTTCAGAGGGGGAATATGTAACACCCCCAATTTATGTGTTTGAATTTCAAAGCTAGACATTTTATCTTTAATCCTAAGGGGTGTGGACCCCAAAGGACAAGTATTTTGTGAATGTAATTAAATATTTAAATTGAGGAAATGAATAAAATGATTTTGTGCAGATTGACCAAAATGAGATGTATGAGATCACTTGCTAAATCCATGAGGATGGATAAGGAAACTATTTCCCCACAATCTTTCAAAAATCCTTGAAAGAAATTAATTCTAATTTAGATTCTTGAGGAAGAATCTAAATTTCCCCAATGATGAGGAAAATAGTTGGGAAGAGGTAAAAAGCTGGAAAAGCTGAGGAAAAGCATAAAACAGCTTTAAAGAATCCCTAAAATGGGAAGCCTAGGCAAACAAGAAGAAAAGCATCCTGATATTCTGGACGCAGAATTAGAAACATGCTTTGGGGAACAATAGCTTAAATAATCTACACTTACACAGATTAGAGGTTAGTATGTTCTAGGAGGTGATCTCAGCTCGGGGGTGAGTTCTGGGTGACAAAAAGACTCTAAGGTTGGGAGGTTGGTCGACTGCATGAGTGGTATGTATTTAAATTGATATTGGTGTTTCTACTTCCTGTGGTATGAATTGGCTACATATAATTGTCTAATTATATGTTAGAATTATTAATGCTACATTCAACAGAATTAATCATCATGAATTCACCTTCATAATTATGTATAGTTTTAGAAAAGAAAATCTGTAGAGTAGAATCCCACAGAAACTCTAAACCAAGGTTGGTTTAAATCTGAGGATACATATTCCTTCATAGATGATTCAGCTGTAAAATAATTTTGATCTATTAGTATACAACTATGAGCATGATTAGTTAAATTGAGGATAAATTCTCCAAATTCTCTAAATTAATACTTAAGTTAAATGCTGGAGAACTTTAGTACCTCCTATTTCACCAAATTGTAACTTTAATCTGTTTCTGGAAGAAATGGAACAGTGAGAAAGTGAATGTATAGAGTGCTGAAGTAACTATTTAGCTAGGTACTAAGTAAAGAGCAGAGATTTATAATAAATTCAACAACTGGGCATTGAATGAGAAAGAAAAGATTTTATAGACTGACTTTAGGGTCAGCACATCATTCATAAGAAAACAAGAGCCCAACAACAAGTTATTGCTGCAGATAATAAATTTATTATACACTAGAAGGAAACAAATATCCATTAGCATGAAACTGCTTATTAGTATATAATGGAACCATTCCTACATTAGAGGATAGGACTAGTAGATGAAAGGAAGTTAATAAGCAACATGCATATTTTACAACAGCTATATGTATTCTAATCTATCCAACGAAAATGTGTATAGTGGCCTATTATAAATGCTAAGGTCTTTTAGACACAAGTATGGAGATAGGTATTCATACATCACCTGTAAATAATTTTGACAAATTAATAAACAAAGGTATAGAACAGAGCTAGTAATATTCTGTACTAATTCCAAAATAGAAGAAGAGACTTGGATACTATTACTATCAAAACTGCAAACTAGTGTGGTATGAGAACTACATACACAGGCATGGGACAAGAAATCCTTCCAAATACAAGAATGATATAGACAGAACAATTACTCAACACCATAATAACAATGGGGAGATATAAGAATACAGGCAACTGAACTTCAATATAGAGAAAAAGCAGTACATTATCCATTAAAATACTACGATGTTCATAATTATAGTGTAACGAAGGCATGACCTAGAAGCTGCAAGGCAATAAAATACACAGAATGTGGGATACAAAAAAAGTAAACTACCATCAGTACGTATTTAGATAGGCTCAAGTCAAAAAGAGGAAAAATCCACGAGATTAAAATGGGTGTTATGGAAGGCGAGGAACAACAGAGATAAATATATAAAAAAAAATCTAAAGGATTACAAGCCACTGTGGCTTGAGGACCGTCTCATAATTCTACTGGAGCAGATATAAATAAGTATTCAGTGTCGAGACTTAACAGTTATAATTGTCAAAACTTATACAACTTCATCAATACAATTTTTAAGCTGTCTATAAAGAATTATAGAACCAAACGGATTCCCTCTACCCAGTGTTCGGTGAATACCGACCTGCAAGTGGGAAACAGAGCCAACGTTAATGTCAAAGGTAGCTACGACTCTCAGTGTCAAGATAAGAGTGTAAGACATAAGTCTTATGTTACCTGTAAGAGTAAAAAACCCCAAAATAAATACAACGCAAAACGTGACGAGGAAGAGTAATGGGAGCAAGGATAAAACGATGACTGAGAAAACAATAGTACCTGGTGATGGAGAAACTCTAACCCATCCATAGCCTGTTACATATAAATAGGAAATTGTCATCAATAAATACCAATTGGAGGTTGGCGTTCAAAATCAAATAACGAAGTTAGTATTCTGGTGAACGAACAGTAGGAGTTTCGCCATACACAGGTCAAGAAGAAAAACGAACCAGAACGTCGAGAGGGGTAGAATCCCTCTAGCACCAGAGGAATAAACCCAGAAAAACCTTCGATGAGCGTAAGGTAGAGGATAACCTCTGAGAACACAAGAGCAGTCAGTCAGATCGAGCTCTTGAGAATTCGTGAAAGAAATTGCCAATAACATGAATTCAACCCATGCACCATCGAATACCTGGAAAGAGAAACAACCAACTCTCTGCAAAACAATATAGTAAAATGTGAGATGCAACGAAATCTTGACAAGTTGGTAGATGCAACTCAACCTGGAACTAAACGATGGAATATGATCCATCTAAGTCCAATAATCGCAGCAAGGGCTCGAAGAAAGGAGCACAATTTCAATCAGAAAAGGGAAGCCATGTTAAATAGTAAGAACCGAGCGGGAAATTACAAACCTACGACAATTTCATACCTGAATTGTCCATTTTAGTGTAGAGATACGCCAAGGACTGGGCTGAGTTCCGCTCAGTGGATATGGCATCGAATTTCCCTGTTAAGCAACAAACCAGACGCGTAGAAAGGAAAAAGAACCCCCAAACAAATTAACATGGTAAATTTATATCCGGTTTGGATCAACAAAACCCTAAAGCCAAGAATGAATCGGCGTCGTCCAACTGGCAAGATCTTATGGAAGAAGCCACGGATCGAAGTATTAATGAGCAAGGTACATCCTGTGTTCAATATTTAATATAACGAGTAATGCAATTAAATGTCAAACAGGGCTGGTTGTGTCATAGAATTTGCGTTGGCAACAAGGTAGGGTGACAGGAGGAATCCAAAACGACGTGGAACAAACCCACGTGACCACAATTGGACAGAGACCTGTTACAACCTATGCGACGGAACCCAAAATCATATGTGAGCTTACATGGTATCTGACTTCCCATCTCCATTCACATCTACGATGAACCAATTCACCAACTTGTATTACGTGGAGGGCAACACAAATGAATTCAATTCGTGATATAAATGAGGACGAGAGGGCAATAAATCGACATGAGTACTATGTACGCAGAGATATAAACATAGATCAATTCAATTCCACTATGAGTTATATGCCATCCACGAGTGAAGACGTGGAGTAATAAACCTAGGAATCTAAGTGATTTCATATAGATCCATGAACAAATACAAATGTGGGTAACATGTGAAATCAAATCGATTTCCACCTATGACCATTAAGTATACGAATATGAAAAAAAAATGTACAAACAAAGGTGGGACATAAAATGGATGGATATATATATATAAACCCATTAATTGTTATGATAATTAGGGTTATGGTTATTACAAATTTATTTAATTTCCATATGGGTTACAAATCAAATTCATTCCCATGTAGTGGGATATAATTGATACATGGAAATAAATCAAAATTGGGGAAACAATTCTGATCAGATCAAATCTGCAAAGTAATAGCATCATACCTTGCTATAATTTAATTTGAAAAGATTAATGAAAAAAAAAAATTGGGGAAGTAAAATGGGAGGTGTGACAGATATGCAGTAGACTTTCGATGCTTGATTTTATATTCCTCTACTATCTTCTGTACCATTCTGGATGTGAATTGCGTACCTTGATCTGTCACAATTTCCCCTGGGACACCAAAATGATTAAAAATATCCTCAAAAATAAATGAAACTACAACATTTTCAGTAGAAAAATAAATTTATTTAGCTTCTACCCATTTAGTAACATAATAAGTGCACTCAAGAATATACCCTTTTTGAGTTCATGTTGGTTCTATTCACTCGAGAAAATCGAAAGCCAATTTTTCAAAAGGTTCAATTAATACCTGAGGTTGTAGGGGCATTTCATTTGAAGGAACATGTCTCCCTATTCTTTACCAACTATCACAGATATTAACTTATTTTTTTTCATCCTTAAAAATATAAGGCCAATAATATCGTAAGAGAAGAACTTTGTAAGCAGTTCTTTTATCAACAAAGTGTCCTCCACATGGTTCATCATGGCATGCTTTCAGTAATTCAAGTATTTTTTTCTTCTCTTACACATCTTCGAATGATGAGATCTGGCCATGTCTTATAAAATTCCTCATTTATCCATGAATAAGATGCACGCATTTGAACTATCTTTATTTTTTCTCTAGGAAACAAATATGATGGTAATTTCCTTGTAGCCAAATAGTTAGCAATATCTGAAAACCATAGAGATCTAATGGATATTGCAAAAATATATTCATCGAGAAAATTATCTTCTACAGGTTTATCATTATTATCATTTTGAATTCTAAATAAAAATTCAGCAAGTGTGTTTTGTTTTCCACGTCGATCCAAAATAGTGATATTAAATTCCTGTAACAAAAATAACCAACCTGTGACTTTTCCATTAGTAATTGATTTATTCAATACATATCTAATTGCAAAATAGTTTGTATGAAGGAAATTTTCATAGAAAGTGATGTAATGTCTGAATTTGGTAATGGCATGGACAATAGCTAAAAATTCCTTTTCAGTAACAGTATAATTTAACTCTGCAAGAGTCAAATTTTTACTTGTATATTAAATGGCATAGACAGTCAAGTATTTTTGTCCTAATATAACACCTAAATTTGTGTCTAAACCATCAGTTGAAATGTGAAACGGTAATTTCCAATTTTGTTCTCTCAATATGGGTGCTTCAGAAATTTTCTAGTTCAAATATTCAAAGGCTTTTTGGCAATCAAGATTCCAACTGAACTCACAATATTTTGTGAGAAATTTGAAGAGTGGTGATTCAATTTTTGTAATTTTTTTATAAATCTTCTATAGCATTGAGTAAAACTAAGAAAACTCATAACATCTCATTAACAAATTGGAACTGATGATTTAGAAATAACTTCTACTTTATATGATTCCACCTTATTTATATTTCCTGAAATGTGGTGTCCTAAAACAATCCCTTAAGTAAACATCATAAAACATTTTTCATGACTTAATGAGAGATTTTCTTCCTTACATCTTATGAGAAATTTTTCCAAATTCTTAAGAGCTTCTTCAAAATAATTTCCATTAACTAGAAAATCATCCATATACACTTCTACACAATCATGAATTAGATCAAAGAAGATACTTAATATTGCAGTTTGTAATTTTGTTGGTGCATTAAATAATCCAAAAGGAATCACATGGTAAGCATAAGTTCCCCATGGACAAGTAAATGTGGTTTTGTCTTGACATTCTGGTGCTACCTGGATTTGGTTATACCCACTAAAACCATCCAAAAATGAGAAATTATTCTTCCCTGCTAATGTGTCTAAAACTTGATCTATGAAAGGAAGTGGAAAATGATCTTTCAAAGTGGCCTTATTCAGCTCCCTATAATCAATGCATATTCTCCATTTTCCATTTTTTTAGGAAAAATTACTAAAGGTGAAACCCATTGACTGCCTGATATTGGATAAATGAAATTTACATTCAACAGTTTATGTAGTTCCACTTTAACAATTTCCCTTAAATTTTGATTCATTCTTCTTTGAGGTTTTTAGATTGGTCTGCAATTATCTTCAATATATATGTGATGCATGCAAATATCAGGATTAATTCCTTTCATAATAGTGTATTCCCATGCATATGGAGAAGAGTGTTTTTGTAATATTTAGATTAATTTCCTCCTTTGAAATACTTCCATATTTTTATTTTTATTTAATTTTTTTCCTGTAAATATTTCTATTGTAGAATTTTCAAATTCCTGCATAGAATGTAAATAAATTTGTTGGGATGATATATATTATGTAATATCCCTGGTGTAAGACACCATAAAAAATCTCATAAAATTAGGGTTTTAAATAACTAAATAATATTAATTCTTATATTGATATTACATGAAGAATATTCTTGTAGTGCTTAGTTATAAGAATATTAGAAGAATTATTTCCTAATTATTTTATTTATAAGAATTTATATTCTTTTATATAAATAAATTATATTTCCAAGTCGGTATCATTTATGAGTTTTAGAAATAATGAGTAATAGTTTTGGGAAAACGATGGATAAGTGATATTTTTCCCATAAGGAAAAAACAAATCTACCTTGAAAGGAAAATCATGAGAGATTTATTGAGTAATTTTGTGATTTAGGATAAATCAGATTTATGGGTGCTTTATGGAATGCTTTTAAGATTTAGAAAAGTTATTCCATTTTTTTAATTCTATTATTGTAAGCCTATGAGAAAAATCGAGGAAGGAATGAGAGAATACATGGAGAATGGAGCCAAGGAGGAGGAAGAAGGGATTCCAAGCATGCATCAAAATATAACTAACTATGTTATTTGAAAAATATTTTTTGTTTGCATATGGGGCATTATGATATAATAATTGAATTTATTTGCAAGGAAAAGTTCATATGGTAAAGAATGAAGATTATTTCTTAACGAAAGCTCTATATAATTTCGTGGAGATAGGAATAAGTGTTTTATTCATTGAAATCTTAGAAGATTTCATGTGTTTTGAATTCACAAAATATTTTCATGGCTAAATAATTTTTTGAATTGCATGAGTCATTGGAAAATAGGGTCCAAATATTCCTTTGTATATCCCAAAGCGAGTTAGATATGTAAAAATTGAAAGATTAAATAGGATTTTATGACAAAAAGCCTCTTTCATATTTTAAAAATTTGTTTCTCATGTCTCCAAAACCGTGTCCAAAATTAGTGACAAAAAAGGGAATTATATAATATTTAAATCTTGAAAATGAGCTGTAAATATTCGTTCGAATCTTCCAAACCGTAACACTTGTGTAAAAAATGAGAGGGGTTATTTTTAATGAACCCGTTAGAAACAAAAATTTCTTTGGGTTTTCCAAAAATCATTCCTTTTTTTTGGAAACTGTGTCCAAAGTTGATGAAAAAAACAAGAAATTATTTAATATTTAAATCTAGAAAAATGGGCAGCAAAGATTCATTCAAATATTTAAAACCATGACACCTATGAAAAACATGACAGATTTTATTTTTAATAAGATTGTTTCAAACAAAAACCTCTTTTGGTTTTCCAAAATTCATTTACATATGTTTGTAAGCCACGTCCAAAGTGGATGACTAAAACAGGAAAAACAAAGTAAAACATAGTGCTTCTATTTGATTTTTTCAATTGGATAAAAATAATTGTTTATGTACATATTGACATAATAATTATGTCCATAATTCTTTAAAAGGAATTAAGTTATTTTATTTAATGGATTACAAAGTATTTTCTCATGATGCATATAAATTAAAAGTTTAAAGAGAAATATTGGACTCTTGAAAAGAGTATATGCTTAGGTGCACATGAAGAATTATCTAGTATATTTAATATACTAGAATTGATTATGTGGTTTTACATGCATGAGGGTCTTGAGTCATACAATAGAATATAAATAATTTTTGTAAGAAGTAGTTCATATAAAACATTTGCATAAAAGGAAATTGGTTGTGTTATTTGAGAATGATTTTTTATTCTTGAGGAAATATTAAAAATATCTCTGATGAATGAAATGATAAGAAAATATTTTTTATTTCATGCATAATAGCTAGTGAATTAGCTATCTTTTGGGAAAAAATAATAATTAGGGTGTTAAATTCCTTGGAAAATAAGTATATATATTTGTATGCAATGAAGCATTTATTGTGTTAGAACTCTTCAAAAAGAATAGAGAGAGAAAAATATATCCTTGTGTGCATTATTGGATTAGATTCTTGGATAGGAAAACTAGTAATCACATGCTTTATTATGGAAGATTATTTAGATAAACATATATTCTTGCATGCATGGAAAAAGTATAGTTTTGGGTATTAGAATTCTGGAGAAAAGGAAGATGAAATTCCATAATATTGATTTTCTTAGCCTTCTTTTGGGAAAAATAATATGTATTTTTCAAACCTAAAGGGATTAGCTATGGTATTAGCTTTATTTTGGTAGAATATCATGCATATTTATTAGGTTAGATATTTTGGATGAGAGGTAAATTTCCCTTTTCATGCATGCAAGAATAAATGGTATGCATTTGATCCATTGGAAAAGAAATGTGTTTATTTTTCCATGAAATATTTACTAGTTTCCTTTGGAAAGAAATATATGTTTTACATGCAAGAAGAACAAGCTATGTTATTATATGCACAAAATTATAACTAGTATGTTAACTTTGTTTGAAATAGGGCTAGCATTGTTATACATAATAGCCATTGTGAATGTTTTGGAAAAGAATATGCATTCACATGCATAAGTATAGAATCTATTGCATTAATCCCTTTGGAAAAGAAAACATAAGAGTAGGCACAAAGCAAATTTCTTTTTGGGATAGTTATCTTGAAAGCTTGTTATACATTTTCATGAACAGTATTATTATATAGTATGTTAGCTTTCCTTTGGAAATAATATGAAAGTGCATGCAAGATTTTGTTAGCGTTTGTTGGAAAGATGAGGGTTGATAGTAATTTATTTGTTACTAATGCATGTGAAATGATGTTATAGAAGGAATTTCATATCAATTGTTTTATGTTTTATACATGCATACAAATAGTTGTGGAAGTGTCACAAATCAAGATTGATTATTGGTTTATTAATATTTTATGTAATTGTGATATAAAATGCGTTGATCACAACAATGGGAGGAAAGGAGGGTGACTTGAGAAAATGAGTGTTCAATTTTAACATTGTGGAAAATAAAGAGTTGTTAGTAAACGCAAGTTTAGGAGTTCCAACTCTAGCATGAACCACTAAAGGAAACAGTCTAACCACAAAGATAGAGGTTGAGGATCCATGGGTAAATGGTATCATGATGATTGTAATAGCTTATAGTTAGTTATATTGCATTTAAGATTATTTTTCTATGTAATTTTTATTACAATGGTCAAGGGATGGACTCCCTTATAACCATTGAGTGAGGGATGAAAACCCTCACGAGCATTTAATAATAAAATGAAACGTTTGCTAGTTTTCACCCTACGTGGTTTCTAGAGTATATTAGTGTCTAGTGATGTGATTGTTCATTGCATCATTTTCATGATGTCAATTTATTTAATGATGTGATTTTTATATTATTAGTTATGTAATTTACTAATTGAGTTAAAATGATCATGGGATCAATGCATAGTTATAGCAGGAAATTTAAGTTAATATGCTACAACAAGGAGAGTTAATCTTTGTGTAACTCACTATGCTTTTTACTAAATATTTCTCTAGATGATGATGATGGTAATTCAAATTCTTAATGAGGGAATATATAAATTAATTTAGAAATTTACACATTGGTAAATGTTGAAAATAATTTCTATCTCCATGCATTTTCTTGTAAGGTTACCAGGGTATGTTACAAATGGTATTAGAGCAAAAGGTTGAAACATTGGCGCCTTTTGGGAATCATTAAGTAAAAAATAAGTATAGGTATGATGCTAGTGGGCATCATCTCAGGTATGACCCTAACTGAACTTGCAAAAGACTATAATTTATATGAGATGCATGATGCATGATTAATGACCACACTAAAGATTAGAAAGGTATAATGTTTGTTTAAATGTTATGCTCATGAAATTTGAATATGGATGCAGATAAAAGAAAATAAACCCTCTATTGCACCTATGAACAATCCTGAGCACTCACTGGTTATAATGTGGATTAATTACCAACCCTTTACACGCATAATATTATAACAATGATTATGGTGCATAAGAAAGAAAAAAAACATGACATGTATGGTTGGTGTGATAACTAAATAATTTGGAAGTTGGGGTTGACCCTAAAGAGGACAATGGAATGTTGTAAAAACAAAAAAAAATTGAACAAACCTCTTTAGTTGTTAAAAATAAGCAATGAGCGAAGTGGAACTCATACATTGAACTTAAATTCAATGAAAAACTAATAGTAGCATAATTGTGGGTTTTCTATCTTCATGTAGATTTGTAGATGAAAGTTTCATTCCATGTGTTTGACAAAAGTGGTAAATGAGATCCAAATTTTTAAATAATTGCATCCATGGAAGTTTTAGATGTGATTAATATTAACATCAAGGGGTATTTGTACCTTAAGGTCATGTAAACCCCAGGTTGATTCCAATATAAACATTTTTTCAGACTTGGATCCATAATTTGGTCGAATTTTCTGATTAGACACTTCTGTAGGGATTGTTGGTTGTGTTGTTTTGCAGAAATTTTACCATTGATGATATTAATATGATTCATCATATTCTATAAATTCTAGTTTTACTATCTCTCTGATAGTTTTAAAATTTTTATGGAAATTTATTTCATGTTCGCTAACTAGTTGTTAAAATTCCTCAATGGCGGTAGATTGCATGATTGACAACTATTTTTTATAATGTCTCATTGACTGTAGATTTCATGTTTGCAAACTGTTGTTAAAAGTCCTCAATGGATGTAGATTATATGCTTGCAAACTTATTGTTAGAATGTATCATTGACTGTGTTGTCCTTTGTGATGATTGCGGTCAATAATCATGCCAAAGCATCTATAATGTTTTGTTTGTATTTTGTTATGTTGGAGGACCAATGCATAAGATAAACCCTAGAAAAAAATTATGTATTTAAATCTTATGGATAATATGAGTAATTAAAAGTAAGGGTTGCTTGTTCATATCACATAGTGATTAAAATTTTATAATTCGATTAAGTGGACTTATGTAAGAGAATATGATTATTAAATATTCAGATTGAATTATTTAATAAAACATAAGCTAGAAAACCTTTAAACAATATCTGAAAGTTCAACAAAATATATCTAACATTATCAATAGGCTGAAAATATATAAATAAAAGGGACTTACATCAATAGATTGTCAAGTAAATCATTCTTTATAATAATAATGACTTCAGGAGGTATTATAAGATTCTTGAAACACAGTCAACCTCACCTAGTTACCTTGATAACAATTAAATATATGAAGAAAAACAATGGCCGAAAATTGGAAAAACTCACAGAGAAGACAAAATTGTATGATATAAGTTCAAAATCCTTCTTGTAACTTTCATGATAAAAAAATACTTGTACAATTTCTTCTTAAAAATTCTCTCATCCAAGGGTGCAACCCTTAATAACTCAAACTGAAATTTATTTATACTAATTAATAAAACTTTAAAAATACTTTAATTGATTTAGAATAATAGGATAAGAAGAATCAAAGGAGACAAATAGATGGAGTGTCTATGTTTTTCTGGAGGTTATTGATGATTCGGCCCCTTTTGGTGAAAGTTGTTGTTGACTTGGCCTCTTTTGTTGGAAGCTATTACTGACTTGGCTCTTCAAAAATCTGATGTGTTGGCATGCTACAAAATTAAACTTTTACTTGATGGTTTCACAAAACTTGTCCCATTGATCTTCAGTTGCAATTTCTATATTCATCATTTTCCTGAATATTTCATCTACTCAGTAAATCTGTCAAAAGTTGGTCTTTGAATTAATAACTGCTTTATTTGATGTTGAATAATCAAATCAAACTGCATAGCTTCAAGAAAATATCTCCTTGTAATGTGACCTTCGATACCTGCAAACTTTGATTTGTCTATTACAGTTGTATATGAATTTGTGCAATAATCTTCTAACTTGACCAGCTTATCATCTATTCCTACCGGACCTGGAAATCCTTGATTTAAAACATTAAATTTCGTATGAAACATTTCAACAATAACATTTAAAGCTCCAAACTTGGTCTGCAACTCGTTGATCAAGTTTCTTTTCTACAAAACCTTCTTTATCTCCAAAATGGTTGTAGTCTTTTCTGAGATATTTATTGGTTCCAACTCCTCTCTGTCCTTTGAATTAAGAACCTTGATCATGTCAAAATATCCACTTGGCTTCTTTTTGAGTTGATCCTTCTGCTCTTGAATTGTTCTCCTGCATTTGTTGATGAGTTCATGTTGCTCGAATATGATCTGTATAGATGGCCATATTTTAGTAATGGACTTGTTGATGTCTTCCCAGATACTCTGCTTGGCTTCTCCGATAGTTGTTTTCATTATAGATTCACTTTCCAGTTCTTTGATTTTAAGTTCCAATTGACGAGTCTTCTACATTTCCTCTAGGTATAAAGTATCATTTTTAATATTTTGTGACTCAAGAAGTTGAAACTTCTAATGTAATTTCTCATGGACTTGATTCTGAATGGAAAAATATTTTTCCAATTGTGGTGCATCAATTATAATCAAGGTTTTTCAAGGTTTTTTACCTGCAGAAGATGTCTAAGTTGTTAAAGTAGGATCATGATTCACTTGGAGTGTTCATTTCTCTTTCAGAAGTAATTCTTCAATTTGTCCCTCCATCTTTCTAATTTGTTGATTTTGATCAATGATAAACTTAAGAAATGGATTTCGAAGATAATGGTAGCTTGCCTTTTCTTGATTTCCTCATTTCTAGGAATGATGATGGTTCTCTATCTCATTAGGTCTTTAGAAAGAAGACACACACTAAGCAATATTTACATGCTAGTTCTCACCATTTCCCTGCTCATAAACTTGGTGTTCTCAGCACCCTAGCCACCAGAGCCTTTAGAATCTCTAATAAACACCACTTTGAAGGTGAAAAGGATCATCTTCTTAATTTTTTTAAGAAAAACAGTTATAACATGAGTCAATGTCTTAAAGCTTTTCGAAAAGCGGAAAAAGGTCCTAAGGGTAAGAAATATCCCTGTGCTCGGTTATCTGGAGTTCACCTTCCATTTATACAAGGTACTATAGATAAAATCGCCAGGATTCTAAAGAAACATAATGTTTCCTCAACCTTTAAGCCCTCACACACCATTCGGAGTTCGCTTAGATTTGTTAAGGACCCGATTTGACCAAAGGATGGTAAGGGTGTTTACTTGATTCCATGTTCCTGTGGGACCCCTTATGTTAGTGAAACTGGTCGATCAATTAGTCAAAGAATTCATGAACATGTAGCTGAACTAAAGCATAGTATATCACGCTCCTCTTCGCTAGCGGAGCATGCTGAGAAGACAAATCATCACATTTGCATTGAATATGCTGAGGTTATTGTGAGGATTGATCATTTCTTCCACCGTAAATTAAGAGAAGCCCTGGAAATTGAAAAGAGGTCGGTTAACCTCAACAGAGATGATGGATGGATGATTAGCAGATGTTGGATTCCTGCCCTTCATTCCTAAAATCCTCTTATAAAAGTCTTAATTTATTTAATTTTTATTTTTATTTTATTTATTTATTTAATTTTTTTTTAATAATTTTATTTCTCTACTTTATTTTATTTTTAATTTTATCTTTATTTTATTTCTATTTATTTATTTTATTTTTAATTAAAAATTTTATTTATCTATTTTATTTTTAATTTTAATTTTATCCTTATTCTATTTTATTTATATTTATTTATTTACTTTTTTATTTTTTTATTTTTTATTTTTTTATTTTTATTTTTTTAATCAAAAATTTAATTGTTTGATAAGTTTTGAATCTCATAGCATCTAATTATTAAAAATAAAATAAAAATATATAAATTCAAACTTTAAATTGTATTTAATTATTTTTAACATGTAATTTATTCAATAATAATAAAAATCAACTGATTTAGTATTATTCTATAAAATATATAAATAGAAAACAGTCATTTTATTCTTTAAAACATATTAAATTAATAATTATTATTTTTATTAAAATAAATATAAATATTTAAAATTCAAATTATAAACTTTAATTATTTCTTTTTAAAATAAAATAAATTAATTTTTATTATTTGAGTCAAACTAGCCGTTATTTTACAAACGGCTAGTAAGAGCTATACATTCTATTTAAAGGGGTTACTTGAACAGATTTTCCATCTTGTCTTGATGATGAACCACACTGGCCGGTTCGAAACGCGTCGACCTAATCTATTTTGATGTGATTTTCACCGAAAGATTTTAGTCACAATTTATGGATCACAGAAGCAAAATTCCTAAAATTTCCTCCTTGCGACATTCATTTTCTGCCATCTCTTAAGTATGTGGGTCTTCGGTTGAGATAGCTTGATTTGTTTTCACAGAGAAGCAATGTCTGCATTTTTCTTCTTAATGATTTATGCAGCTGCCTTGCAATCCTTCAAATCATATCCCACTTTTAATACAAGTTATTCCAATAACTTCATCCTGTTGTCTTTAGCCAATGAAGGAAATTTCTCAATATTTAACTGGGATTTCATATTTGACAATGCTACTTTAAATTCATTGTTGTTGTAGTCATTGTTGAAAATAGCATTTCTCCTGCCTGCCTGTGCATGTCCATCTGGTTAATTGGATGTATCTATTTTGTATCAAATGAGAAGACAACCTTATTATACTCATCATGTGTCTTTGGAAATGGCATTGTTGCTTGCAGAAAGGTCGTCTGCATCCTTCCTTTCTCACTATGAAAGGTAGTGAGAATTCTATGTTGTGATTTAGATGTTTGTTTCCATAATTGGTTGTAAACATCTGATTTCAGTGCTTTATTCTTGTGCTTGATGTCTAGAAATCTAGAGAAAATATTTTTCTTTTCAGAAGAGCTGGCATCTAAATGTTGGATGATTTCTAGTGGCTCTCTTGTAGGTGATGCTGATGGAGGAGTCTGAGGAACATTGGTGGATGTGGAGACTTCAGTGTCTCCCAAATATATGATATATGTTTGTTTCTCTTCTCAAAGAAAGGATGAAGTGAGCTTTTCCTTCTTATGTTGTAATATGAATCCTTTCATAATTTCCTTGGAATGTGGTGTCTCTTCTCTGATCCTTTTTTACTACTTACTGTCAGGCACTGGTGTTTGTACATTTGAAGTAGAAATGACTTTTTCATCTTCTTTCTGTAGAGTACCTTCTACCCATTCATCCTAGTTCATGTATTTCTCTATTTCTGCTCTAGAGGTATGATTGTAAGAGCTTGTCTTGAGTTCAACCCTAAGAGCATAAATAATGACATGGGGGTCATATGACCAAGTAACAATTGATTAAAAACCCATCTTCTTTAATAATGCATCTGCATCAACACCAACTGCTCTGGTATTGCAGATGAATGATCCAACACTGGCCTTGATTTTAAGCTGGGCTTTCCTCTTTCCTAAAACAAAATGTAGTTCATCCATATTTAACATTTTCCTTATGTACTCTAAATAGAAAATTCTCATAAGCACATATCTTGGAATTTTGTATGGTGAAATTTTAAAGCCATACACCATGATCTGAGTGTAATTTGTATAAAAATACCAATCACCTATATTTTCTTGTTCACTAAGGTGAATAATCCTTTTAATGTCTTCTCCAATTTTGGGCTCTTATTGAATGGTAAGGAGTTGCCTTACTGGATGAATGAACGAGTCTATAAATTCTGAGAAATAGGTGGTTGTTGATGAAGCTCTGACTAATTATTTCCAGTGAATCATTGATTGATCCATTCCATGCACATCCTAATTTTTGAAGTGAATAGGAAACAAATCGTCCTGCTGAAAAAAAAATCATATGAATAATCACATAAGAGTAATTAAATACTCCTTATGTGGCGATTTTCATGAATTTTTCATGTATAATATCATACAAGAAATGGTTGTAATTGTACATAAACAATGGTTATTTGTTAATACTGAAGATAGATAAGAACCCACACAAAGAGTATCAACGATTTCATCATTTGGGTATCCTAACATATAAGAAAGAAGGGAGATGCAGTGTTTGGAAGCTATAGGAAAAATGGAGGATGCATATGGGGGATTTCTCTTTGGTAATTATGCATATTCATGTAAGAAAATTTTGAATATTTGAGCTCTCTGAGGGAAAGATAATTTATGATAAAGGTCCTTGAGGGCAGCAGGAGATTAATAGGACAAGGAATCAGATGAAGGGATGAGAATCATCTAGTTAATGGTTTCATGGGATATGGTGATCAGAATGTTTCCATTCTGAGCCACCACTGACCTGGTTCTAGGGTCATATTGCTTCTGATACTAGGCATCACATTCCGCAATAAAGGTTTTTGTGAAGTCTAGTGTAGCTAAGACTGGTGTTAGGCACATTGCCTCCTTAAGATGGTCAAAGGCCATAGTTGCTTTAGGAGTCCATGAAAATGCATCTTTCATCAATAATGTTGTTAGAGGTGTTGCTATCATCCCATAATTCTTAAAAAACTTGCGATAATACCTTGTTAACCTGAGAAATCCTCGCAACTTCTTTATGGTTGTGGGTACTTTACATTCCTTAATGGCTTTAATTTTGTTAGGGTCTACCTTAACACCCTCATGAGATACATTATGACCCAGATATTCCACCTCTTATACTCCAAAGAAACATTTGGATGTTTTTGCATATAGTTGTTTCTCCTCCAGTAGTTTGAGCACCTTGTCAACATGTTGAACATGATCATTCCAAGACCTGATGTAGATTATTATATCATCAAAAAATACTAGCACAAATTTTCTAAGGGTTTGAAAATGGAATTCATCAACCCTTGAAATGTAGAAGGTTCATTGGTAAGGCCAAAAGGTATGACAAAAAATTCATAATGACCCTCATGAGTTTGAAATGTTTTTTTTGGAATATCTTCCATCTTCATTATAATTTGATGATATTTTAAATGAATATCCAAATTGGTAAAATAAATTTCTCCATGTAATTCATCTAATAATTCATCAATCACATGAATGGGAAATTTATCTTAAATAATGAGCTTATTGAGCTCCCTATAATATGGACACATGCACCATGATCCATCCTTCTTCTGCACCAATACTACTGGAGGAGAGAAAGAACATTGACTAGGTTGAATTATACCATCCTCTAACATTTCTGCAATCATAAGTTCAATTTCTCTCTTTTGGACATAAGGATATCCATAAGGCCTGATATTTGTGAGTTTCAAACACCTTGGAATGATTGTGCAAGGCTTTTTGAAGATCTGGAGAAATTGATGATTTTGATGTTGGAACTTCTAGTGAGCATAATTGTGCAATTACGCCTAGTTGTTCTTTCTTCAAAATATTTTTCATGAAATTAGAGCTTATTATATTTCCTGGCTTCCCTAAAATACCCCATAATTTGACTTCCTTTCCTTCCGGAAAAAATTCAAGAAAATTTCTTGAAAACTAAAAGATACCGTCCCCAAAGATTGTAACCATTGTACTCCTAGTACAACATCAGCACCTCCCATTGGAATGGAGAGCATTGGAATATTCAATACATATTCCCCCATGGTTAGCTTGATATTATGAAATTTTCCATATCAATTTATAGTTCCTCCATTTGCAACCATCACTTGACAGTGTGGTGTTGGGTATAGGAAACAATTCAATGCATTGGCTACCTTACAATGAATACAATTATGGGTACTACCTGAATCAATCAACACTATTAAATTTTTCTTCTTGATATGTCATTCTATATTGAGAGTTTGAGGAGTGGTAATACCTACCAATGCATTACATGATATGGACTAACTCGATTCTTCTTCTTCTAAGGTTGGTTCCTGGTGTATATCCTCTTCTTTTGAAGTTTCTTGTTCATTTTCTTCCTCCTCTTCACAATATATGTAAAATAATTTATTCTCATCACACTTATGACCTTTAGTGTATTTTCTATCACAACTATAGAAAATCCCTTTTGCTGTTTTTTATTCCAATTGTTGTGGTGTCAACCTTTTAGGTTGTGGAAGTCTAGGAGTAGCAATAATTCCATCTTTATAGATGTGAGTGGTAGACTTTCTTGTCGCCATAATTTTACATTCAATTTTTCTTGCCAATCTGAATGCCTTCTCCAATGAATCAGGTTCCAAAACACAAACTTTATGTTGGATTTTATCCTTTAAATTCCCTATGAAGACATCAATCATGTGTTCCTCTGAAATATTAGTTACCCTTATGTTAAATTTTCGGAAGTCCTCAATGTGCTCCGCCATTGAAGCCTTTTGTTTGAGATTTATCAATTGGCTAAAGAAGATGTTTCTCTTTGTATCCTCATAATATGCTATCATTTACTCTGTAAAAATTTACCAAGTGACAATTTTTTTATGAGAGCAAAGACATTGATACCATACACATGTATTTTGTTCTAAATGTAAAGTTGCAATGCGTACCTTTTGTTTTTTTCACATTATTGAGATCAAATTATTGCTCCATATGTTGTATCCATGTTACGCGATCCTTGCCATCAAAATTCCCCATATCCATCTTTGGAATATGTTGCGTCTTCCATCCAACATTAGATTTTATGAAATCACGATTAACATTTATTTTTTTCTCATCAGGAGTTTCCTCTACTACCTTTTTTCCATTAAGAAACATTTCTTGTATCAACTTTGTCAAACCTTCCATGTCTACTTTTAGATCATTCTTCATGTTTTCCATTTTTTCTTCCATGTCATCCATCGTAGATTCCATGCCAACTTCCATCACATCCATCTTAGCTTCCATGCCATTATTCAAACCATCTATCTTAGCTTCCATGCCTTTCTTCAAAACTTCCATTTCATTTTTTTTTTATCTTTGCAAGAGAAAAATTTCGATATGTCATGTTGTGCTTCTTCGTCCTCATGAGTCATAGTAGAGCCCTTTGAAGGCATAATGGGTGTTGAATTCTTTTTAGGAGGCATTTTTGAACCCAATAATGTTATCTATTCTACAATATGCCCTTGGAATCAATTCAAACAGATTCTTCAGACAAGACTTATGCAATTCGAAAAAAATACACACCTTTTTCTTGCTTTTTAGGAGCTTGATATTAAAAATGAATTATATTTGTGATTTTTTATCTTCAATATTTGAAATTTGGTCATATAGTAGCCCTCTTAATCATCTTTCGAATGCCATAGGTCTGACCTGATTTGGATTCTTCAAGACAAATTTATTTCAAATCTCCCACAATGATGTAATTATGGACTGTTTCAATAGAACAAACTTGTATAGCATTCCATGTGTCATTTTTTCCTCCGCCATCTCTGAAATTCATAAAAATTAAATTACAGTCCATGTACTTCCTGACAAATTTTACAGAATTCCAATCCTATGCTCATAGAGAGAGTTATGACGATTTACCCATGGTCATCTCTTTGAGATGAAATTTGGGAGTCTGAAACAACCCTAACTTCCACAGATCATACAGTCGAAACTGTTGCAAACCAATATCTACAATTTTTACAGGATGTTCCTCAGGATTTCAGGTTTTCTCTGTAAAAATTTCAGCTTCTGAACCTTCGTAGACAAAATTTTATAGCACAAATTCCACAATGACCTGTTTTAGGTGAAATTCGGGCGCCTAAAAAAACCCTAACTTCCACAGATCATATATCCAAAAATATTGCGAACCAAGATCTGAAATATTTACATGACATTCCCTATGATTTCTTCTTTCTCTGTAAACATTTCAGCTTATGAACCTTCGTATAAAAATATTTATGACAAAAATTCCACGATGACCTATTTGGAGCAGCGAAACCCTAGAATCCAAAGCTTTAATACCAAATGTTATGAAACCAGCTCCAAAAATAGAATAAAAGAGAGATCAACGCCTTAAAAATAATCCACTTCGAGGGAGAAACCTGCCTCCAATACATTACATAAATGAACAATTATTGGATGATACAAATGACAAAACCTCCTTCTATATATAGGAGTCCATGAGATCACAATATAAAACTAGCGGACCTAACAATAATAGTGTAAGGGCACAATAATAACAATATTGGGGTTACAGGGGTACAACAATAACAATAAGGGGGTTACACTAACAACAATAAGGAACTGTACTAATAATATAGGGACCTAAAACTTCATCATAGATAGGAAACCCAACAAGATCTGGTTCTCTATCTCCTTCTTCTCTTCCTCTTCCCCTTCCTCCACCTATTCCTCTTCCTCTTCCTCCACCTCCAATCCTAGTTCCACCTCCTCCAATTCTCAAATTTTCATCATTTACATTGTGTACTTCTCCTTCTCCTTCCCCATCCTTAGTATATTCTTTAGAACTAATGTAAGGTTCCAAAATTGGACATGTTTGTTCTTCTGCTATTTCTTCATGTTCCTCTATCAATGGTATATTAAAATAGGTTTCTTCTTCCTCTTCTTCTCTAGGGACTTCTATTTATTTTGTTATAATTTATTCTCCAGTTGAAATTAATAAAATTACACCTTCTATTGGGTATGTATAATCTTCTTCTTCTATAATTGCTTCGGTTGATGAATTTAGTGAATTTCCAGGTTGGATTTCAGATCTCAATACCTCAAGAAATCTATTTCTGCCTGTAATGGATGGTATGGGAGTTTGGTTGGATGGTGTGGCACTACAAGGTCTTGATGGGGTAAGTGGTGCTATTGGAATTAAGCTTTTACCTCTAGCTACAAATATTCCTCTAGAATCTCATTCCCTATGCATAAATTTTTTATGTTTTATTGTGTTTTTTTATTTTTAGAAAGAAAAAGACTCCTATTTACACTTCCCCAGAAACAACACCAATTTTTTTGTCAATTTAATGGTCTTAAATTGCTACATAAATTATAGGCCAGAGTTTGTAAAATTTTGAAGTGAAAGTGCACTATATATGCTAGAATCCTCTTTTAATTCAATTTATTGATGTGACGATTGATTTTCTGGAGATTACTTCTAAGGATCCTTTCTTTTATTATTATATTCTTAATGAAATATATGCAGTCAAATCACAATTAAGTTCCTAAGATCAATATGATCTTTACTCTGCAAAGTAGAACTAAAGAAAACTCTCACTAATTCATTAAGAAACTTAACCAATCTATTTTTAGTCTCTAAGAACAGAATTACTCAACTATGGTTTTAGTAGTCCTTTACGTAAAGACAAAATTGAATTCTAGAAATGGAAATCACACATGCTTTAAAATGAAATATTTTGGAAATGAAAACTTGTAAAGAAATCTCTACTGCTTTGAAAAGAAATCACTCATACTATGGAAAGAAATCACTCCTATTCTAAAAAAGAAATCACTTAATGTTTGGAAATAAAACTATGAATAAATCTATGAAAAATAGCTACTTTGCAATTGACAATCTAAAAGGAAAGTACTTTTCAAATGACCAGACAATATGTAAATAACTCCATCAAATGATAAAATGAAATTATGAAAGCAACTACATCAAATTATAAAAGGAAACTATGAAAATACTTGCATCAAAGGATCAAATGAAAACATGGAATTAACTACAGGAAATGATAAAATGAAAACATGATATTAACTACATCAAATGGTAAAATGTAAACATAAAAATGCAGAACCTTCATTGTTTGCAAGGGCCCTCCACAAAAAAGCAGTCTCAATGCTTTACACGAACATTCAACTACACATCAAATCTTCAAGGAACTTCTTCATTAAAAAGGATGAAAAACAAAGTCTTTAAAACATAGAAGTCGCATAAAAAATTACACATTGTTCAGGTTTGTTTGCACAATATTTATCAAAATCCAATTCTCATAATTGTTCGAGGCTTTCATGCCTACTTAAGATAAACAAACTCTAATTTGGATGTATAAAAATAACATAATATCAACTATTCATGATTTTCTATTCTACAAATTAAATCGTGAAGAGTGATCATTTCAGACTGTCACTCACATGTTCAGCAACGTCTTGACCCGCTCCTTTGACCATGTAGTTGAACGTTTTCCTTTTTGATCTGGATCAGATGAGTAGGAGGAAATACTTAATAAGATCAATCCCTACCTTTACATATACTTCTTCACTTAGCTGGCACCTCAGAGTCGAGCAAACCATGGAGTTGGCTAAAGAAACATGGATTAGCTATGGAATCATGTGAATTTCGTGGCTAATACAAATATTAACTTAATGATGCAGGAGCATCTGGCTCAAAAAATCCTTATATTTTTGGTTGACTTATGGGATCTAAATTTTCATAAATAATTTAATTTATTAATAGGAATTTTGTATATTTTTAGATGATTTTAGTGAGAAATAGTTGTGTGAGGTTTTTAATGAAAATCTTATCAAATAATTGAGAATATGAGAGATATTAGCCTTATGAAGATTTCATAAAATCTTACAGATTAAGAAGTCCTAGAATAGAGAATTAGTTGAGTTAAAATAGGATTAAGAGATTTTAGAAATTACTTGAGTGATCTATGGAGAAGATCATGGATTTATAATAATCCATAACTATGTAATTGTTCCTATATGTTTGTAAGCCTTGAAGGCATTAGAGGAGGCCAATCAAATGAATAAAACCAGGCCATAGATATGAGGCCATTTCAAATGAAGAAAATCAGGCCATGGAGAGAGAATTAAAAAAGGATTATAAGTATATGTACAGTTTTATTAATGAAAATAAGTTTCATTATTTTATTGTCTCTGTGAATATTAATTGATGAATTCCAGTTTGTATGTATATCTAGAATTGATTATGGATTAAAATGAATATATCATATGTGAGGATAATCCTTGAAAAATGAATTATTTATGCATTAACTAGAAACTGTCAATGTTCCAGAAATTAAAATTGAATTTTGTGTGATACATATGGATTGTGTATGATTATGTTAATACTATCTTGAATGCTTTAGTGGTGAATGGATGGTGTAGAAAGGAATTCTTATTATTCAAAGGCTTATTTGTATTTCTGAGATCTGGAAATTGATGCATGAGAACATAGAGTACAGGAATACACAATTCCTATAAAGAGGATCATAACCTGATAAGAAAATCAAGTGGTACAGCAGGTGTGGATTCAATGTTTAAGGAAGGATCGATCTGTCCACATCTCCGTAGAGTTGATCAAAGACAAATCCAATCAAACCATGTGCAAGAGGGATTGAATCCAGAGTATGTAGCATGTGTTTAAGGAAATATAATGTGGAATTTGATGTCAAGGAGAAGTGTTAAATGAAACAGAGTCGAATACAACTTCATCAATAGACAAAGCTGCCTCAAATTTGTGAGATCATTGATTGAGAAGGTTAATTGTGTGAATAAAAATTTTCTATTTTGAGGTGTGAAATTTTCAACGTAGAAGGATTAAAACTCAAAGAATACATGTGGTAAAACAGAGATAGGTCTGCATGGTTTAAAGTGAAGAAATTGGGTAATGTCGTAACTAGTGAAGGATGCAGATCGATTGAGAGATGGATTGAAGTTCTGTTCAAAATCCAATGAGGAGGTGGATTGAATCTTTGTTTAAAGGTTGTGTAGTGATTTAAGTCAAATATTTTGTGTAGGATTTAATTTCCACCGAATTTAAAATCATTTGAAGAAGTTTGTATGTTAATACACTGTGCAAAATATTGGAGCAACAAATCTCTATGTAGTTTTCTTGAAAATAAATTGTTGTAGGGGATTAATGAGGAAGATAAATATATTTAAGGGTTTATACATAGAATTTAATGAGAACATAATTTGATAAACCCAACATTGAAAATATTGCAGCAGTGTCACATTCATAGCAAGCAAATTAGTAGCAGATGAAGGGAATTCATAAGGGAAAACTGTCATCCAACTTGCATTTCAATATATGATCAAAGGGAGACAAATTTCAAAAAATTTCCATCTGGGTTTTGTGTAGAGTCGGGTCTTTCAAAGTGACCTTTGAACATTGGTTTTGGAGACTACGTGAATAAATAAAAAAATTCTATGTTTACAGAAGTTCCTGCTCCTGCATTTTAATTCATGTTCTTGAACTAGCGGTTCAGTTCCCATTCCGAAAGTCAAATTCATGTTCCGACAGAAGGATTATTGTTCACAACTTCAAAGTTCTCATACATCCAACAAATATTCTAGGTAAATGGGCACATAGGTTTTGATGATCAAAAGGTTGATATGCTTATGTGTTCACTCAATTAAGCTTTGGTATTCCTCTAGCATAAAAATCTGAAACTTGAACCCACCCATACTTATGTAACTAATATGAGGGCAGTTTAATGAAATTGATATTTTTGGAAGGGTTGAAGTCTATTTCTTGAGACTTGTAGCATAGTCTTGATTTTTAAGGTTGCTACTTAGGAGGAATTGATTCGATAATTCATCAAGTGGTATCATAGCTAGGGAAATATCTTTGGAGGAAAAATAGAGTAGAGTTATGCTCTTGAAGTTGTAGATATAATTTTGATTGTAGGAAGAGAGGATCATATTTTAAATTTGACAGACAACAGACAAACAGAGATAAATTATGGTAGAATAATTGATACTCTTAAGGAGATTTGCAGAGGCAAAGGAACAAGGAATAGTCCATTCAAAGTGGAGATGAATGATGGAACAAGATCATGCAGAGATGTGGAAGGTGATATGGTATGTTTTTATTTTTCATCTGGTTTCAGGATTATTTTTGCATTTTAGGTTGGAGGAAAAAAGGGAATATCTCAGCAAAAGAATAGGAAGAGGAGTTGTAAGAAGAAGAACCAAATGTGTTCTTGAAAACAAAGTAACTGGATACTCTAAAGGAAAGTGGCGAAGAACCTAGACGTTCCATCTGAAGGTTGGACAGAGAGGAAAATATTTTTCTCAAAAGAATTGGAATTTGTAAAAGAAGAGAGGAGAAAGAGAGTTTCTCCAAAGATGGTTCCAAGATAGAGAACCAAAAGATACCAATAAGTCAAACGCATAGAAATATATTGCATTGTTGGATGGAAAGTATGCACACTTGCTGAAAAGGGAGGATTAGGTGTAGTCCACAAATGAACAGATGGAGTTCACAGAGGAGGATAAGATGATTGTTGATAATAATTTTAGAGGTTTGGGGAGAAGCCATGGAAAGGAATAAGGGAGACCAGAGGTATGGTTGGATTATGATCAGAAAATTCAAATGTCATAGATTACAAGTGAAGTGGGAGCATAGATTGAATTCTTAACTGAAGGAAGAGTTACTAAGAGTAAATGGGTATGGGGAGGAAATTTTGTTATGGAAACCAGAACATGGCCCATTTCTTTTTGAAAGAAATTAAGATACAGTCGAAAGATCCACAGAGGATCTTCTGAATCATATAAAGGATTCAAAGCAGCAATAAGACCTGATGGTTGAAGCATCAAGTGAGACTGCAAGGTCTTATGTTTTTAAAACAGATCATTTGTGTATAATTGCAAGTATTGCAGGAGATAGGCAACCTTTTCAAGATGTCTTCAGGATGGATGAAGATCTTGAAGTAAAATATGATGAGGAAAACCTCTCATATGAGGAAGGATTTAAATGGTTGTAGCAAAAGAAGTTCATTGATGAGTTACTTGATGGGAGAATACACCCATCTGAAGTTCTCATGAAGATGGAAGATCAAAATCTTATTATGATGAAGAGTGAAGGAAAATTGTCTCAAAGAGGTAAGCCAATTAATTTTACTAATGTTATTTATGAATAACAATTGTAGGAGAATTAAATGTAGAATATGGGGCGAGAATATCTCTTGAAGAGGGCTTACTAAAAGACAGTGATGCAAAGTGTGTTGAAGAAGGAGGTGAGGCATATTTTTCTCAGGACAAAGAAAAGACATTCATAGGATTTAATGAAGAGGAAGAACATATACTGAAATATGTTAAGTAATAAGAACACATCGAAGACTATAAACAACATCATGGTGAATTACTTGTGAGGTATCAAACAGAAATTGAGTTGTTGGAGTATTTGCTGAAAGAACCGAAGTATGAGAGTGTGATTGCAGTCAGAAATGAAGGAGTGTCTCAAACTTTGATTGGGACAGATATATGTGTTAATTTCCAAGTTTCTGATTTATTGGCTAACAGAGAAGAAAAGGTGGATGAGTATGCAGTTAGAAAGATGACAAAAAAATTACTTCTTGAAAGTAAATTTGAAGATAAGAGGCATCAAATGGAAATTGCAGAACAAGATGTTAATGAAAGAAATCAGGGAACAACAGAAATTGATTCTATGATTGAAGAATTATGGAAGTTAAGGATGAACCAATTCATATGGATAAATATGACAGCAGAAGGAATGATCGATCAGAATTTGGAGTTGATTTAAGGAAGGAAAATGAACCAGAAGGTAGCAGACATGCAACATCAGCAAAGGTGCAGAGCATTTGGAAAATTACAAACTAAGGTTTGGGACCCTAGAGGTTTTCATCAGCATATGGAACACATAATCAGGAGATCATAAATGTTTTCAACTTTCGGAGTTTGATGCAGGAGCATCTGAATCAAAAGATCATTGTATTTTTGGTTGACTTAACGGGTTTAATGCTTGATAAATAATTTAATTTATTAATATTAATTTTGTATATTTTTAAATAGTTTTAGTGAGAAATAGGTGTGTGTGGTTTTTATTGTAAATATTCTCAAATAATTGAGAATACGAGAGATATTAGCCTTATGAACATTTCATAAAAATCTTAGGGATTAAGAAGTGCTAGAATAGATAATTAGCTAAGTTAAAAGAGGATTAAGGGATTTTAGAAATTATTTGAGTGATATATGGAGAAGATCATGGATTTAGAATGATACATAAGTATTTAATTGTTTCTATATATTTGTAAGCCTTGAATGCATTAGAGGAGGCCAATTCAAATGAAGAAAACTAGGCCAGAGATATGAGGCCATTTAAAATGAAGAAAATCAGGCCATGGAGAGAGGTGAATTAAAAAATTATTGTAAGTATATGTACAGTTTGATCAATGAAAATATGTTTCATTATTTTATTGTCTCTGTGAATATTAATTGATGGAATCCATTTTGTATGTATATCTAGAATTGATGATGGATTAAAATGAATCTATCATGTGTGAGCACAATCCTTGAAGAATGAATTATTTCTACATAACTGGAAATTGTCACTATTTGAGAAATTAAAATTGGTTTATGTGTGATACATATGGACTATGTATGATTATGTTAATACTAGCTTGAATGCTTTAATGGTGAATGGATGGTGCAGCAAGGACTTCTTGTTATTCAAAGAATTATTTTTACTTTTGAGATCTGGAAATTGATGCATGAGAAGATAGAGTACATGAATACACAATTCCTATAAAGAGGATCAGAACCTCATAAGAAAAATGAGTGGTACAACAGGTGTGAATTCAATGTTTAAGGAAGGATCTATCTATCCACATTTTCATAGATTTGATCAAAGACAAATCCAATCGAACCGTGTGCAAGAGGGATTGAATACAGAGTATGAAGCATGCGTTGAAGGAAATAAAATGGTAAATTCGATGCTAAGGAGAAGTGTTAAATGAAGCAGAGTCGAATACACCTTCATCAATTGACAAACCAGCCTCAAGTTTGTGAGATCATTGATTAAAAAGCTTCGTTGTATGAATAAAATTTGTCTTTGTTGATGTGCAAAATATTCAATGCAGAAGGGTTAAGACCCAAAGAATACGTGTGGTAAAACAGAGATAGGTGTCCATGTTTTAAAGTGCATAAATTGGGTAATGTTGTAACTAGTGAAGGATGTAGATCGCTTTAGAGATGGATTGAAGTCCTGTTCAAAATCCAATGAGGGGGTGGATTGAATCTTTGTTTAAAGGTTGTGGCATGAGGTAAGTCAAATATTTTGTGTAGAATTTAATTTCCACCGAATTTAAAATAATTTGAAGACGTATGTGTGTTAATACACTATGAAAAATGATGGAGCAAAAAATATCTGTGTAGTTTTCTTGAAAAGAAATTGTTGCAGGGGATCAGTGAGGAAGGTAGGAGTATTTAAAGGTTTATACACAAAATTTAAAGAGAACAGAATTTAATACACCCGACATTGAAAATATTGCAAGGGTGTCACGGTCATAGCAAGCAAATGAGTAGTAGATGAAAGGAATTTGTAACAGAAAATAGTCATCCAACTTGCAGTTCAATTTATTATCAAAGGAAGACGAATTTTCAAATTCTTCCATTTGGGTTTTGTGCAGAGCCAGTTCTATTTGGTAACTCGTGATAAATTTTCCAAAAATGTTTGTGGTTGAGGATTTAAACAATGGTTTTTGCAAACTATGTGAATAAAAACAATTTGTTGTGTTTACAGAAGTTCTTGCTCCCACAGTTTAATTCGTGTTCTTGAACCAGCAATTCAGTTCCCTTTCCGAAAGTGAAATTCATGTTCCGGCAGAAGGATTCTTGTTTACAACTTCAAAGTTCTCATACGTCCAACAAAGATTGAAGGTAAATGGGCACATAGTTTTGATGATTAAAAGGTTGATACGCTTATGTGTCCACTCAATTAAGCTCAGGTATTACGCTAGTATAAAACTCTGAAACTTGAATCCTTCCATGCTTATGTAACTAATATGAGGGCAGTTTAATGAAATTGAAGTCTCTTTATTGAGACTTGTAGCATAGTCTTGATGTTATAGGTTGTTACTTAGGAGGAATTAATTCGATAATTCATCACTTAATAATAAGGAACATTATTAAATATGAAACAAAATATAATTAAAGACTTTACCATGCCAAAAAAAATTTGTTTAATGCTTATTTGAGTTGATGATGGTGGTCAAAAAGAGGAAAAAAAGGTAAGGGAGAGTGTCAAAATTGAGCAATAATGAACATCTACATCCCTGCTTCCAATTTTGTTTGCAAATGACAATGAGACTTGTCCCGTGAAAATTTAAACTCCTCTATACCAATATTTTATTTTTGGAGTACTTTTCAATGAAATTTAATGTCCATATTGCGACATCATAATATTTTAAGAAATATTTTAATACTTCTCACTGAAATGGCCTTAAAAATAGGAACTATCACCAAACTGCCAATCTATTTCTCTTTGATTATGAGAACTTTGTTCATATTTGTTGTATGATTGGAAGAATACTCCTTCCATTTACAATATCAACAACATATTTTGACTTGTAGTAATGCCCATCTACACTACAAGCACGTGTATGACATTAGCATATCTCCACTTCAACACTTCATTGCTTAAGGACATAAAAACCTACCATTTTAAAAATGATGTTAATATTTATTATGAATTATTTCCATTTGTATACAAACGTAATTTTACAATCAGTTAATATTAATCACGAAATACAAATACAATGGCTCCATTAAAGTGAAAAAACTAGTGATATGTTTACTTTATGCATACAAACTAATACGCATTTACACACCATTTAAATCATTGATTTTAAGAATTATAATGATTTTTTTAATTGAAAATGAAAAATATAATGGCAATGGTCTAATGGAAGTAAACAAACTAATTATATATTAATTTCCACATACAATATAATACATTTTTTTTAATTTCAAACCTAATTAATTATATGCTAATTTCTAGAGTCTCTACCTTAGTTGTTTTTGGTGCTTACTTTGGTACAAGTTGTATTTATTGTTGGTGATACATACAACCTAATATATTTTTACAACTTATATGGAATACAAAAGGTTATAATAATACAATGGAACATCCTACACATTACTAATTTTTAATAGGTATAATGATAACTTAAACCTCAATTGAAACAAATAATTTCAATGATCTAATTCAAAGAAACAGACCAATTATCTATTAATTTTTACATACAATGTAATCCATTGTAAAAATTTCTATAGCATAGGAAATTTTGATATGAAAACATTAAATTGCCATTTTTTGGGAGTAGTATAGGGCATATTAATGGACCAACATTTAATTGTCAATACGGGAGTTCGTGAGCTTCGAGGTGCAACACTAGAAATTCCAGAGAGAGCCCCAAGCAACCTGCAAATAAAACTCTAGAATAACTTGTGCATCAATCTCAAAAAATTAAATTGAACCCTGTACTTCAAAGGAAATTTGAGAAAACACCAATCTTGACAATTGAAAACAAGCTTCAATTAAACATTTGAAAAATGAAAGAAAAACATGCACTATTAGCAATTGCAAAATGAAATCCTATTTATTGGTATACAGAAGGTAAATCCTAACTATTGTTTTACTAGAAACCAAGCAATTCCTGAATAAAATTAAAAAGGCATATTGTAAATGCTGAAAGAAATTCAAGATTAATTCAAAACCATTATCTATGTAAAGAAAAACTTTAATTCACACTAAGTATATCTAGTTCACCTCGGTGAAACAAAGTCATTTAAGAAATTAAAATAAATTCACTATGTGTGGATAAGGTCAAAACATAAAACATTCTCACTCTCAAATGCCTTGCAAATAATATTGGGGAAGAAAATCATTTTTTGGGTGAATAAAAGAATGAATTAAATGGTTGATAGAGCCACGATCTTCCACTCTTAAGTATGATAGAGTTTTCACCCATCAATAAATGCTCTCAACCATGATTATAAATTATAAAATAATAGAAATATTAAACCTATGTTCCTAATGTACTAACGAGTATGAGTATGAAACTTCAGAGTTGTTTAGAATGCAATTTATTCATGCATTGATTCTCAATCCATACACATTTACCTCATATCACAATCGTTATAATTAAAGTGAATTCAAAATATATGAGTAATTCTTGTATTTCTGAAATACGAGGTCACAAGTTCCCATCATCGATTAATAATACGCAATAAAAAATTGTAGAGGAAAAATCTCCTAAAACAAAGCATTTGGAATTTGAACAACTCGCTTACCTTGTGTGCCACGATGCAATTTGTAAATAGATAGATTAGAGGGTATTTAAAAAAGATTCCATAACTTGAGGTTGTGAAAGTAACAAAGTATCAAGAAATCAAAATTTCGACCAACATAATCAACACACTTCATGGGAGAAAAGATACGCTAATTTGAAAGAAATAACATTCAATCAATAAATCATTTGGTATAAAAATCCATTTTGTTCACAAAATAATTCCTCCCAACGTTATGTTCAAATCATGAAATAGATCAAAAATACTGATAATTGTTTTTTGGAAAGAAGATATCTTGATCTAGCTATATGTATACTAGTCACACAGTAAATAATAAATTAAACGCACTCACTCAGAAAACCAGAATCCAACCTAATCCTGAAAAATTCAAAGTGGTGTCAAGTTGAACTAGCGGCCAACCCAGCCTACTCACACCATGTATCAATGATTTGGTTCACACATATATGATAATGATAAAATGCATAAAATGATTAAATAGAACATAGCTTGAATTCGTTGATTAATATTTGAAATCTCAGTCTTTACATGGTGCAGGCAAAGGTATGACTCCTTCAAACAGAGGGAGTGATAAGCAGGTTAACTATGCGTAATGCTACATTGGGACTGTCTCTTCCTATCGTTCTATAAAATCAACCTTTGTCTCTAAAAAATACAGTTCTAAAATCTAATATTATATCCCCCTCTCAGTACACAACCTTCATATTTATAACAGTGATGCTTCCGAGCTACTCGGATCGGAGGTTATCATCCCATATAATTTTAGAGCTTGAAAACTAATTCTATACGAAAAATAATAAATTCAATTACTGATTGATTTCACATTGGTATGAAGTTTCAGATAAATGAAATGGCCAGTGTTGAGTCATGAAACTTTCGCCATAACATTCATAGGAATAGAAGGCTATTAACAAAATTTGTAACTTATAGAAGACCATTTGACTAAATGCTTTGACCATCATTTTATGCGTTATCTGGAAGACCTACATGCAATCATCTTGAACCTTTTCTCTTCAAAACCCTTATGCTTATTTTCCATCATGCCACCTGGATGCATGAAAGTCATAGAAATCAAAACAGGATATGTACTGTTGGAAAAGGAAGTATGCTACTGAAATAAGAAATGTATTGTTGGAAAAGGAACTTGATGTGTGGTACAAGAATTTGATGTATGGTGCAATAAATCTTTAGAGTGCAGGCAGTCCATAGTAAACTTGTTAAGGAATCCCAATTGGTACAAGAATCTGTTGCATAGTACATGAAGGTGATGCAGGATCAAGGCATGTTAGCATATGCATAAAAATATAATGAACTTAGTATAAACCTGAAAAGACATAAACTATTATTAATGATGATTTTAATTTTTAAATCTCGTTAAAGCAAGAGTATCGTGGTAGATAGTAAATACTTACTCTATTGTCCCTAAGAATACAAAAAAACACGACAATAACCATTCAAAATTAAACAAAAGCATGAGGGATTTTGATTAAAAGGTGATATAAAGAAAGGAAACACAGAGGCCTAACATCCCCCCATGTGGACCATCTTGCATGTCCTCATCCAAGAAAATCAATTGTCATATTTTCGCTCCCTTGCAAAAAAATAAGGTTAAAATATTTATGGACACTAGTAATAATGTTCCTGCAATTCTACGTGATCAACATTTTCTTTGTTGGATAGAGCTTGTTCTAAAAATAGAGTGTCTACTGGACCCTTTATTTATTTAGACTGATTTCAAGAATTTCTAACACAAGGGCTTCCATAGGAGTACTAAATTGCAAGGATGGTGTTCTTACTTTAATAAAATAGCCAACTATTAAAATTTCCATAAACATCTCGAGGGAATCCTTGATCAAAATTTTCACTTTAATATCCTGATTGTAAATATGAGTGATATTATTTGAAAACCATGGTTTTAAAAGTAGAAATAATAATACCTTCCCACAACGACCATCTTACCATTATCCACATATATTTGAAGCTTTACTTGTCTGGGAAAAGTGAATTACCTGCACTAAGGGTCCCATGTCCTTAAAAATAATTAATTCCAAAAATATAGAACTCCAAGGCATATCACTAGAAGGATCTTAAAGCCATTCTCAAAGAGATATGATAATGAATTCAGGAAAGAAAAAAACAACCTAGTATATTATAGTGTAGAATTAATTTTAATACCACATCCATAGCCCTACTGCCAACAGGAATCAAGCCTCGATAGGGATGCTTTTTAACCCCATGAAATGCTTGTGTCCCATATATTATATATAGATTTGGATTCATTTGAAAGAGTTTACATTTTTTTTGTAAATTAATTAAAGGCCATTGTGTTGGCTTGGTAACGAGCTAATGACAATTCTACTCACAAGAACTAACAAGAAAGAAGAATTTGGCTCATGATGAGACCTCTTGTCTTCCATATTTTAAACTAAAATACATTACCCTGGATTGGTGACCAGTAGTGGTAATTTCATTCTCATTGGGACCCATGATCATGGTAGGTCAACTCATAGTGAGACCTCTTATTCATCAATTACTTTATCTTATGAAAAAAATTCATATTATAATCAACCTTAAATAGGTTACTTAATAGTTGGGGAGGCGTTATGCTCCTTAACAGCATAGTATGGCGTGAAAATTTTTTAATTATTAATCTTTACTAGTTGGTACTTCTATCCTAAAGACTCATCTTAAATAAAACATCTTTATAATGACTAAAAATTCCTCAAATTGGTCATGTCAGGGTTCTTGTGAAAGCTTGTTATAGTTTTGTAGGTGTGGTCCAGCATAGGAGGATTCTCATCAATACCTTTGAAGAGGAACATGAAAAGGTTTCTTGGATGATATTTATTGGTAAATAATCAAAGTCACTTTATAAAATATGAGGCATTAAGAGTGAATTTCTTCTTACCATTCTTACCGCGATATTTCATAATAATAGAAATTTCAAAAGTTGTGCTTTAGTGCTACTATACAATTTTTTTTTCAGATGGCATGTTTATTCATGACTCTTATATTACCCTACCCTATTTTAAAGAGAGGAATGTCACCTTTAATTGTAGGCATACTTCCAATGTAGCCATGTGTGTAATAGAATGCTAAATATACTCACACTTAGTTTTAAATAATAAAATTCATAACATACCAAAGTATTAGCAACGATTTTCTTTGATTGATATGGTACCAGGATCTATCGAATGATGAGGGAATGATGTGTGTTGATGATTTTATGAAACCAGGACTCAATGGGATCCACATATTAATGGTTCTCCAACTGATGCAAGCCTTCCAAAACTTTATAATCACTCTCTAAGAGGCATAAGGGATCTGATGATAGACTAAACAAAAATCCCTCAAGTTTGGGCTCAAATATCTGCTTTTCAGGTTGCTAAGAATCATTGAGAGAGATTCTAAGGTTTTGAGCTTCAACAAATATTTTAGAATAGGCTCCAATTATATATTTCTCCTTTAATGGTCCTTGAATCAAGGCTTCTTCCTGAGATAGAGGTTTTGTGGTAATGGAGGAAGTTTCCAAATTCACTCCCTTCCACAATATGGAAGATGTAACATTTCAATCGATAGGAGAATCAATGGGAATAGTAGGTGTTTCAAGCTAATGTGCAACTTGTTGGCTTGGATTAGGGGGGTTATGGTTTGGGATAAGGTTTAGACTAGGCTTAATATTTAGGTTAGGGTTTGAACTAGGGTTAGGTCTAGGACTTAAATTAATAGTAGGGATAGGGTTTTAGTAAGGGATATGTTTATGGTTTTAATTAAGATTTTGACTAGGGTTAGGATCAGGGCTAGAGTATGGGTAAGGATAAGGAGTAGGGTGTGGATTAGGATAAGGGGTATGGTATGGATTAGGATAAGGGGGAGGGTATGGATTAGGGTAATATTTCATAGGTAACTAGAACCATGGAGGAGAATGACTTGATAGTGCATTGAACGAAAATTGTGATTTTTGTTGTTGATTAAGGAATTGATTTTGCACGAAATAATTCTCTAGAAAAAAATCTCCACATCATTCTTGAGGATAATGGGATATCTGACTCGAATAAGAGAGCGGAATAGGGGGCCACTATGGCCATGAAGTAGGGTATTCAATTGGAGGAGGATTAAAAATTTTCCATGAAATTGTAGGATTATAAACATGTTGAGGAACCTGCTGAAGAAAATAAGAATTACTCCAAGTTTTGAATGATGATAAGTTTTGATTTATACCCGAAAACTGATTTGATTCCTTAATTTATTTCCTGAGTACCTTAAGTAATTCTGGCAGTGATGGGAAATTTTCTATTGTAGGAGCCTCCTCACAAATTCTACAAAATTTCAAGCTACTAAGTGGACACTTTCCAAGGAAGTTCCTTTTCATATAGTTGGCACAAAAAATGAGTAGTGGTACTTCATCCTTCTTATGTTCGTCCTACAAATCATCCAATGTTGAAATAAAAGATTTAATAATATTATTTTTATGTTAAATAAAAATATTAAATTTTGCACTTATGATTTCTTTATTGGATGATTTGTATATGTCTATCACAACATCAAGACTCCTCATTGAATGATTCCTCAAAATGCCATTTTCTTTTTTTTAATAATCCATCTGGTGCATTCGTCAGCACATATATAATGTATATATATGTAGGGGGTTCTTACAACACGAGATAAAATGAAAAACTTTAGAATAAAAAAAATATGTGCAGGAAATAAATAAATTCAAAGAACGGAAATATGCAAGAGAAACTAGGTGAAAAACAAAATAAATTATACAAGTCACCAATGTCAATCCCCTAAGCACCTCCCCGGAAACAACGCCAAAATTTTGGGAGTAGTATAGGGCATATTAATGGACCAACATTTAATTGAAAATCTAGGAGTTAGTGAACTTTGAGGTGCAGCACTGGAAATACCAGAGAGATTCCCAAGAAACCTTCAAATAAAACTCTAATCTAACTTGTGCATCAATCTCAAAAATTTAAATTGAATCCTACACTTCAAAGGAAACTTTAGAAAACACCAATCGTGACAATTGGAACCGGAATTTAATCAAACATTTGAAAAATGAAAGGCAAACATGCACTATTAGTAATTTCAAAAGGAAATATAAATTATTGGGAGACAAAAGGTAAATCCTAACTATTATTTGAATAGAAACTAAGCAATGCCTGAACAAAATTGAGACGGTAGACTATGAATGCTAAATGAAATTCAAGATAAATTCAAAACCATTATCTATGTAAATCAGAACTTTAATTCGCACTAATTTTGTGTAGTTCACCTCTGTGTAACAAAATCCTTTAAGAAACTAAAATACATTCAATGTGTGTGGATAATGTCAAAACACAAAACATTCTCACTCTCAAATGCCTTGCAAATAATGTTGGGGAAGAAAATCATTGTTTATGGGAATAAATGAAGGAATTAAATGATTGATAGAACCATGATCTTCTAATCTTAAGTATGATAGAGTTTTCACCCATCGATAAATGCTCTCAACCATGATTATAAATGATCAAATAATAAAAAATGAGACCTATGTTCCTAATGCACAAACGATTATGAGTATGCATCTTTAGAGTTTTTTAAAGTAAAATTTATTAGTGCATCGCTTCTCAAACCATACATATTTAACTCATATCACAATAGTTATAATTAAAGTGAATTAGAAAGATAGGATTAAGTCTTGTATTTCTGGAATATGAGGTCACAAGTTCCCATCATTGATTAATAATACGCATTCAAAACTTGTAGAGGAAAATTTTCTTAAAACAGAGGATTTGGAATTTGAACAAATCTCTTAGCCTGTGTGCCACGATGCAATTAGGAAATAGACAGATCTGAGGGTATTTAACAAAACATTCATAGAATGAGGTTGTGAAATCAAGTAACAGAGTATCAAGAAATAAAAATGTCAACCAACATAATCAACACACTTCGTGGGAGGAAAGATACACTTATTTGAAAGAAATGGAATGCAATCAATAAAGCATTTGGTATAAAAATCCATTATTTTCATAGAATAAATTTTCCCAATGTTATGTTCAAAGCATGACATAGATAAAAAAAAACTCATTAAAAAAATTTTGGAAAGAAAATATCTTGATCTAGCTATACATATACCATTCACACAATAAATGGTAAATCAAATGTACTCACTCAAAAAACCAGAATCAAACCTAATTCTCAACAATTCAGAGTGTTGTCAAGTTGATCTCGCAGCCAACCCTTTGAGCTCGCACCCTCTGTCAATTATTTAGTTCACACAGATATGATAATCATAAATGCATAAAATGATTAAACATAACATAACTTTAAATGCCTTTATTAATCTTTGAAATCTTGGTCTTTACATGGTGAATTCAAAGATCAAAATCCAACAAACAAAGGGACCGATCCGCATGTTAGCTATGTGTAATGCTAAATTGGGACCATCTCTTCCCCTCCTTCATTCTATAAAAATGACATTTTTTCCGTCAAAAATATAGTTCTAAAATCTAATATTCTATACCCCTCTCAGTACACAACTTTTATCTTAATAACAACGATTCTTCCTAGCTACTCGGATCGGAGGTTATGAGCCCATGTAATTTTAGAAATTGTAAATAAAGTCTATACCAAAAATAATAAATGTGATTACTGACTGAGTTCACATTGGTATTAATTTTCACATAAATGAAACGGTCGGTGTTGAGCCATGAAACTTTCGCCATAACATTCCTAGGAATAATATGTTTTTATCAAACTTTGTAACTTATAGAACACTGTTTGACCGAATTCTTTGACCATCATCTTAGGCGTTATTTGGAAGACCTGGGTGCAATCATATTGAACCTTTTCTCTTCAAAACCCTTATGCTTATTTTCCATCATGGCAGCTGGATGCATGAAAGTCATGGAAATCATAACATTATTTGTATTGTTGGAACATGAACTTGATGCGTGGTGCGGGACTTTGTGTATGGTGCATGAACTCTTTAGAGTGTAGACTGTCCATAGTAAACTAGTGCAGGAATCCAAATTTGTACAGTAATCTATTGCATAGTACAGGAAGGTGATTGCAGAATCAAGGCATGTTGGCATATGCACAAAAATATAATGAAATCAGTATAAACCTGCAAACGCAAAAAACTATTATTAATGATGATTTTAATGTTTAAGCCTTGCTAAAACAAGGGAATCATGATAAATAGTAAATACTTACTCTAATGTCTCTGAGAATTCATAAAAGCACAATAGTAACCATTCAAACTTAAACAAAAGCATGAGATATTTCAAGCAAAAGGTGATATAAAGCAAGGAAAATTAAAGGCCTAACACCATTCAAATAAATAATTGTTATCATCACATTATCTCACCAAAAATAAAGAAAAGAAAATATTTTATTTTTAGAAATGACAGACCAAATCAACAACACTTTTATTAATTTTATGAAATAAAAGTAACAATTCATGATTTCATACATATAATATTTAAATTTAATTATGTTTGGTATCCATTCATATTTATGGACATCAGAGCTAACTTATGAGTTACTTTCCGTTTAGTACCAATGGCTAACTAAACTAACCAAGACTGTTAAAACTTCTCTGACTTTAATCTACATTTTTCTACCATTTGCGGACTGATATAACTCAAAGATGCACCTGGATCTATTAAAACTATAATAGATTGGTTATCAATCATACCTACCATCTCGACCATGGTGGACTGGTGTTCTTCTTGACGATCTTCTAAGGCAGAGCTGATTTTTGGGATGCTCCTGGCCACATCATTTACTGTAGTGGCCTCATGCAGTACTTATACTGTATGGATATTTCTGTGTGGACAATCCCTCAACAAATGAGGTTCTCCACAACCCCAACACTTCAAAGGTTCTTTCATTTTAACAGTCCCTTCCCTCTTGTTATTTCCACTCATTGGTTTGGACCATGTTTGGGATTGGGCAGTCTGATTTTCCCCCATTTTACTGAATTTCTTTCTCTAGTGATTTCTCCCAAATTTTTTGAGATAGGTTGGTTTTTATTTCTTTCCACTAAAATCACCTTTGTTTAACCAACTCTTTCCTTGTTCCATCTTACCCTTGAATTGCTGGCAACACAATCTGGCCTTCTGCACTACCCCATCCATTGTTTTTGGGATATCAAACTCTGTCTTTTCTTTATAAACAGTGGGTAGGCAGTTTAGGAACCTCTGTACCTTTGCCTTCTCTTCTCTAATATAAGGCACATAGTGTAATAGATTTGTGAACTTGGTTACAAACTCATCAATCCTAAGTTGTCCCAATCTATGTTTGTGAAAATATTTTGCCTTGTCGTCATAGTAACGTTCATTCAAGTATCGATTTTTAAACTTGACTTGAAAATCCTCCCAAGTCACCATTTTCCCATCAATGGCATGAACCATCATTGTCTCTTCCCACCACAAGGTATCCTTGCCTTGAAGCTGATAAATAGCCATCCTGGCTCTTAAGTTGCTTTCATATTCACAAACCTGAAAGTCCTTTATCGTATTAAGAATCCATGCCTCAGCATCTTCTTCTTTCTCTCCATCATAGGAGGGAGGTTTAATTTTCTGGAATTGACCCTGTAATTCCTTCTTTTGTCTAGAATGTTGTCTAGAGGCGTCATCTTCCTCAAAATATTCCGAGAATTTTACCCTTCATTTTCTCTTCCTTCCATAACCTTCACCCTCTTGGCTATTCCGAGAAGTCAATTCCCTCATTAGCTTGTCTTGCTCCTCACTGGCTAAAGATAGCCTATCATTGTGGCTTTTAAGCTGTGCCATTTCTTGTTGCATTCAATGCAACATAGCCATCAATGGAGCATTTGGATCTGGAGTGTTTTCTCCACCACCTAGATTCACATACAGCTTGTCCGCTTCATTCATGGTTCGCAGCTATATTCTTCAGTACTGTTCACTGTACTGGAATTTAACATTAGAAAATTTTAAAATTCATAAATTTTTACAGCAACATATATTTTCTGTGTGAGCACATAAATTTCCCAGTGTTTTAGCTAATGCTTTGATACCATTTGTAATGCCTCTCATTCACACACACACAAAAAAAAATTATTTTTCTTCTACATAAGATTCATATTTTATTTTTCTTATAGTTGGTTGCCCCAATTGGACGACTTCTATTTCTACTCTTAAGTTACCGTTTCGTCACCATTAGACACTACCCAAAATTATCATTTCTTATCTACCAATAATATATGAATATTGTTAATGTATTCCCCTAGTTCATTAAGCTCTTACTTCCTTTATCCTTTTCCCTATACCTTTGGGGATTATTACAATATACAATTTCTTGGTTTATGAAATTGATTCCCCCTCCCACTTGGTCACAATAGGTTATAGACATTAGGGAATTATATGTATATATATTCATTAACACTTATTTAATCGCATAGATAAACCTCCCACTTAACATGTGGGATTATTAAAACATATACATATAATCCTTTTTATTTTTCTTTATGAGCATCCATAAGAAAAACTATGGATACCTAATCTTATCACTTTCTACTTATGCAGTAACCCGAATAGTTAACACCATACCCCTTTATAATTTATGGGAAGGATATATTTTATATGCCTATCTTTTACATTGTTTATTTTGATTTCTTATATAGTTTTATTTTCATTCCACTTTATCAATTTATCGTTTCCAAAGGTCACAACTAAGGCTTCACTTAATGACTTTTAGAACTATGCTCCCAACCCTTGAATCCTCATTCATATACGAATGACACCTCACGGGTTTCTTGAGTTATGAATGCAACGTCATTTATTTTAGGTACTCTTAGTGTCGTATTCCCAGGTGACTTTAAAGATAGACAAGACTGACATCCGTCTCATTTACTATGTATAAATTTTCCCATCTGCTATGGTACTTACGCTTTAATTTCAAATATATTTCATTATTCTTCTTGGGATTTGATTTCAATGTTATCGAGGAGTTCTTTGAACGCTTCTCCAACAAGTCTCTCAACTCTCTATCATGCAACACGTGGATGGTGGGATTTTTACTGAATTTAGTGTTCACTTATCATTTTAATACCCTTTGTTATTCGTATACTTCTAGTTCCTGCATTTTCTGGTTCTGAAGCCCTCTCACTACATAGTTACATTTTTTTTTATCAGGGATGTTCGTGAACACATGACTGAATGGAAGAGAATTCATAGCGTTTACTCCTCAAGCATTTGCACTGCCCTTTTTTTCTTCCTGGTAAGTTATATTCAACTTTGTAAACAATTTCGTTTTTCTAACAGTATTACTGATATGAAGCTTTCTTTCCAAATGCGTTCATGCTCTGAGGAAATCGGACGTTTTTGGGAAGTTACGTCATATTCCCGATTTGAAATGTGTAGATTAATACCTATGATTTCAATCCCAGTTTGGCATGGTTTAATATGGTTTCTGATTTTTCTTTTGGCTTCAACCTAGCTACGCTTCCTAGTTTCTCCCATTTATACGATGATGTTTTTTAAATCTTCAATTGTTCTTTGGGATAATTTCAACCTGTTTACAAAGGAAACTTTCCATTTCATTTTTATTTGAGTCGTTTTGACCCATTGTCTTTCCGGTACCCTCTTATTTTTCCAATCTTAAATCATGGCTTACGTTGTCTATTTTTCATTTGCATGCATATGGTAGAATTATCCCAGCAAAGAGGTTAACCATTCTCCTCATTTATATATCATGGAAAAGGCTACGCAACTCTGTTGCCAACATTGGATTTCTACTTTGCGCTATGGATACAGGCCTCATTTCTCCTCTCGAATGTTACAGGTATAACCCTCTCTTTGTATAAACTCATCTTATTCGTCCTTGTTTTAGTTACATTGCTTTATTTAATATTTTCTGCAATAGATTTAACTATTTATTTCGTGTTGGTTCAAAGTACAGACTATGGAAACCATCGTGAGGTTAAAACTCATAATGTATGGTTGACCTTACGAATTATGAGTTCAATCTTACTTTGTTTTGTAAATCATTATAATTTCCCTCAGTTTTTAATTATGTTTTTTCTTTGCTTTTCAGGTATAATCTACTTGGGATTGATTGCAATTAGTTGAACCAAAAAATTTCATCTCACAACCTGTATTCCAACTAATTGAGTACTAATTCCTTGCACAGGTTCCTTACCAGTATTCCGATCTCGATTCGGAAATGCAATCCTGCTTCTACATTCTGCTGATGTGTCCATTTAATGTTTATATAGCTAAATAAAAAATAGCCTAGCTACCGATATTATCTAAAAACTTATTATAATATGTATAAGGACATTTTGGCTATATCCCAAATATGGACTGTGTAATTTAATTTAATTTATCCTCCATTTAAATAGTTTTTCTCTTTGGTTTCATAACCTGAAACTAGTCAAAGTTTGATTTCTTTAAATGATTCCTATACACAGATATATATTCGAGCTACTTTATTTATCAAATTCCTTCATTACTCAATAGTTTTAATTTTGTATTGAGGCATATTAATATGGATAATGGCCACTATTAGTTCATAGTAGTTTTATACCTATATGTATATGTATATGTATATGTATATGTATATGCATATGCATATGCATATGCATATGTATAATGTATATGTATATTTATATGTATATATCTAATATATTTTTTCATACTCCGTCATACATATATATTCGGTCTTGGTTTATTACTTTCTCTACATTTTTATAGTTACAGAAATAAAATAGGAAATTCTCCTCTGCTATTTATTTATAGTTTCGTCCTTCTGCAATTTTCTAGTCCAGCATGGTTTTGCTTCTGTTACAAGAATAATCATTCTAAAATAATCCTTATAAATCTTGCATTTCAATATTTATCACAGTTTTGATATTTTTGTACTAGTCTCCAACTAAAATGAAATATGCATCTAAACTAATCCTGGCTCATAATTTTTAGCATAGAATTTATTTTCTATTTCTACTTATATGAAATTCTTCAGGAATTAAGTTCAGCTTTGTTATTTCAGCCAATAAAATTTATGTTTCGGTATATAACAATGATTCTTTTCTTTTACTCACTGTTGTATAATTTTATAGATAATTATAATAGAATAGAATAGACACAGAGAGCTATGGACATATTTATAACCCATCATGATAGGGTTGATTTTGTGTTTCAGCTTCGATTAATTTCATATCAGTACATAATATTTTTCTTTTCGCAGACATAACTCCATTTCATACTTTTAATGTAGAGTGTTATTTAAATCTGAATTTTCAAGAGAGATGTCTATATTCAATGCTGTTAGATGATAGTCAATATTTTATTTTCTTCTGCATCTAATGTAATTTTCGGTTAGATTTCCTAACCCCAGATTTAAATCTTTACTTATATTTAGAGATTCTGGTAGTTGGAACTGAATCGATTCATGTCCATACAAGTGTATCGGTTTGGAGTTACTTTGGTAACCAACTCAGTTAAATGTATGGCTTCCCTTCGACAGTTGCAATTACTAACAAATTAAACTTAAGGATCTCCACAATTCTCAACTATAATAACTTTTAAACAACCATGCATGACATTATACATAATTTCTTCAGTACACATATTGTAACATTGATAGAAATTAACAGAACAAACTAGTTAGGCATGCATACTAAATTATCTGGCTAGTTCCTCCCAACCTTAGAGTTCTATTTCTGTAACTCACCCTCGAGCTGAGACCTTTTGCTTCCAGTGCTAGACAACCTATTTTTTGTCCTGGAGTAGCTTATTTAAGCTATGCTTTCCCAAGCATGTTTCAATTTCTGCGTCCAGAAATTTTAGGATGCTTTCTTCCTGTTTTGCCTAGGCTTTCCCTCTTTGATGTACTTTAAAGTTGTCATTTCCGCTTTTCCAGCTTTTCTTCCTCTTCCCAATTACTCTCCTCTTCATTGGGGGAAATTAGATGTTTATCTCCAAATCTAATTTTGTTAATATTCCTTCGAAGTATTTTTAGAAGGTGTGGGAAAGTCTCATCCCTTATCCACATCCTCATGGATATAGGCTTCAAATCTCAATTCTCTAGCTAGTCATTGCACACATAAATTTTCCATTCAATTTTATTGATTCAAAATTAAAATAAATCCACAGACTAGTTCTCCATTGGGGTCCACTTCCCCTTTGGACTTATTCAATTGTCAATTAAAAAACATAGAAACTAGGGGTATTACAATTTCATTCTTCTCATAATAACCTATAATAGACATCCAAAAATGTTATGAATATGGAAATTAAATAAATTCGAAAATTAACAAGAGAAACAACCAATTGAATTATGTACCTGGTATGATAACTTCTTCTCCTCCTCCTCCTCATGTTTCCATCTCTAAACTTTTTTCAACATCATAAGCACTATATTGATTTTTTTTCTTCCCACTTTCATCATTCTCTATTTTAGAATCTCAATCCTTATTCGTTCTAGTAACCACTTTAACAATTAGGAAATATGAAAAACATAATATCAAAAGTATTATAAGAGAAACAACAAAGGAACTGTAGTACCTAAATTTGCCAAGAATTTAATGGATCGTGGATTTGATAGTTGAAAATATTTGTAATTATTCAACATGATTTTCCTTTGTGACTCTATTTTCACAACACATGAAATTATTCTTCCATATGTACAACAATCCTCAACTAAATTTGTCCCAACATAAAGAGAAATCATCAATTTTGCATCACTACATTGTTGGTGTTTTTCCAATAAATCCATCCAAAAATCATAATCTCTCTCATTTTCATCAAATGTATCTTCAAATGTGTAAGATTATTTGAAGCATCCAAAATTTATAATTCTTAATTATAAAATATATTATAAAAAATATATCAAAACTATAATTGTTTTGGAACTAATATTCATAAATGTCACTAGTCATTTTATAGTTGAACTTGTAGTTCTTTATGGAAATTTCCAAAGATTGGTGTACATCATTTAAAAATATATATATATACTAAGAGAACTGTAGTTAATTCATTCAACTCATTTTTTTCGATAAGAAATCGCAAAAAATCAATATAATATCCATTGCGGAATTGTTATTTTTTCAAAGTGGGTGTGACTAGAACAACAAGGTACGTATGTAAATCTAGTTGCAACTCACATGGACAAGAGTGCAAAAGTGTTGAAAAAATATTTAGGGCACCAAAAAAAAAAACCAAATTCAAAATTTTTGGCAACCTATTGAACACTTGTTGATCCATTTATCATTCTCTCAAGGACTGTACAGGCTTGTTGAGAAAGGGACTTTATCTCTGTATTATTTGTTCCTTTTACATAAGTAGACCCCTCCACCATGCTACAAAAATTTCAAAATATGATATCCTTAATTTCATAATGATCAAGAATGTTGAATTTGGTAAGAGCCTTTTCATTCAATTTCTCATCATGGCTTTGACAATAAGTAACCATTGCATCCATTATTGTTCTGTTGGTTTTAAATTTATAACAACAAAATTTTTATTTTATGGCATTTGTTGGATGATTAGGTGGAATAGAAACCCAAATTGTTCCATCCAATATCTTATTTTCTACCAATTCAATTTCTTCTATGATTAATCCATAAAGGGGGCGAAGAGTAGTCGTTTTCAAACTACGTAAATTATTTCTCTTGTAGTTCTCAAAATCAGGTTTCCTTGGAGAACACTTTAATGTGCCTAGTTGGTAATAGTTAAAATCAGTGTCCCATTTATCCCAAATAGGTTGATAAAGATATAAGATAAAAATTTTATCAAAAAAATTTGTAATTGGACAGTCGAAGAAGGAGGACAACATTTCATCATCGACCTGATAAAATAATAAATATAAACTAATAACAGTTCAATGTAGAAATGAAACTAAATAAGGTGTTATAAAATAATGATAATTCATTATAGATATGAGAAAATATGACTTATATTATCAACTCTAATCATTTATCTAAAATAAAAAGGCATACAATAATAAAATGTTAAATGTAAAAATAATTAAAATTACATACCTTGTCTTTAGTTGTCTTAGTGCATCCAATCCTCCATTTATTTAATTTGTCATTGGTAATTAAGAAAGGTCTTGCAGATTGTACACACCTAATAAATGGAGTTTTGTACTATACCTTATTTGCAAAATTTAGTTAACAACAAATGTGGATCACCTATGTGGGTTAAATTGATGGATGCAATAATTGAACATTATGTTTTTTATATTTTTGTTTTTCCCCCATAGATACTTTATATTTAGGATTTGTTAAAATTTCTTTCACTACATGAATGGTATGTTAACCATCAGCTATAGAGAAATTGATATTCTTAGCATTTATATCTGTCTCATTTACAATTTTGATAGATTTGACCAATGGATCAGACTCATAGATGTCAAATGGAATCAGAAAAGCATCAAGCAGTGAGGTTTGAAATTTCTCTAAAAATGATTTCACTAATACTTGAACATTTAAATCATCTTTTGATATTAATTTAAACACTTTGGGGGCTTATGTACATCTTTCAACAGCCACTTTTATACTAAAAGAATTTGAAAATAGATAACAATGCTTGAAGGATTCATGAATTTCATCGCATTGATCTACAAGCTTTGCTCTCTCACATTCAACTTTCCTAGCTTTTTGAAATTTTGTAGTAGGCTTGAAATCACTTTATGTTATTTTCTCCTCCAATTCAGATAAATATACTCTTATTAAAGCAATTAATTGAGAATCAAGTTTATCATCTAGTATTTTATCGAGAATTTTACCTTTTTGTTGTAAATGAAGAAGTACATGTGATGTTTTTTCACATATTACATATCGAATCTCAAAACAGTCGCGATGTGTTTCAAAAGATCTGTGCAACTATTTAGTCCAGATATAGTAAATATCTCACAGTTATCCAACTTGAAAATTGAATTCTTTATCGTATTTGGTGAATCAGTTCTTAAAGCTTCAACCAAATCTCGTCTAAATGTTGTACACTCAACCTGACAAGAAATTAATTTTACCTCATTTTCTTTAATCACCACTACTTGAAATTCAATCTCATTTTCATTGGAAGCATAGAAATTAATAATTATCCCTAATATCTCTGGTTTTCCCATATATGGATCCAAATAGATACATATCAGGAAACATATTCATGGGAGCTTCTATTTGAAGATACCAATCTTGCACAAACTCATATTTATTAGATGTATTATAGTTTTTAATCATTTAAAAAGTAGGAGTAGAAGGTGTTATTGATACTTCCATTTGAGTTGAGTAACTTTTATTTTTCTTAAGTGGTGGTTGTAACATTTCATTTTCTTTGGGGCCAACCAATTCTGCAAACAACACCAAAAAAATATCTGCATGAATCAAAATGAAGTTATAATTTCAATTATTGTCACATAATTTTCTTTTAAATTTTGAAAAACCACCTAATATAACAATTTCTAAGAGATTATAAAAAAAATAAAAATAAAACCACCATATCAGTTGAAGGAGGCATTATTTGTATATCACTTATTTTTTGTTTTATCTTCACTACTTTACTTTGAATTTCAGGCACACCAGATTCCATACTTTCTAGAAAACAAGCACTCGATTTTTTGTTTCTAGAAAACAGGAAAATTACCTGGTAGCCATTTTTGAGGTAGCAAAAAAAGAACCTGATTTTGAAAAGTGGTGATGCAGAATCACCTTTTTTCTGGAGCATATTTCTCTCACTTTAAATTTTCTTATGCTTTTTTTTTAAATGGCATGATTTTCATGTCAATTTTGAAATGTGTCGATACCTAATTACCTACTTTTTTTTTAGAGTGGTGATTTTAATGTTGGTAATAAAACATAAAATTAAAATTAAAAAACATGAAGAAAAAAATTTAAAAATAAAAAAAAAAAACTTGTAAAAATAAACAAATTTAAACATAAAATTAAAAAAAAGAAATAAGAAACAAAGAAATTCAAAAGTAAACGAAAAAATAGGAAAAAATTCAAAATAAGACACAATTTAAAGATAAAAATAAAAAAATTTAGCATAATTAAAAAACATAATTAAATAAAATAATTAAAATAGAAAATTTAAAAATAATTAAAATAATTGAAATACAAAAATAAAAAATAATTAAAATTTAAAAGTTTATATATATATATATATATATATATATATATATATATATATATATATATATATATATATATATATATATATATATATATATATATATATATATGGGAATTCTTAACACCCCTCACCCCTAGTTTATGTGTTTGAAAACTAGACATTTGAACTTAAATCCTAGGGGGAGTGGACCCCAAAGGATAAGTATTTTGTGGATGTAATTAAATATTTAATTTGAGAAAATGAACAAAATAATTTTGTGCAGATTGACCAAAATGAGAATTATGAGAACACTTGCTAAATCCATGAGGATGGATAAAGGCAAATATTTCCCCACAATCTTTCAAAAATCCTTGAAAGAAATTATTTCTAATTTAGATTTTGAGGAAAATCTAAATTCCCCAATGATGAGGAAAGTAGTTGGGAAGAGGTAATAAGCTGGAAAAGCTAGGAAAAGAAAAAAGCAGCTTTAAAAGTCCCTAAATAGGGAAGCCTAGGCAAACAGGAAGAAAAGCATCCTGATATTCTGGACGCAGAATTAGAAACAGGCTTTGGGGAACAACAACTTAAATAAGTTATTCTTGAACAGATTAGGGGTTGATATGTTCTAGGAGGGATCTCAGCTCGGGGGTGAATTCTGGAGATAAACGAATTCTAAGGTTGGGTGGACTGGTCATCTGATTTAGTGGTATGCACAGTTTAATTTTTTTTTTTTTTTATGTGTAGGTATAAAAATTTTGTTGTAGTGAATGGGGGAGTATATCCCATACATTTAACAGAAAATACCAGAAGAACTTATTCTTCGAATTTCTGTATAGTTGTAGAGATTTCATCTATGGGATGGAATTCATCAAAATTTCTAAACCACAACTAGTTTAAATCTGAGAATACATATTTCTCAAAGATGATTTAAAATTTAACTTTAATCTGTTTCTGTGTTATGAATTAAATTCGAATTATATAAGAAGGAAGTATAGTACCCTTACCTGCAGTATAGAGGAAGAAAACTAGATACACAGTTTATTCAATTGAAATTAGCAGTAAATCAAATAGGAAAAACCATAGAATATATAATTGGGACAGATGACATGAGTCCCTCGTTATAGTATACTGCCTTCAGTGAATTGGAAAAACCTTAAGCAAGTTACAGATATACTTCTGTGTTAGCAACAGAGTAAAATAAATTCCAAAAATAAAAATAGGTGAGTATTTAGCACATTACATAGTCATCTATACTGAAATCAAAGGCTTATGATAAATAGGCACTAACAATATTGATTAACAAGGCATGTTAATCATGAGAACCAATGATAGATACACAACTCTATACAAAGAGAAAATTAAATACAAAGTCTATGGAGATGAGTAACCAAAACTCTATAAACTCATTGCCATCCTAGTATTTTAAAGAAATCTGGAGTTACACCAGTACTAAACGGGAATGAACGAAGTATTGCAGAAAATGGCTAAGTAGTAACTAAAATATTAGATTGAAAAGACAACAAACTACTAGTCAATTAATTCTGTAATGAAGACTCCATTTCTGAAATAAGAGAGAGAGAGTTCCCAATTTTCACATCGAATTTTATATATAAATTCTGAGTATTTTATAACGATGTAGTAACAGGAAGAGTTCTTACGGAACATAGGTACTACGTGGAAATTAACCAGAGGAATTATAATAAACTCGTATAGCTGGCGGCACATAGAAACCAAAATATTTCAAATAGGAAATAATCATATACAGATGGCCGGTGAAAATGAAATTTCATATACAGAAGGTACAACGCAGAAGTAAAGTATATGAAAAATTATCAGTGAAACTTATGTTGTCCTGACATGGGCAAATTAAAACCCTAGTCAATATATATACATATAACATCCCGTGAAAATAATAAATAAAAAGTATGTAACCAATGGAACGACTCTCCTTAGAGTCAACGAGATCATCTAGGAGCTGATCTAAATCAAATGTTAAAAACTTCGTTGAATAGGCAACGAGTTTACACACAGCCGAAGTCCTCATGAGTACCGACTTGTGTCAGAGAGCAAGGCGTTACAATTCTTTAATGACAGAAGCAAAGAGCTCTCGGGAATGTACTCATACGACGCGGATAATAAAGAGTTACCTGTAAACGAATATCATTTTGTGAACAATATTAGGGAGGGTAAATGAGGATGTGAAAATTGTATCAGCAAAACCATAACAAACAAATGATTAAATAAATTATTACCTGGGAAATGAATGGTTTTCGACAGTATGAACCTGTGTTAAAAACATAGAAGAGAGACCGAAATAGATTAGAGTATCTGGCATTTCAATTGAAACGCATAGGCGAAATTGGTTATGAGCAGCGAATGCTCTAAACCCTGAAGAGAAATCGTACCTAGACGCGTTCAAAATCTATGAGAAGAGTTCTTGGTCAGCGTCCTTAGTCGTTGCAGAAATCAATTGGAAATCAAAGATTTCTGAGAACGAAAACCCTCGTCCAGTATTGGAAAGACGTTGCATATCCAGACTTGCCATACATAAGATGAGACGTTAATTTATATCAGTCAATGTACTCTGCGAAACTAGAATTTCAATTTATGAAATGGACTGAAAATCGTATAGGAAATAAAACAATTTTAAAACGGTATAACGATACCACGAGCTTGGTAATATGTTCATAAAATTGAGCGCAAGTAAGAGATAAAAGTCTAGACAAAACCCTCATAGAACGAATGCCCAGAATATAAAGTGCATTCAGACTTTCGTTCTAGATTTTATAATCCGAAGAAAAATCTTGGTAAAGGCCTGGACTGATAGTATGAAAATAAAATCATAACGACTGAAACATATTGCATTTCTCCAATATTAAAACCAAAAACGTGGGAGAACAGAAGTTACCTCTGCGTGTGTCCGAAGGAGTGCGACGAAGGTCGACATCTTGCGCCATAACCTCTCGGAAATCGAGCAGAGATACTAGAGTGATAACAAAAAGGATAATTGAATGAACGGAGGTGTGAATAAGAGAAGTGAACAAGGGTTTAATGTTCAGCTTTTATAAAAAAAAATCGTAAACGATAACCCTAGCCAAATCGAGCCCTACAAGTGGCATGAATCAGTAGCCTTTCACCAGGATCGACAACAATCTGGACGATTGAGTTCAATACAAGTCAAGCATACAAGTACCATAAGAACAATTAATGTGCATTCCAATCAGTAACGAAATAACGCTACAAAATATATTTTCACTCAAAGTTGGCGGTTACGAACAAATCGAAAAATCAAACTTAAATGTACGCCAAGTAGGAGTGATAAAAGCGATGGGATACAAAACCATGAAACATGTACGCTATAAAGCAAGGAGACATACGCCATATCAAACACGCAAGGGAACGAATTAAGTCGTATGCACTGACACTATAATAAGGAATGCCAAAGTCTATATAAAATTAATATGTAATGCGTGGGATGAGTGCCATATGGCTACGAATATGAATCCTATGGTTGAAACTTCAATGAAATCCCCAAATCGAATGAGCACTCATCATCTTATATACATATGATGAATTTGATATATGTGTGAACTTATATGTATACACACGTGTGATGTATTATGTCTTGTGGAATTACATATGAGGGAGTATATATTGTTTATATGTTGGGGGATTATACATATATTTACGATATGTATATATGGGATAGAAGTAAAGATTTAAAGATAGGAATCATAACTATTAATGTCACAAAGAGGTTACACCTAAACTTTTATATGTTTGACACTTGTGAAATCTATCCACAATGGGGGGATAGAGTAAACATACAATTATGTTTACTAAAAGTATATGAAATTAAATGTGAAAACGGGTAGGTTTGAATCACTATGTATTCGTTAAATAGACAACATTGAGGCTCTGCAATTCTCAGGGAAATTTTAAAAAGAGAAGAGAGCTTAGTCTTAGAAAAAAAAAAATTTACATGTGCGGGAGTTGGGGAACGTTACAAATGGTATCAGAGCTCATGTTATACAAAACTCGGCTGTTGTTGTGTGTGCTCACTATTGTTATGTACACTGTATAAATTTATTTATTGTTGAGAAAAAAAAAAATTCTGACCTGTGTTGTTTAGTGTACAGTGGTGCTGAAATGGCAGAAGGTGAGGAAATTTATGTCGATATGCATGATGAAGATAATACACCAGATCCCAACGCTCCGATGATGGCTATGTTGCACAGTTTGCAACGAGAGATGGTTGAACTAAGAAGCCAGAATGACAGATTGACATTAGCCAGTGAGGAGCAGGAAAAGCTCATCAAAGAACTAACTTCGTGGAACAGCCAAGAAGGTGAGGGTTCTGGAAAGAGGAAGACTGATGAGTCTGAGGATGATGATGCTGTTAGGCATCAGTACAAACAGAAAAAGGAATTACGAGGGGAATTCCAAAAGATCAAACCTCCTTCCTATGATGGGGAGAAGGAGGAAGATGTTGAAGCTTGGTTGCTGAACATGATTAAGTATTTCAAAGTCTATGAATATGAAAGCAATCTGAAGGCTAGATTAGCTGTTTACTAGCTACAAGGTAAGGATACCTTGTGGTGGGAGGAGACGAAAATGGTTCATGCCATTGATGAAAAGACAGTTACCTGGGAAGACTTTCAGGTTAAGTTCAAAAAATGCTACTTAATTGAACATTACTATGATGATAAAGCAAAGGAATTTCATGAGCTTAGACTAGGATAGCTTACTATTGACGAGTTTGTCACTAAGTTTACAAATTTGTTGAGATATGTCCCTTACATTAGGGAAGAGAAAGAAAAGGTACAAAGGTTTCTGAACTATTTTCCTGCTGTATACAATGAGAAAATCGAGTTGATAACCCAAAAAATATGGACGAGGTAGTGAGAAAGGCTAGATTATGCTATCAGCAGTTTAAGGGAAAGGCTGAGCATGGACAAATCTGGCTAAACAAAGGTGAAATTAAAGGAAAGAAACAGAAACCAACTTACTTAAGAAATTTTGGTAGGGACCATCAGAGGAAAAGGTTTAATAAACCAAAGGAAAGCCAAACAGCTCAGTCTCAAATTCAAACAACTAGATGAAGGAAATAAAAAGGAAGGCACAGTCAAAATGAGGGAACCCTTCAAATTCTGGGGATGTGGAGAACCCCATCTTTTGAGGGATTTTCCCCACCGAAACATTCAGATGATTATGAGAGATCGAGAAGCTACCATAGTAAATGACATAGCCAGAAATATACCCACTATCAGTGCAGCCTTGGAGAATCGACAAGCAGAACATCAAGCTACCATGGTTGAAATGGAGGGTAAGATTTCTGACCAAACTGTTACAGTTTTGATTGATCCGGGTGCTTCTTTGAGTTACATTAGTCCAAAGATTGTAGAAAAATGTAAACTCAAAATTGAAAAATTTCAGCAGTCTTGGCTGGTTCAGTTAGCCACTGGAACCAAGAGGAAAGTAACTCATAGGCTACCTCAAACAGAAATTAAATTAAATGATTTTTAAATAGAGGTAAACTTAAACATTTTTCCATTAGGTTCATATGACTTGATGATAGGGATGGACTGGCTGGAAAAGAAGAAGGCCATGATGAACTGTTGGGATAAGACCCTGCATTGTGTAGATGAAGAAGGGAAACCTTTTATTCTCAAGGGAAAACCAAAACCTATTTCTGTAAGACAAATATCAGCACTGCAGTTAAAACGAATAGTTAGGAAGGGATACCAAGTCTATGCAGTGCATGAAGAAGAGACAGAACAGAAAACTAAAGAAAATTTGCTGGATACATTGCAAGTAGTAAGGGAGTTTAAGGAATTTTTCCCAGATGAGATTCCTCATCTTTCGCCCTAGAGAGAGATTGAATTTTCAATTGATTTGGTGCCACGAGCAACACCTGTTTCCCGATCCCCTTATCGAATGAGCCCCCCCGAACTCATAGAGATGAAAATGCAATTACAGGAATTGGTGGATAAGGGTTATATCTGACCGAGTGTGTCTCCTTGGGGAGCACCGGTTCTATTCGTGAAAAATAAGGATCGAACCTTTAGGATGTGCATTGATTATCGTCAACTGAATAAGTTTACCATTAAAAACAGATACCCTTTACCCAGAATTGATGATATTTTTGATCAAGTGAGAGGAGCTTCAGTATTTTCGAAGATTGACTTAAGGACTGGTTATCACCAGCTCAGAATTAAAGAAGAAGACATCAGCAAAACAGCCTTTTGAACCAAGTATGGCCACTAAGAATTTGTAGTCCTACCTTTTGGTTTGACAAATTCCCCTGCCACCTTTATGTGCCTAATGAACAGTGTGTTAAATAAGTACTTGGATAAGTTCATGCTTGTGTTTATAGACGATATTTTGGTTTATTCCAAAAGTGAGGAGGAGCACAAGGAGCACTTAAGGATAGTATTTCAAACTTTGAAAGAAAACCAGTTATATGCCAAATTCAGTAAATGTGAATTATATAAGGATAAGATAAAATACCTGGGTCATATTATTTCTAAACAAGGGTTGGCTGTTGATCCTAAAAATATAAAAGCTATTAGAGAATGGATGGTGCCAACTGATGTTTCAGCAGTGAGATCGTTTATGGGGATTGCATGTTATTATCGCAGATTTGTGGAGAGAATTTCTGCCATAGCATACCCCATAACCTCACTGCAAAGGAAGGGTGTAAAATTTGAGTGGACTGAAAAGTGCCAAAATAGTTTTGAACAATTAAAGTTGAAACTCACTACAGCCCCTATTTTGAAAAGTGCAGATCCTGATAAGGAATTTTTGGTATGTACAAATGCCTGTAGAGAGGGGTTGGGCGGAGTCCTTTTGCAGAAAAATTCAGTTATTGCATATGAATCTAGGAAACTGAAGATACATGAACAGAACTATAGTGCCTATGATTTGGAGTTAGCTACTGTTATTCATGCCTTGAGGATGTGGTGACACTATCTCCTTGGAAAAAAATTTACATTGATGACTGATCATATTAGTCTTAAATATTTCTTTTCCCAAACTGATTTGAATGCTAGAAAAGCCAGATGGCTGTCTTTTCTGAGTGAATTTGATATGGACATAAAACATATCAGAGGGAAAGAAAATAAAATCGTTGATGCCTTGAGCAGAAATTCTTGTCGAAATATAAACAGCATTGGGATTAGTGTCCAATTTAATTTAGAAGATTTAGTGAAAAAAGCAATAGACCATGATCTAAATTATGAAACACTACAAGTGAAGATACTAAAGAAGGAGATGGTTTATTACACTCAAAACCAGAAGGGACTGATCTGTTATAAAAGCAAATTATATATTCCAAATGTAGAGTCCTTGAAAAGAGAGATTCTTGATGAATATCATAAACAACCATATGCAGGGCATCCGGGATATCAGAAAATGTTAACAGCTTTGAAAAAGAAGTTGTTTTGGCCAGGAATGAAAAGAGATGTAGCAGAATACTTAGCTAGATGCATGGAATGTCAATTAGTTAAAGTTGAGCATCAACATCCTGCTGGTCTTTTAAACCCTTTGCCGCTGCACACTTCATACCAGTAAAATCTACTTTTGGGACAGCCCAAGTAGCGAATGTGTTCCTGAAGGAGGTAGTAAGACTCCATGGGGTTCCAAAGGTGATTGTTTCAGACAGAGATGCTAAGTTACAGCAGCTTTTTGGAAATTTCTATTTGGAGGTGTGGGTACTAAGTTGAATTTTAGTACTGCACATCACCCTCAGATAGACGATCAGACAGAGAGAACTAACCAGATTTTGGAAGATATGCTGAGAATCTATGTGATGGATCGACCATCAAAATGGGAAGACTACTTGCATTTAGCTGAATTTTCCCATAATAACAGCTATCAATCCTCCATCAAAATGAGTCTGTTTGAGGCACTCTATGGGAGGAAGTGTCGTACTCCTTTGAGCTGGAGCCAACCAGAGGATAAGATAATGTTGGGACCAGACGTCTTACAAGAGATGGAAATAATTGTTAAACAAATACAAAGAAACATCAAGACCGCACAAGATTTCCAGAAAAACTATGCTGATAAGAAAAGGACACATCGAGAATTCAAAGTAGGGGAGAATGTGTACTTACGTATTAAACCCAAAAAGAGCACATTGTATGTTGTAAGTTGTGCAAAACTAGCTCCTAGATATTGTGGTCCTTTTGAAGTATTAGAAAGGGTGGGACCAGTGGCTTATAGGCTGGCCTTACCACCCCATGTTAGAGTGCATGATGTGTTTCATGTTTCATTACTAAAAAGATATATACATGATGCTTCTCACATAGTTGATTGGAATGTGGTACAGGTGGAACCAGAAGGGGAGTTCCTTCCAGAACCACTTCAAATATTACAGAAGGAAGAAATTGAATTGAAGAACTAGATGGTAGCAAGAGTAAAGGTGCAGTGGAAGCACTTTACTGCTGAAGAAGCTACCTGGGAAAGAGAAGCTGATATGCTAGAAAGATATCTATTTTTGTTTGAAAAATGAACTCTAGTAGTTAAATACCAACACTGAGGACGGTGTTTTCTTTCAGAGGGGGAATATGTAACACCCCTAGTTTATGTGTTTGAAAACTATACATTTGAACTTAAATCCTAGGGGGAGTGGACCCCAAAGGATAAGTATTTTGTGGATGTAATTAAATATTTAATTTGAGAAAATGAATAAAATAATTTTGTGCAGATTGACCAAAATGAGAATTATGAGATCAGTTGCTAAATCCATGAGGATGGATAAAGGCAAATATTTCCCCACAATCTTTCAAAAATCCTTGAAAGAAATTATTTCTAATTTAGATTTTGAGGAAAATCTAAATTCCCCAATGATGAGGAAAGTAGTTGGGAAGAGGTAAAAAGCTGGGAAAAGCAAAAATCAGCTTTAAAAGTCCCTAAATAGGGAAGCCCAGGCAAACAAGAAGAAAAGCATCCTGATATTCTGGACGCAGAATTAGAAACAGGCTTTGGGGAACAACAGCTTAAATAATCTATTCTTGAACAGATTAGGGGTTGATCTGTTCTAGGAGGGATCTCAGCTCAGGGGTGAATTCTGGAGATAAATGAATTCTAAGGTTGGGTGGACTGGTCATCTGATTTAGTGGTATGCATATTTTAATTTTATATTTTTTTTATGTGTAGGTATAAAAATTTTGTTGTAGTGAATGGGGGAGTATATCCCATGCATTTAACAGAAAATACCAAAAGAAATTATTCTTCAAATTTCTGTATAGTTGTAGAGATTTCATCTATGGGAAGGAATTCATCAGAATTTCTAAACCACAACTGGTTTAAATCTGAGAATACATATTTCTCAAAGATGATTTAAAATTTAACTTTAATCTATTTGTGCATGCCCAAAATATAAAGTGCATTCAGAATTTCGTTCTGGATTTTATAATCTGGAGAGAAATCTTGGTAAAGGCCTGAACTGATAGTATGAAAATAAAATCATAACGACTGAAACATATTGCATTTCTCCAATATTAAAACCAAAAACGTGGGAGAACAAAAGTTACCTCTGCGTGTGGCCGAAGGAGCGCGACGAAGGTCGGTGTCTTGCTCCATTACCTCTCGGAAATCGAGCAGAGATACCAGAGTGATAACAACAAAGGATGATTGAATGAATGACAGTGAGAATAAGAGAAGCGAACAAGGGTTTAATTTTTAGTTTTTATAAAAATCGTAAACGATAACCCTAGCCAAATCGAGCCATACAAGTGGCACGAATCGGTAGAATTTCATCGGGATCGACAACGATCTGGACGATTGAGTTCAATAAAAGTCAAGCGTACAAGTACAATAAGAACAATTAATGTGCATTCCAATCAGTAACCAAATAACGCTATAAAATATATTTTCACTCAGAGTTGGCGGTCACGAACAAATCCAAAAATCAAATTTAAATGTACGCTGAGCAAGAGTGATAAAAGCGATGGGATACGAAACCATCAAACATGTACGCTATAAAGCAAGGAGACGTGTGCCATATCAAACACGCAAGGGAACGAATTAAGTCGTATGCACTGACACTATAACAAGGAATGCCAAAGTCTATATAAAATTAATATGTAATGCATGGGATGAGTGCCATATGGCTACGAATATGAATCCTATGGTTGAAACTTCAATGAAATCCCCAAATCGAATGAACACTCATCATCTTATATACATATGATGAATTCGATATATGTGTGAACTTATATGTATACACACATGTGATGTATTATGTCTTGTGGAGTTACATATGAGGGAGTATATATTGTTTATATGTTGGGGGATTATACATATATTTATGATATGTATATATGGGATAGAAGTAAAGATTTAAAGATAGGAATCATAACGATTAATGTCACAAAGAGGTTACACCTAAACTTTTATATGTTTGACACTGTTGAAATCTATCCACAATGGGGGGATAGAGTAAACATACAATTATGTTTACTAAAAGTATATGAAATTAAATGTGAAAAGGGGTAGGTTTGAATCACTATGTATTCGTTAAATAGACAACATTGAGGCTCTGCAATTCTCAGGGAAATTTTAAAATGAGAAGAGAGCTTAGTCTTAGAAAAAAAAAAATTTGCATGTGCGGGAGTTGGGGAATGTTACAAATGGTATCAAAGCTCATGTTATACAAAACTTAGCTGTTGTTGTGTGTGCTCACTATTGTTATGTACACTGTATAAATTTATTTATTGTTGAGAAATTTTTTTTTTCTGACCTGTGTTGTTTAGTGTACAGTGGTGCTGAAATGGCAGAAGGTGAGGAAATTTATGTCGATCTGCATGATGAAGATAATACACCAGATCCCAACGCTCCAATGATGGCTATGTTGCATAGTTTGCAATGAGAGACGGTTGAACTAAGAAGCTAGAATGACAGATTGTCATTAGCTAGTGAGGAGCAGGAAAATCTCATCAGAGAACTAACTTCGTGGAACAGCCAAGAAGGTGAGGGTTCCAGAAAGAGGAATACTGATGAGTCTGAGGATGATGACACTGTTAGGCATCAGTATAAACAGAAAAAGTAATTACGAGGGGAATTCCGAAAGATCAAACCTCCTTCCTATGATGGGGAGAAGGAGGAAGATGTTGAAGCTTGGTTGTTGAACATGATTAAGTATTTCCAAGTCTATGAATATGAAAGCAATCTCAAGGCCAGATTAGCTGTTTACCAGCTACAAGGTAAGGCTACCTTGTGGTGGGAGGAGACGAAAATGGTTCATGCCATTGATGAAAAGATAGTTACCTGGGAAGACTTTCAGGTTAAGTTCAAAAACTGCTACTTAAATGAACGTTAGTATGATGATAAAGCAAAGGAATTTCATGAGCTTAGATAGGGAAAGCTTACTATTGACGAGTTTTTCACTAAGTTTACAAATATGTTGAGATATGTCCCTTACATTAGGGAAGAGAAAGAAGAGGTACAAAGGTTTCTGAACTGTTTGCCTGTTGTATACAAAGAGAAGATCGAGTTGATAACCTAAAAACTATGCACGAGGCAGTGAGGAAGGCTAGATTATGCTATCAGCAATTTAAGGGAAAGGCTGAGCATGGAAAAAGCTGGCTAAACAAAGGTGAAATTAAAGGAAAGAAACAGAAACCAGCTTACTTAAGAAATTTTGGTAGGGACCATCAGAGGAAAAGGTTTAATAAACCAAAGGAAATCCAAACAGCTCAGTCTCAAATTGGTTCCAAACAACTAGATGAAGGAAATAAAAAGGAAGGCACAGTCAAAATGAGGGAACCCTTGAAATGCTGGGGATGTGGAGAACCCCATATTTTGAGGGATTGTCCCCACCGAAACATTCAGATGATTATGAGAGATCGAGAAGCTACCACAGTAAATGACATAGCCAGAAATATACCCACTATCAGTGCAGCCTTGGAGAATCGACAAGCAGAACATTAAGCTACCATGGTTGAAATGGAGGGTAAGATTTCTGACCAAACTGTTACAGTTTTTATTGATCCGGGTGCTTCTTTGAGTTACATTAGTCCAAAAATTGTAGAAAAATGTAAACTCAAAACTGAAAAATTTCAGTAGTCTTGGCTGGTTCAGTTAGCCACTGGAACCAAGAGGAAAGTAACTCATAGGCTACCTCAAACAGAAATTAAATTAAATGATTTTCAAACAGAGGTAAACTTAAACATTTTTCCATTAGGTTCATATGACTTGCTGATAGGGATCGACTGGCTGGAAAAGAAGAAGGCCATGATGAACTGTTGGGATAAGACCCTGCATTGTGTAGATGAAGAAGGGAAACCTTTTATTCTCAAGGGAAAACCAAAACCTATCTCAGTAAGACAAATATCAGCACTGCAGCTAAAACGAACAGCTAAGAATGGATACCAAGTCTATGCAGTGCATGTAGAAGAGATAGAACAGAAAACTGAAGAAAATCTGCTGGATACTTTGCCAGTAGTAAGGGAGTTTAAGGAATTTTTCCCAGATGAGATTCCTCATCTTTCGCCCTAGAGAGAGATTGAATTTTCAATTGATTTGGTGCCACGAGCAACACCTGTTTCCCGATCCCCTTATCGAATGAGCCCCCCCGAACTCATAGAGATGAAAATGCAATTACAGGAATTGGTGGATAAGGGTTATATCTGACCGAGTGTGTCTCCTTGGGGAGCACCGGTTCTATTCGTGAAAAATAAGGATCGAACCTTTAGGATGTGCATTGATTATCGTCAACTGAATAAGTTTACCATTAAAAACAGATACCCTTTACCCAGAATTGATGATATTTTTGATCAAGTGAGAGGAGCTTCAGTATTTTCGAAGATTGACTTAAGGACTGGTTATCACCAGCTCAGAATTAAAGAAGAAGACATCAGCAAAACAGCCTTTTGAACCAAGTATGGCCACTAAGAATTTGTAGTCCTACCTTTTGGTTTGACAAATTCCCCTGCCACCTTTATGTGCCTAATGAACAGTGTGTTAAATAAGTACTTGGATAAGTTCATGCTTGTGTTTATAGACGATATTTTGGTTTATTCCAAAAGTGAGGAGGAGCACAAGGAGCACTTAAGGATAGTATTGCAAACTTTGAAATAAAACCAGTTATATGCCAAATTCAGTAAATGTGAATTCTATAAGGATAAGATACAATACTTGGGTCATATTATTTCTAAACAAGGGTTGGTTGTTGATCCTAAAAAGATAAAATCTATTAGAGAATGGACGGTGCCAACTGATGTTTCAGCAGTAAGATCGTTTATGGGGATTGCAAGTTATTATCGTAGATTTGTGGAGAGATTTTCTGCCATAGCATACCCCATAACCTCACTGCAAAGGAAGGGTGTAAAATTTGAGTGGACTGAGAAGTGCCAAAACATTTTTGAACAATTAAAGTTGAAACTCACTACAGCCCCTATTTTGAAAATTGCAGATCCTGATAAGGAATTTTTGGTATGTACAGATGCCTGTAGAGAGGGGTTGGGCGGAGTCCTTTTGCAGGAAAATTCAGTTATTGCATATGAATCTAGGAAACTGAAGATACATGAACAGAACTATAGTGCCTATGATTTGGAGTTAGCTACTGTTATTCACGCCTTGAGGATGTGGTGACACTATCTCCTTGGAAAAAAATTTACATTGATGACTGATCATATTAGTCTTAAATATTTATTTTCCCAAACTGATTTGAATTCTAGAAAATCCAGATGGATGTCCTTTCTGAGTGAATTTGATATGGACATAAAACATATCAGAGGGAAAGAAAATAAAATCGTTGATGCCTTGAGCAGAAATGCTTGTTGAAATATAAACAGCATTGGGAGTAGTGTCCAATTTAATTTAGAAGATTTAGTGAAAAAGGCAGCAGACCAGGATCTAAATTATGAAACACTACAAGTGAAGATACTAAAGAAGGAGATGGTTTATTACACTCAAAACCAGAAGGGACTGATCTGTTATAAAAACAGATTATACATTCCAAATGTAGAGTCCTTGAAAAGAGAGATTCTTGATGAATATCATAAACAGCCATATGCAGGGCATCCGAGATATCAGAAAATGTTAACAGCTTTGAAAAAGAAGTTGTTTTGGCCAGGAATGAAAAGAGATGTAGCAGAATACTTAGCTAGATGCATGGAATGTCAATTAGTTAAAGTTGAGCATCAGCATCCTGTTGGTATTTTAAACCCTTTGCCGCTGCACACTTCATACCAGTAAAATCTACTTTTGGGACAGCCCAAGTAGCGAATGTGTTCCTGAAGGAGCTAGTAAGACTCCATGGGGTTCCAAAGGTGATTGTTTCAGACAGAGATGCTAAGTTACAGCAGCTTTTTGGAAAGGTATATTTGGAGGTATGGGTACTAAGTTGAATTTTAGTACTTCCTATCACCCTCAGACTGACGGTCAGACAGAGAGAACTAACCAGATTTTGGAAGATATGCTAAGAATGTATTTGATGGATCGACCATCAAAATGGGAAGACTACTTGCATTTAGCTGAATTTTCCTATAATAACAGCTATCAATCCTCCATCAAAATGAGTCCATTTGAGGCACTCTATAGGAGGAAGTGTCGTACTCCTTTGAGCTGGAGCCAGCCAGAGGATAAGATAATGTTGGGACCAGACGTCTTACAAGAGATGGAAATAATTGTTAAACAAATACAAAGAAACATCAAGACCGCACAAGATCGCCAGAAAAACTATGCTAATAAGAAAAGGACACATCGAGAATTCAAAGTAGGGGAGCATGTGTACTTACGTATTAAACCCAAAAAGAGCACATTGTATGCTATAAGTTGTGCAAAACTAGCTCCTAGATATTGTGGTCCTTTTGAAGTATTAGAAAGGGTGGGACCAATGGCTTATAGGCTGGCCTTACCACCCCATGTTAGAGTGCATGATGTGTTTCATGTTTCATTACTAAAAAGATATATACATGATGCTTCTCACATAGTTGATTGGAATGTGGTACAGGTGGAACCAGAAGGGGAGTTCCCTCTAGAACCGCTTCAAATATTGCAGTGGGAAGAAATTGAATTGAAGAACCAGATGGTAGCAAGAGTAAAGGTGCAGTGGAAGAAATTTACTGCTGAAGAAGCTACCTGGGAAAGAGAAGCTGATATGCTAGAAATATATCCATTTTTGTTTGAAAAATGAACTCTAGTAGTTAAATACCAACACCGAGGACGGTGTTTGCTTTTAGAGGGGGAATATGTAACACCCCTAGTTTATGTGTTTGAAAACTAGACATTTGAACTTAAATCCTAGGGGGAGTGGACCCCAAAGGATAAGTATTTTGTGGATGTAATTAAATATTTAATTTGAGAAAATGAATAAAATAATTTTGTGCAGATTGACCAAAATGAGAATTATGAGATCACTTGCTAAATCCATGAGGATGGATAAAGGCAAATATTTCCCCACAATCTTTCAAAAATCCTTGAAAGAAATTATTTCTAATTTAGATTTTGAGGAAAATCTAAATTCCCCAATGATGAGGAAAGTAGTTGGGAAGAGGTAAAAAGTTGGAAAAGCTGGGAAAAGCAGAAAGCAGCTTTAAAAGTCCCTAAATAGGGAAGCCTAGGAAAATAGGAAGAAAAGCATCCTGATATTCTGGACCCAGAATTAGAAACAGGCTTTGGGGAACAACAACTTAAATAATCTATTCTTGAACAGATTAGGGGTTGATCTGTTCTAGGAGGTATCTCAGCTCGGGGGTGAATTCTGGAGATAAATGAATTCTAAGGTTCGGTGGACTGGTCATCTGATTTAGTGGTATGCATAGTTTAATTTTATATTTTTTTTATGTGTAGGTATAAAAAAAAAATTGTAGTGAATGGGGGAGTATATCCCATGCATTTAACAGAAAATACCAAAAGAACTTATTCTTCGAATTTCTGTATAGTTGTAGAGATTTCATCTATGGGAAGGAATTCATCAGAATTTCTAAACCACAACTGGTTTAAATCTGAGAATACATATTTCTCAAAGATGATTTAAAATTTAACTTTAATCTGTTTCTGTGTTATGAATTAAATTCAAATTATATAAGAATGAAGTATAGTACCCTTACCTGCAGTATAGAGGAAGAAAACTAGATACACAGTATATTCAATTGAAATTAGCAGTAAATCAAATAGGCAGAACCATAGAATATATAATTGGGACAGATGACATGAGTCCCTAGTTATAGTATACTGCCTTCAGTGAATTGGAAAAAACTTAAGCAAGTCACAGATATACTTCTGTGTTAGCAACAGAGTTAAATAAATTCCAAAAATAAAAACAGGTGAGTATTTAGCACATTACATATTCATCTATACTGAAATCAAAGGCTTATGATAAATAGGCGCTAACAATATTGATTAACAAGGCATGTTAATCATGAGAACCAATGATAGTTACACAACTCTATACAAAGAGAAAATTAAATACAAAGTCTATGGAGATGAGTAACCAAAACTCTATAAACTCATTTCCATCCTAGTATTTTAAAGAAATCTGGAGTTACACCAGTACTAAACGGGAATGAACGAAGTATTGCAAAAAATGGCTAAGTAGTAACTAAAATCTTAGATTGAAAAGACAACAAACTACTAGTAAATTAATTCTGTGATGAGGACTCCATTTCTGAAATAAGAGAGAGAGAGAGTTCCTAATTTGCACATCGAATTTTATATATAAATTCTGAGTATTTTATAACCATGTAGTAACAGGAATATTTCTTACGGAACACAGGTACTACGTGGAAATTAACAAGAGGAATTATAATAAACTCGCATAGCTGGCGGCACATAAAAACCAAAATATTTCAAATATGAAATAATCATATACAGATGGCCGACGAAAACGAAATTTCATATACAGAAGGTACAACGCGGAAGTAAAGGATATGAAAAATTATCAGTGAAACTTATGTTGTCCTGACATGGGCAAATTAAAACCCCAATCAATATATATACATATAACGTCCGGTGCAAACAATAAATAAAAAGTATGTAACCAATCGAACAACTCTCCTTAGAGTCAGCGAGATCATCTAGGAGCTGATCTAAATCAAACGTTAAAAACGTCGTTGAATAGGCAACGAGTTTACACACAACCGAAGTGCTCATGAGTACCGACCTGTGTCAGAGAGCAAGGCGTTACAATTCTTCAACGACAGAAGCAAAGAGCTCTCGGGAAAGTACTCATACGACGCGGATAATAAAGAGTTACCTGTAAACGAATATCATTTTGTGAACAATATTAGGGAGGGTAAATGAAGATGTGAAAATTGTATCTGCAAAACCATAACAAACGAATGATTAAATAAATTATTACCTGTGAAATGAATGGTTTTCGACAGTATGAACCTGTGTTAAAAACACAGAAGAGAGACCGAAATAGATTAGAGGATCTGGCATTTCAATTGAAACGCATAGGCGAAATTTGTTATGAGCAGCGAATGCTCTAAACCCTGAAGAGAAATCATACCTAGACGCGTTCAAAATCTATGAGAAGATTTCCTGGTCAGCGTCCTTAGTCGTCGCAGAAATCAATTGGAAATCGAAGATTTATGAGAACGAAAACCCTCGTCCAGTATTGGAAAGACGTCGCATATCCAGACTTGCCATACATAAGATGAGACGTTAATTTATATCAGTCAATGTACTCTACGAAACTAGAATTTCAATTTATGAAATGGACTGAAAATCGTATAGGCAATAAAACAATTTTAAAATGGTATAACGATACCACGAGCTTGGTAATATGTTAATAAAATTGAGCACAAGTAAGAGATAAAAGTGTAGAAAAAACCCTCATAGAACGAAAGCCCACAATATAAAGTGCATTCAGACTTTCGTTCTGGATTTTATAATCCAGAGAAAAATATTGGTAAAGGCCTAAACTGATAGTATGAAAATAAAATCATAACTACTGAAACATATTGCATTTCTCCAATATTAAAACCAAGAACGTGGGATAACAGAAGTTACCTCTGCTTGTGGCCGAAGGAGCGCGACGAAGGTCGGCGTCTTGTGCCATTACCTCTCAGAAATCGAGCAGATATACCAGAGTGATAACAAAAAAGGATGATTTAATGAATGACAGTGAGAATAAGAGAATCGAACAAGGGTTTAATGTTCAGTTTTTATAAAAATCGTAAACGATAACCCTAGCCAAATCGAGCCATACAAGTGGCACGAATCGGTAGACTTTCACCGGTATCGACAACGATCTGGACGATTGAGTTCAATAAAAGTCAAGCGTACAAGTACCATAAGAACAATTAATGTGCATTCCAATCAGTAACCAAATAACGCTATAAAATATATTTTCACTCAGAGTTGGCGGTTACGAACAAATCCAAAAATCAAATTTAAATGTATGCTGAGCAGGAGTGATAAAAGCGACGGGATACGAAACCATCAAACATGTACGCTATAAAGCAAGGAGACGTGTGCCATATCAAACACACAAGGGAACGAATTAAGTCGTATGCACTGACACTGTAACAAGGAATGCCAAATTCTATATAAAATTAATAGGTAATGCGTGGGATGAGTGCCATATGGCTACGAATATGAATCCTATGGTTGAAACTTCAATGAAATCCCCAAATCGAATGAACACTCATCATCTTATATACATATGATGAATTCGATATATGTGTGAACTTATATGTATACACATGTGTGATGTATTATGTCTTGTGGAGTTACATATGAGGGAGTATATATTGTTTATATTTTGGGGGATTATACATATATTTACGAAATGTATATATGGGATAGAAGTAAAGATTTAAAGATAGGAATCATAACGATTAATGTCACAAAGAGGTTACACCTAAACTTTTATATGTTTGACACTTGTGAAATCTATCCACAATGGGGGGATAGAGTAAACATACAATTATGTTTACTAAAAGTATATGAAATTAAATGTGAAAAGGGGTAGGTTTGAATCACTATGTATTCGTTAAATAGACAACATTGAGGCTCAGCAATTCTCAGGGAAATTGTAAAATGAGAAGAGAGCTTAGTCTTAGGAAAAAAAAAAATTTTGCATGTGCGGGAGTTGGGGAATGTTACATATATGTAAATCTAAAAGGAAAATTAAAAATTAAAAATAATAAAAAATTAAATTTAAAGAAAATAATTTAAAAATTTAAAGAAAATAAAAATAAATAATTTAAATTAATAGAAATTTATATTAAAAAAGTAAATAAAATAATTTTAAAAAACCAAAACAAAATTTTATATATATATATATTAAAAAATTAAAATTAAAAATAAGAAATTTAAATTCAGAAAAAAGTATATTGATTTTTTTATAAATAAATAAAAATTAAATTGAATAAAAAAAAAAAAATTGGCCAATCGCCCTCCCGCCTAGGTGGCGGTGGTGGTCGATCCGTGGGCGTAGCTCCTCACCCACCCACGGGATTACCCCCACCGCCACTTGGGCGGCAGGGTGATTCTCGGAATCGTCCTCTCGCCGAAGTGGAGGTGGGGGTCGGCCCATTGCCGGGCGAGGAGCTACGTGTAACTCCCAGCCTGCCCACGGGTTGGACCAAGCTACCACTTGGGTGGGAGGGGTGATTCTTGGAATCGACCTCTGGCCCAACTTGCGGCTTGGGCCCCCACGGGTCGACCAACGCCGCCACCTTGTTTGTCCAAAATTATTATTTTTTGAATTTAATTCATTTTATTATTATTATTTTAAATTATTAAATTATGTTTAAATTAATAAAAAAAAATCAAATTGTTAAAATTGTGCATTAGAATATATTTTTTTTAAATTTTATTTTTATTTTTATTAATTTGTTAAAATAAAAAATAAATTTATTTAAAATTATAATTAAAATTTATGTTTTCTTTAGTATTTTTAATTTATTTCTTTTTTTAATAGATGTATTAAAATTCAATATTAATTCATTTTTATATAATTTGATATTTTAAACTATATATTTTAAAATTAAAATTAAATTTTTTTTTTTTTTTTAATTTTATGATTTTATTTTAATTATGCAGTTTTTTTTATAACTTTAAAAATAAAAAATAAAAAATTGGTGTTTATTTTTGGTTAATTTTTATTTTTTTCTTTAAATTATGACTTTTTTTGAATTATTCTCCACGCAAAAAATTAATGACATTATTCCAACATCAATAAGTGTTTTTTTCACAAAAATATTTGGCTTTTACTTCTATTTTTTTTAAATGTTGAAAATTTACCAAAAAAAAAATTATTCGAGAATAACACTTTTTAGTTTCAGGGTATTTTTTGCAAAAACATAAAAATAGAAAGCAAAACCAAATAATTAAAAAAAAGGACAAAAAATAAGAAAATATTAATAATAATAATAACAATAAAATAAAAAATTGGATTTTACTTCCATTTTTAAAAAATGTTGAAAATTTACCTTGAAAAGAAAAAGAGGTTATTCCATAATAAAACTTTTCATTTTCGGGTTGTTTTTTCATGTTTTTTTTCTTTTTTTTTTAGAGTTCTCGTTTGATTGGTAACTATGTTAAGACCTGAAATACCAAATATTATTTAGAAGCCTTATAATACACTATTTCCATTTACATGCACAATAATAAATAATTACATATGTTATGCAAGTTTACTATATGACACCAAAAGTTATCACCTAGCTAAAATTGCTAGGAAACAAAAAATACTCATGTTAGTATGGGTTGTCCTGATTAAAAACCCACTCCTAAGACTATTTCCATGGGTTTTGTGTGAAAGTGGGTTTTGAACGTGGAAAATTCATACTAATATTGTATATTTCAATTTTCTATGTATTTCAATTTTCCTAGCAAATTTAGCTCGGTGATCATTCAATAATATATCAAAATTCATCAAGCCATATATTACATACTATAATATTGTCTAATGGTTTGAAAATGAAAATTAAATATATTTGAAAATATCATACCAACTATATGAGACTTATGTTGTGTCATATTTGAATTCACTTTCTTCCTTGATGTTTTTTTTTTAATCTTACTAGTACCATAGTTCTTAGCATCTAGAAACATTTGTAAACAAATATAATGATAATCTCAATTAAATTAAAAAACATAATGAATTAATCTTATATAGCATCTCATTTCATACATATTAACAAAAGTAAATAATTTCAAACCATATGCAAGCTTACTACAAGAATAAGGATAAAACAAATTTCATTAATCAACAACCATTTATTACCATAATGTCTAACAATTGTAAAAAATTATAAAGTAATTTTGAAATTTTCATACCGTTTAATGATTTTGGTGTCATGTTTCTTGAACTTTCTTTTTCCTTGGATGCTTCCTTTGAATTCTAACTAGATTCATAGTCCATGGTTTCTAAAAATAAAGTAATAAACTATTATCACAGTTTTGAATTCTTGAAGAAAAAATCAATTGATAAATACTATAACTACTGGCATCATTATGTGAAACAAAATTAACAAGAACAATAACATGTGTAGAACTCACAATAATAACTACTCATGGGGTTGATTAGAAAAAGGGCACCGCTAGATAATTTATTATGTTCTTTTAATTATGATTGTAGGAAAGCTAGCACCTACTATATTTCCTTCTAGCACGAGGGCAACTGCATTTCTAAAAGACATTACACTGTGAGGACATAAAAACCACTATAGAGGTGAAATAAATCTAGCATGTGTTAGATTTACTTCTAGCACAAACACAAGCATGTTGTTAACAACAACATTACAACAGGGTAAAAGAAAATATAACACGTGTTATATTTCCTTCCAGCACAAATATAAGAAAATAGAATTATTGTATGGCTAAATAAACATGTTGGATTTACTTCTAGCACAAACATGGGCATATGACCAACACATCATTGTAAGGCAAAAGGAATCTAGCAGCCACAAGTTTTTCTTCTAGCAAAAACAAAAGCACATTGTGAATAATAACATTGTAAGGTGAAAGAAATCTAATGTGTGTTATGTTTAATTATATCATAAACAAAAGCACATAACAACATTGCAAGGTGTCAGAAATCTAGTATGTGTTAGATTTAATTCTATCACAAACACAAGCATAATGTCAACAACAACAATGTAAGAAAAAAATAAATCTAGTGCATGCTAAATTTCCTTCTAGCATAAACAAAAGCACATTGCAAAACAAAAACAATGCAAGGAATTTGATTTCATTCTAGTACAAATAACTATATTATCAAAAATAATATTTCATTGTGAAAAAAATATGACACGTACTAGATTGCCTTCTAGTACAAATTCACAAACATATTGCCAACAACAACATTACTAGACTCAACAAATCTAACACATGCTAGATTTCCTCCTATCAAAAACACAAGCATGTTGCAAATAACAACATTACAAAGTGAAAGAAATATAGTGCATACTATATTTCCTTCTAATGCAAACATAATCACATAAAAACATTGTAGGATGAGAAAAATTTAGTTTGCATTATATTTACTTGTAACACAAACATATAAATATTCCCAACTACAAAATTACAAGAAAAAACAAATCTAACACGTTATATTTCCTCTTAGCCCAAACAAAAATATGTTAGCAATAAAAACATTGAAAATTAAAAGAAAACATAACATATGTTAGATTTCCTTTTATGTCAAACACAAGCACATAGCAACATTTTAGAGTGAGAAATATAGCAAGTTCTAGATTATGTCTACCACAAATACAAGCATGTCCCCAACAACAACATTGTAGAGTATAAAAAACCTGGCATGTGCTAAATTTTCTTCCAACACAAACAAAAGGATATTTAAATTTGAAAGAAATATAATGCATGTTATATTTCTTTCTAGCACAAACATGAGCACATAACTACATTTTAGGACTAAAGAGGTCTATTGCATGCTATATTCATTTCTATCACAAACACAAGAACATTGCAAGCTGAAGGAAATATAACGCGTGATATATCCCTTCTAGCACAAGAAATCATATTTCCAACAATAACATTGCATCGTAAAATAAATGTTGTGCATGAAATATTTCCTTCTAGCCCAAAGATAAGCACATCACCAATAACAAAATTGCAAGGTGGAAGAAATATAATTTTTGTTAGATTTCCATCTATTATAAACACAAGCAGAAAAAAAACATTGTAAGGTGAAAGAATTCTAACATGTGCTAGATTTACTTCTAGAACAAACACAACCATGTTGACAACAAAAATATTATAGGGCAAGAAAATCTACCATGCGTTGGATTTCCTTCTAGCACAAACACAAGCACATTACAGGATGAAAGTAATCTAAATCGTGCTAAGTTTCCTTCTAGCACAAACATAAGAACATAACAACATTGTAAGATTAAATAAATATGGCACACACTAAATTTACTTCTAGCACAAATTAAAGCATATTTCCAATAACAACATTGGAATAAAATAAATATAGTATGTGCTAAATTTCCTTCTAACACAATCACATGCAAATTTACAATAACAACATTGCAAGGTCAATGAATTCTAGCATTTTTCCTTCTAGCACAAACAACCAAATTTCCAACCACAACATTGCATTGTGAAAGAAATCTAGTGCATGATAAATTTCCTTCTAGCTCAAACATAAGCACATACAAACAATGTGAGGTAAAAAAAACCTAATATGTTTTATATTTACTTTTAGCAAAATCACAAACTTATTGGAAACAAAAACATTATCAAGTGATGCAGCACGAAACTGCAATTTACACATATTACCATAGACCTGTGGGTTATGGCCCACATAAACTCGCTTTATTCGCAAAATATTATAATTTTGGAGTTTATTAAACATACATACGGAAGCAATCAAACAATGGTTACTTTATCACAAGTTCCACACTTTTTAAACAACTTGCAATCTTCCCCAAAATACATGCACACATGCGGAACTTTAGTTCCAGGGTCCCACAACACGGTGACCAATCAGAAGAAATCGCATTTCACAACTTCTAAAATATCACATGTCCACAAAAATATAACACATAGCTTTAAACGTAACTAATAAAACTTCACATCAACTAACAAAACTTCTGATGTGAAGTATTGTGATGACGACATGCATCACATCTTCCCCAACTTATCGCAAATTGGCATTTCACAGACTTACCTCTCCTTTGTTACAATTTATTTTGTATCGCATGGGATATGCATTGAATGTGCCATGCTGACATGTGGCTCTTCCCTTCATCACATTGCAGGATATTTTTTTTAACTTGCAAAGTCCTTAACTCATAAACATAATAATCATCAATGGTGATATGCACTCATCCGTCTATCTTCCGCACACGGATTTGTTCTTCATCTCTTCATTTTTTACTCTAACCCATGCCGATGGAATTCACATTCAATAATCCATGTTCTTCCATACTTCATATATAGCGAAGTTGATAGGAACTTTGTACTCTCGCTCACACTCACACAGTATATTAAATTACAGAAAGAAAACATCAATATATTCATAATCTGAAATAAACAACACATAGATATTGTAAGTTCCAAACTATTCCTAGATACTTAAAAACACACCATCTACATTATTTTTCGAGCTCGAATACAGGCTAAGGCCACTTAGGCCTAAATCACACTTTTTCCCTGTGGCTACATTGTGTTCTCTGCCCTTCTCTATCTAGACATACAGACTCACATTTATAAAGAAATTAAAAGCGAGTGGATCATCTACAATCCATGAGTTCTTCTCCTAAAATCATTTAAATAAGCCCCTAAATCTCTCTGTTTGATTACATGGCAGATAATTACAATAAATGAAGTCTTCTAGAGACTTATCGCTTACATCATTTTAGCTCTGTTTCACAGAAATTTTCCCCCATTTACAAACGGTTTTCCACGTCTCACCCTTTGCAGCATTGAATTTGAATTTTAATTAAGGTGATCTGATGCTCCTGCATCAGACTCCCAAGGTACAAAAATTCTATGGCCTCCTGGTCATGTACCTTCTTCATCTCTGTAACATGTCTGCTGCTTTATATCAGTACCAAGTCTTCTTCTTCACCAATTCTACCCACATCCTCTATGGAATTTCTTTTGTGATCTTTCCATGAGATGCAACAAAACCTCTGCAATAGCAAGTCCTTCCTGTTACATGATACCTCACCAAGCTTCTCTCCTCTAAGATCAGTCTTTCGGCATCTCTCTGGTTATCTCTTCTCTGGAACCATTTGAGCACTCCTGACCCTAGGTTGTTGCAATCTTCTCACCTTCCTCTTCTACCTTCACAATAATATAAAGACCACAAACTCACCAATATTCAACATAATTGTACCTCCTTCTTCCTTCGCACGCAAAATCTTTCTCGCATGAAATATTTCCCTGCTCTGATACCACTTGATGCAGCATGAAACTAAAATTTACACATATTACCGTGGACATGTGGGTTATGACCCACATAAAATCCCTTTATTCACATCATATTACAATTTTGGAGTTTATTAAACATACATATGGAATCAATCAAACAACAGTTACTTTATCACAAGTTCCGTGTTTTTTAAACAACTTGCAATCTTCCCAAAAATACATGCACACAACTGGAAATTTAGTTCCATGGTCCCACAACACATTGACCAATCAGAAGCAATCACATTTCGCAACTTATACAATATCACATGTCCGCAAATATAACACATATCTTTAAACATAACCAATAAAATTGTTGATGCCAAGTATTGCAATGATGACATCGCATCGCATCTTCCACAACTTATCACAAATCGGCATTTCAAAGACTTACCTCTCCTTTGTTACAATTTATCCTGTATCACATGCGATATGCGCTGAATGCGCCATTCTGACACGCGGCTCCTCCCTTCATCACATCGTAGGATATTTTTTTTAACTTGCGAAGTCCTTAACTCATAAACATAATAATCACTGATCACAATATGCACTCATTCATTTATCTTCCGCACATGGCTTTGTTCTTCGTCTCTTCATCCTTTACTCTAATTTCTGTCGATGGAATTCACATTCAATAATCCATGTTCTGTCATACTTCATATACAGTGAAGTTCATAGGAACTTCATACTCTCACTCACACTCACATAGTCTATTAAATTACAGAAAGAACACATGAATATATTTAGAATTTGAAATAAACAACACACAGATACTGTAAGTTCTATATTATTCCTGGATACTTAAAAACACACCATTTACATTATTTTTCAATCTCCAATACACACTAAGGCCACTCAAGCTTGAATCACACTTTTTCCCTATGACTACATTGTGTTCTCTACCCTTCTCTATCTGGACATACAAACTCACATTTATAAAGAAATTAGAAGCAAGTGGATCATCTAAGATCTACAAGTTCTTCTCCCACAATTGCTCAACTAAACCCCTAAACATCTATGTTTGATTACATGGAAGATAATTACAATAAATCAACTCTTCTAGAGACTTATTGCTTCCATCATTTTAGCTATGTTTCACAGAAATATTCCCCCATTTACAAATGGTTGTCCACGTCTCACCCTTCGTATTGTTGAATTTCAATTTTAATTAAGGTGCTCTGATGCTCCTGCATCATCAAGAAAATGAAATCTAACACATGCTATATTTAATTTTATCATAAACAAAATTTTATTGTTAATAAAACATTGTAAGATGAAAAAAAATCTAACGAGCGCTATATTTTCTTTATCACAAATAAGAACATAACAAAACTATATATTCAAAAAACTCTAGTGCTTGTTAGACTTACTTCTAACAAAAACGTGAACATGTTTCCAACAACACGGCAAGGAAAATAAATATAGAATGTGTTAGCTTTTCTTCTAGCAAAAACACAAATATATTACTAACAACAATATTATAGGGTAAACGAAATCTAACACTCGCTAAATTTATTTTTAGCACAAACACATCCACATTACTAACAACAACATTTCAAGGTGAAATAAATATAATGTGTGTCATATTTCCTTTTAGTACAAACATAATCACATAACAACATTGGAGAGAGAAAGAAATCTAGTGCATGCTAGATTTACTTCTACCACAAGCACAAGCATATTGCCAAGAACAATATTTAATGGAAAAAAAATCTATAACATGTTAAATTTACTTCTATCACAAGCCATAGCACATTTCTTAAAAAAAAATTGTGAGGTGAAAGAAATTTCCTACATGTTAGATTCACTTCTAGCACAAACACAAGCATGTTGCCAATAACAAAATTATAGGCCAATGAAATCTAATACATGCTAGATTTCCTTCTAGCAAAAACACAAACACATTGCTAATAACAACTTTGAAAGGTGAAGTAAATCTAACTCATGTTATATTTCCTTATAGTACAAACAACCAAATTTTTAATAACATTGCATTGTGAATTAAATATAGCTCATGGGCTAGAAATCCTTCTAGGACAAACACAAGCACAAACATGTTTTCAATAAACAATTTGGAAGGTGATTTTATCTAGACATTGTCAATAAAAAAAATTTATAATTGATTCATATAGTTCAATAAATTTACAATTTAACCATTCATTCATCATCATTTTAAACCCAATCATATAATGAAACATCCATAACTCATTATTGTAATATTGATAAAATAGTTGAGTCATTTGTAAGCAACGCCCTCTAGTAATAAATATTATGTCTCAATAGTGAACGAAACGAGACATCTAAAAATATATATCTAATATTTCCTAAAGTGATCATCAACAAAAGTGTGTTTTTCGCAACTCCGTTGAATGTAACATCTAATTTGGTCTCATTAGACATAATTATCATATAAGAATGAATCAAATCAAGAATCCCTTATTCAGTTAAAGAAAAAAAATCTCTTATGCTTTACAAAGACAATTCTCAAAGAATTGTAAAGATTAATTCTCACCTTTATTGAAGCCTTTAATGGTCCCCTTACTACTCAATTTGTATAACCAATGTTCACAAAAATGACCAAACAAGTGATGTCAAATTATAAGGCTAGGTGATTATAAACTTTCTCCCTTGGAATATTTATTGGTTATCATTCAAAAAAATAGTGGCCCTCAACTTATTTAGTGTACCAATACATGCCCATGTTTCTAAGATAAAAGCACCATAAACCAAAGTGAAAAATATGTGTATAATGTTATAGCAACCCCTACATTAGTTATTCCACTCACAAAGATAAGATTCATTTATTGCATAAAACATGCATTTACTTAGGAACAATCCTTGTTCTTCCATCCTTGGACTTGACCATTATAGTAATCCCTACATTAGTGATTTGACTCACAAAGGTAATATTCATTTATTGCATAAAACATGCCTTGCCTTAGCAACAATCCTTGTTTTTCCATCTTCAGACTTGACCATTACTAATCGAATAAATTTTAAAACATTGTATCCAAAATTAACACCAAATAACACCATAACAACAAAGTTTTCCTCATTGTACACAAAACATTCTCTAGCACAATTAACACCAAATAACAGAGTGACAATAGGGTGAAGATGTGAAGTTGGGTTACACTTTTTGCCCTTTTTTGAGAAAAAAAATTTCATTTTTAGAAGTTCTTCAACTTTAGAATTTCATTTTCCAATAAAAATAAAACTTGTCAGAAATTTTATTAGCTATTTATTACTTATTTTTTGGAATTGTTTTATTCACATTTGATATGTCAAATTAACAATTCTTTGAGTGTGTGTTCTTTAACAATCTAAATATTCATAAAAAGTCATTTTGAGATGTGTTGGTGTATTCTCTTAAAACTTCGTGTTTTTGAGAAAAAAAATGTGTTACAACAATCTAGACAAAGTCTACTTCGGTATCATTATATTTACGAAACCGATTGATGCATATCATAATTACAATTTTTTGAACCGAACCAATATGAAAAAACATCATATTTTGAATATGTTTTGACACACGACAAGTTTCTCAACATATTAGTTATAAACTAAAAATCTAAAAACTACCCATTACAGATGACGGACCAATGTAATGCACCATAAATTTTTCAATTTTTTATAGTGTTTCTTGGGAGACACAAAAATTTGATTTCAGTGAATCATAATGACCTTCAGAAATTTTTTGCACCCATTTTATTACAAAATTAAATAAAATGAGTAAATACCTATAGAATTCCATAAAAGTTATATTTCATGAAAGTAGATTGAATTGTGTCAATTCTTGTTTTGGTTCCGAAATTTAATTCATAAAGTTTGATGGGGTTTAAGAATTCAATGATGCCCCTGCAAAAAAACAAATTTTGCAACTATATAAATAGTCAAAAAAGGAAACATTATTTTCGCACATTTCTCCATTTCTGGTGAATTTGCAAAGGAATTTTTTTGGGCTAAATTTGCAAAGGTTTTTAGGGCTTAATTTTCAAAGGACATTTTTTGGAGGTAATTTTTAAAAGTGACATTTTTTAGAGGTTTTCTAGGCTTAATTTTCAAAAGGCATTTTTCGGAGTTATTTTTTAAAGTGACATTTTTTTAGAGTAAGTGTTTTGGGTTCTAGTAAATCTTTTATAATGATTTTTTAAAGTGGTTTTTTGTCTAATTTTTTAAGTGAATTTTTTTTGTAGGACTTTGAAGGAAATATTTTGAGCTTCATTTTTAGAAGACATTTTTTGGCAGAATTTTTAAAGTAAGTATTTTGGGTTGAAGGATGTCTTTTGTGTAAAATTTTTGAAGTGAGTTTTTTTGAAATTAAATATTTTGTGATGTTTTTTTGGATTGAGTTTTTGTCTAAATTTTGATAATGAGTTTTTTCACAGGATTTTGAAGGAAATTTTTTGACCTTGATACTAAAGGATCATGGGAAATCAAATAAATTGCAAGAGAAAATATTATCGAACAAGAGACCCTACGGCTCATAGAGAACATGGGAGAGAATATCGCAAAAAAAAAGAGAGAAGAACGCTCAAATATTGAAATGGAAAATCAACCTGAACTAGAAGTTGAAGTAGGTATGTAAATGTAAATATTATAAATGATATTTAAAATTTAACTAGTGTATTGCGAAACTTAATTTTTATTTGATGAACTAATTTGAAAAATATTTTTCAATGTAAACAAAGAGAGATATTCCTAAAAACATTGATGATGAGATATAAAATTTTGAAAAATAAAGTGAAAGAGATATTGAACCAATGATTGAAGACGTTGAAAATGTTGAGAGAAATTCAAGTGAAGAAATTGAATTACCAGGTATGTATATATATGTTGAATTTGTATTATTGAAATTATACATATTTATTAATTTATTATTTATTGAATACGTAAACTCATTTTGTACATTTTATTCTAATATGTACATATGAGATAAATATCAATGATGAGATGTTAGAAAATGTTGACACTGACACATATGGAGATAAAAAAATCGACCGTGTTATACGATATCGTGTTAAGCGCATTATTGATATGTTCTTCAAGGATGAAAATGTGGCAGTTCAAGCCCAAATTTTTAAAAGTCTCTTAACATTAAAGAAATTAAAGGAAGCTATGACTTTATTGGGTATTCGAAAAATCATCAAAAGATTTAAAAAATATATGTGATACAAAATATAAATAGTGCTCTAAAGTCAATTGGAAGATCTAGAAAGAAAATTGATTTAGATGCACATAGAGAAATACAAATGGCATGTTGTAAATATTTTCATTGATGGCAAAGGTATAGAAAGGAAAAGAATCATCATTGATGGTAAAAGAGCAGAGAAGCAGTGGTTATAAGAAAAAGGAGTAGATCAGGCATTATGTAGCAATGTGCAGCAGAGAGGCAAAGGAGAAGCAATAGAATTATAACATAAATCATAGAGGAGTAGCAAAAGCAGAGAGGCAGAGAATGCAGATAAGAAGGCACCAAAGGCAGCAAGGCAGCAGATGCAGCAAAGAAGCAGATACAGCAGAGATGCAGCGATTACTGCAGAGACAGAAAATGCAGCAGAGAAGTAGCCAAGACAATCACAGGAGGAATAGCATGTGGAAACCAGAGTTACACAGTGGAATAGTGTAAACAAACGAAAAATCGACTAAGGCAGAGAATTATTTGAGGAATTCCAAGGGAGGCGAACGGACGGTCAGGATTAGATCGCAAAATCAAAGGTGAGAGATGGATGGCTGAGATCAAAGCAAGCAGAAGAGGCGAAGAAGAGTTGCGTGAAGGAAAGCGGACGGTTAGGACTAGATCGCGGAAGGGAAGGCAATAAATGAACGGATAAGATTCATCACAAGATAAGAAGGGCAAAATACAACCAAATTTGAAAGTAGCAACGAGGACCGTAGATCTGGGAAAATCAACGGTGATGATCACATCGATGAAAATCAAAATCACAATTCGCAACATTTAAGAGTAAAGTTCTAAGGCATTGCATGGTAATTTAAATCATTTGCGATGCAAAATGGAGAAGGGACACATGGCGGCACAACGCAATATCACAAATCACACGAAATGGAGTTAACCACTAAGTTAAATGGTTATAATTTACGAACCGCGAAGTATGAAATATGACGTGGCAGTGACGTAAATATGTCGTGGTAGTGACATAAATAGATGATGTGGTGATAAAGTGGCGATGATGTGGCAGTGACGTGGCAAGCTGATGTGGCAGATGACGTGGCCCCAACCCCACAAATCGTAATAATTTATGATGATGTGGCAAGGTGACATGGCGGTGACATGCCAAGGTGACGTGGTAATGATGACTTAGGTCTCGCCCACATATCGCACATCGCAACACTTAAAGGATACCAATAAGATGATCGCAAGATAAGTTTAACAATTTGCGATGAGATATGATAGGTAAAGCACCGTAAGATCCAATAGCTCTTGTTCCGTGTATGTTATATGCACCATATTATAAAGTTTACACTACTGATTGCTAATCATATGTGTGTGTGTGTGTATATATATATATATATGCGATGTTGATCGATAAACATATGTATGTTTATTAAAGTTCGGATTTGTAATCTGCCACGTGTATAAAGGAAGTTGTATGTGGGCCATATCCCATAGATCACAAAGAAATGATATGAACACAAACCAAAGGACTAGGAGCTCAGGCAAAATAGTGTTACAGCAGTAAAGCTCACGAAGGAGTTGGACGTGGAAGAAGAGTCGGGATAAAAGGGGTAGTTATAAAGAAAAGTTGGAATATAATAGCAGAAACAGAAAAGACACAAGGACAGCATGCAGAGGAGGACAAACACATAGTAAAGCTAAGAATCTGAAAGGGATGAGTAAATACTTGATTGTAACTATAAATGTATTATTGAATTTATATTGGTTGTAATGCAAAGGAAAGTCTTCGTAGGCAAATAAAAACTCCACTATAATACTAAAATGAGTACATATTGTTATATTATCCTGAATGTGTTGAGCAAGAAAATTAGAAGGTAGAAGGCAAAGAGTCATACATGTTCATTTCATATTCCCATATGGAATGCAAACAGCTATGAGGTGATCTCTATAAATGATTTTATTGTAATATGCATAAAGAGGCAAGAGAGTGGAATAATAAGAAGAACACAGAGCAGATAGAGAAGCTGTGTAGATCCAGAGATGATATAAGGCAGATATGAAGGCTAGAGGATAGTAATGAGGAAGGAGAAAAATAGAGTTGATATCCAGGTAAATCAACATATGTTTTCATTGTAGTATGAGGAAGTTGGTGCTTCCATATCAAGTTGTAGCTTGATATGTGTCCAATTGTAGCTAGCTGAGGTAGGAGCCTCTTGTGGGTTGTAGCCTGCAGAAAATAGATGGGAGTTGGAGCTTCCTTGGAATTTGTAGCTTGCAGAATTGAGGTATTAGCCTCCTGTAGGTTGGAGCCTACAAAAAATCAGTGGTGAGAGGGAGTTGGAGCTTGCCTTTGCATCACAAAAATAATAAGATGTGGTTTTCTCCCTTATGGGTTTCCACTTATATTTTTTGTCTATGTGCATGATGATTATGTGTTGATATTCTATATTTAATCTACTTAATACTTGTTGCTCACTTATTAAGTTTTATGTTCCATTATACATTAAGTTTATAATGAAATAAAGGTGTAAATAAGTGTAAAAGAAAGTTTAGAAGACCATGAGTGCATTAAACTAATTCACCCCCCCCCCCCCCAAGTTTAAATAAGGGTTCAACAATTGGTATCAAAGCCAGTTCCCTCTATATCAGTTTAACAATTGGAAGGAGATCCTAGATCCCCAAGATGGCTAGTCTAGAAGGATGCTCAACAAATAAAGCCCCATTTTTTACCGACACAAAATATGCTTTCTGTAAAATAAGAAAGGGGACATACATAATGTCTCTAGGAATAGAATTTTGGGTTGTTGTGGAAGAAGGATATGTTCCAAAAGATACTGACAAAGAAAAAAGATGCCAAAAAAAATTTCATAGCCAATGCAAAAGCCATGAATGCACTTTTGAGCAGTCAGTGTGAGTTTGAATTTATCAAGGTAATGCATAATGTGATTGCCAAAGAAATTTGTGATACATTGGAAATTATCCATGAGGGAGATAAAAAGGTGAAAGCGGCCAACATGCAAGCCTATAGAGCTCATTTTGAAAATATAAAAATAAATGAAGAAGAAGATGTAGCCAGTTTCTTCTTAAAGGTTGCAGAACTTGTGAATAACATGAAAGCTCTAGGAGAAACCATTAAAGAATGTGTAATTGTACAAAATATATTGAGATATTTACCATCCAGGTTTAACCCTAAGGTTTATGCCATATAAGAAATAGCTAACTGGGAAACATTGAACATGAACCAATTGCTTGGAAACCTGATGGCATATGACATGAGACTTCCAAAAGGGAACGCAAATGTGAGGGAGGCAGCCTTTAAGGCAGATAAGTGCAATGGAGAAAAGGAAGATAATTTCTCCTACTCAGATGAAGAAGAGGCCAAATTTTTTAGAAGATTAGATAGAGGCACAAGAAAGTATAAAGGTAAAATTCCATTTAAATGCTTTAATTGTGGAAGAGTAGGGCACTATGCATCTAAATGTCCTCATAAGAAAATGGAGAATCAGTCAAGAGGGAAGGAGAAAACCAATTTCAGCAATAGGCTGAAAGGGAACATATTTAATCGAATACCTTTCTATGTTCAACAAGATAGAAGTGCATCTGAGAGCTCAGATGACTTCCCCAATGAAGAGGGAACATCAACATTCATTCTGATGGCGAAGGAAGTTCTTGAGGAAGATCTCCTAGAATTTGAAGATGAAGGCGAGGTAGATCTTGAGGGGGAGCTAATTAATGCCCTGGAGGAAATAGAAAGACTTAAAATCAAGTGCAGAAAACATAAAGACATTCTCGTGAAATATGTAAAAGAAGAACCAAATTCAGAAAAGCTCGTTCCGTTGAAAGTATAACTTGAAGAATATAAGAAGGTGGAAGACATTCTACTAAAGAAAATTAAAGATAAAATTGAAGAGCAAGAGAAATTAGAAGAAGTATTAGTATGCCTAAGAAAGAAATTAGAAAATTCTCAAAGGGAATTATCAATGAACACTCCACAAATGACAAGCTCTGAAAATTTTGATAAAATAATAAATGCTCAATGATCTCCTCTCATAAATGTTGGGATAGGTTATGAGGGAGAAACCAGCAAATCCAAGGTAGAAAATAACAAGAGTATCATCTTTTTAAAAGATAGTGAAGGAGAAAAGAGGGAATCCACAGAATTAGAAATCAGAAAGACCGTGATATATAATGAATCAGCAGAAACAAACAACAACCTCAAGTAACAACAAAAGAAATGAAGATATAGTCAACTACAAAAGACTCATATGCTCCCAAGGGTGAATTGAACAAATTCGAAAGATGTCAAAGGAGGTTTCTTCTTCCTTTGAGGAGTTTCACTTGCTTCACATGCCACAGACTTGGACACATCATAGCATACTATAAGATAAAGAAAATCCAGTCCAACCAGAAAAAAATGCAACAACCAAAAATATTACCTCAAAGAACTCTCTCTGCTAGAGACAAATACTACTTCCATGGGTATTGTTTTTATTGTAAGGGGTTTGGTCATAAAGCCATGGAGTGAAGAACATATGGACAAAGACTGGTGTATGAAAACTCAAGAAGAATTATGAACAATGGATAATTCACTCATATACATAATCCATTAATAAATCTAATCAAATGCTTTGGCTACCATCAAATCGGGCAGAAGTCTCACAAATGTCCTATCAAAGACTGTGGTCCATCTCCTCAGGAAAGTTACCAAACAAATAGTCACATCCAGTGGAAAAAGAAGCTGAATAAGTGTGATCTGGTTCTCATAGCTCAAGATCAAAAAAGCCAATGGTATATGGATAGTGGATGCTCAAAGCATATGATTGGAGACCGGAGCAAGTTTATAACCTTTGATGAAAATAAATCTAGAAATGTAACATTCGGTAATGACAAAGCAGGGAAAATCAAAGGAAAAGGCCCAATAAGTCTAAATAATGGAAGAGGAGAGGCTCAAGATGTACTATTTTTGGACAGGCTAAAAGAAAATTTTTTAAGCATCAATAAAATGTGTGATAAAGGCTGTGAGGTCCTTTTCAGAGCCCAAGATTGTGAAGTAAGGTCTATCACCACAAGGAAGACCTTGATCAAAGGTGTTTCAACAGAAAGTAATGTCTATATACTAGAATAAGAGAATGAAGTGTGCCACATAAGTAAACTTGACAAATCATGGTTATGGCATAGAATATTAGGACACCTAAACTTTGACCACATCATTAGTCTAAGCAAGAAGAATGTTGTTAGAGATATGCTGCAATAAAGAAGCCTCCAAATACCATATGTAAATCTTGCCAACTGGGCAAGCAAACCTGCACATCATTCAAGGCCAAAGATCAACTATCTACAAGTAGGCCACTTCAGCTTGTACAAATGGACCTATGCGAACCTTCAAGAACTAATGCACCAAGTGGAGAATCTTATTTCATGTTGATAATAGTTGATTTTACCATATCGACATGGGTGGAATTTCTCAAATATAAATCTGAAAGGTTAGAGAAATTCAAGATCTTCAAGGCACTGGTAGAAAATCAAACAAGGTGTAAGCTAAAATGCATCAGATCAGACAGAGGAGGTGAATTCACGGAATATTATTTTGCAGACCTGTGCAACGAATATGGGATAAAACAATAGTTTACGCAAAATGGGTGAGTACAGCAGATTCCCAGAGCCATGATGCAAGAAAGTAACATTCCCCAAATCTACTGGGCAGAAGAAGTACACACAGTTGTTCACATTCTTAACAAAGCTCATCTAAGACCAAATTGTGACAAGACTCCTTACGAATTATGCCTGGGAAACCAGCATCAATCCAGCACTTTAGAGTCTTTGGTTGCAAGTGTTTCATTAAAAATAATGATGAAAAACTAGGGAATTTTGATGCAAGAGATGATGAAGGAATATTTTTGGGATATGCATTCAAGAGTAAGGGTTACAGGTGCTACAACAAAAGACTGCACAAAATTGTGGAAAGAAGTAATGTGAGATTTGACGAAGATCTACCAAACAGAACAAGAAGCACAAGCGGCACCAAATCTCTAGATGATCATGAATTTGAGAACCAAGATAATGATGAACTGAGCAAGACAACAGAAGATACTGAATTAAACTCAAAATATCCCTCAAGACACACTCATAAGAACCATCCAGAAGATCAAATCATTGGGGACAAGAGTGCAAGAGTCCAGACTAGAAGATAGCTAGTTGAACAAACAGAAGAAGTATGCTTAGTCATGCTATCACAAATAGAACCAAAGATGTTTGAAGAAGCCAACAAAGACAAAAACTGGGTAAATGCTATTAATGAAGAACTAGACCAACTTGAGAAGAACAATACCTGGGAGTTAATTCCAAGACCCACTGGTAAAAATGTCATTGGCACAAAATGGATATTCAAGAATAAGATGAATGAACAAGGGCAAGTAATCAGAAATAAAGCCAGACTTGTATGCAAGGGATATTCTCAAATTGAAGGACTTGATTATGATGAAACCTTTGCCTTTGTAGAAAGAATGGAAGCCATCATATTTTTTTTGTCCTTTGAATGCTATCATGATTTCAGGGTATATCAAATGGATGTGAATTCTGCCTTCCTAAATGGAGATTTAGAGGAAGAATTATACATGGATCAACTTGAAGGATTCTCCTTAACAGATAAACATGACTATGTGTGCAGATTAAAGAAATAATTATATGGTCCGTAACAAGCTCCTCGTGCATGGTATTCAAGGTTGGACAAATACTTACAAAAACCAAGGGTCCAAGAAAGGAGGAGTAGACAACAATTTGTACATAAAGGCTGATGAAAATGAACTCTTAATTGTAGTAATATATGTAGATGACATCATGTTTGGTAGCAACAAAGATGAGTTAGCAAAAGGATTTGAAAAATCAGAATTTGAGATGTCTATGATTGGAGAGCTCACCTTCTATTTATGACTTCAAATTCTAGAAAAGAACACAAGAATATTCATTTCACAAGAAAAATACTTAAGAGAAATGTTGAAAAGGTTCCAAATGGAAGACAGCAAACCTATGTCAACTCCCATGATCATTGGATAAAAACTATGTGTTGATAATGGATCTATAGATGTAGATCAAAGACTTTATAGATCCATGATAGGAAGTGTTGTACCTTAAGAGACAATCCCTTAGTTATGATAAGGAATTAGTGCTTAAGACATTTATATGATTATGTCACAAAATTATTTGTCTTTGTTTAATCACCCTCAAGTATTTATCATTAAACCCTCAAATATCAAATATAATGAATGTCTCACAATGTTACCATTTGTTGATGTTGAATGAAATGACCAGAAGAAAATGAAAGAAACAAGCCCAAACTGATATGTTGTTACATAGAATATATCATCTCAAACTCCAGAAGAATTATATGAAGGAAATAGCTAAAACGAAGGAGTGCCAATTAAGGGTTTTAACTCTTTCTTACATAAGAAAAAGAGACCCGCTGCTCATTACTTCATTTCATTCAAAAATAGAAAACACAAAATGTAAACTTGAATACATATCAACATAAACAGATGCCAAAAACTTGTTTCTCATTCATTAATCTTTGAAATATCTGAGTACAAAATTATATCTTAAGGTCCAAAACTCGGAACCCTTCTTCTTCTGAATTATTAGATTAAATACAATAAAAAGTAGTTTGAAACTACTATAACTGATTCTAACCACCTCAACTCATGAGGACTTCGTAAGCTAACTATTGCATACCCTCAAAACTTCTTATTACATTTACATCATCTTTGAAAAATTACAATAACATAAAAATTAACATCCTAATATATATGTTGAATGTGAATAGACGACGATGCTGCTACATTTCCTGGATCAACTGATTTGTCTTTCTTCGAAGCCGAAGGATCTTTTGGCAAGTCTATCGTCCAAGCTCTACACTTCTTCCATATCTCTACTCTTGCCCTAGGTGATTGTATCATTATGTGATACTCCAATCTGAAAGCAATAATTCGGTTATAGGATTGTCTTTCTGCAAATAGAGTTTTTACCAACCACAGTAGCTAAAAATGTCTCTGAAGAAAGTTGATCACTGTTGCTCCCTTGAGCACCTGAGTCTTTTCATGTGTATTTTCAACTTTACTTTTTGTCAATACTAGTAAGTTTTCATAAGAACCCCATGACAACAAACCTCCACCAAGTCCCCAACATGAAGGAAGACCTGCTCTTGTCACCTTGTCCAATGACTTATCAAACTGACTTACTGCTTCTTTAATTTCTATCAACTTCTTTTCTTTGGCCTTCCTGTAATCATTCTTGACAATCATCTTATTAATCTCCACTGCGTATAGGATTCTATCTTTAATCTCATTTTCCTCTAACTCTTGATCTGTTTTGGAATTAATAAATTCAATGAATCTTCTTGCCCAAATATTCCTAATGGTTGTATTTTGTATATCTTCCATGACTTGTTCTTCAAATTCCCTAATGAGACTTTTTGCTTCTGCAACCACCATCAAAAAGCTCCAAATTGATTTCATTTCTGAAATGATATCATTCCAAATGGTATCTTTTTCCTGAATTAAAGATATGTTCCCTTTCAATTTTTCTTTGAGGCTTTTGATCTCAGCGTTAGCATCTTTACTGTCCACTTTATATTTACTGGCTTCATTCTTTGTAGCTTGAATAATCTTTGATGCAGTCTCTAAATCTACTTAAGCCTTTTTCTGATCTCTCTCTTCCTGCTACAATTCAGTATTCAACTAAGCATTATGTGCTTGTGGATCTTCATTACCTGAAGGAAAAAAAAAAAGTACAATTATGATTATAAATATGATTTTTCAATGATATTTCAGTTTTCTTTATTTTGGAATTTGTTTCCTCCTTTTGCATAAGCTGTTGTAAGATATTTTCTTTCTTGTTCTCTATTTCTACAACCTCTGCAGCCATTGAATGCTCTCATGTACGCAATTTTAAATTTTTCTTCAATATAGATATCTCTACCTCAGCACTTTGCAGAATTTTTTGCACAACAGTCATATCATTAGGGTCCACTCCAATCTTTACTATGATTTTCTTCAGCTCCTCATTCTGAATTGTTAAAGCCCTAGAGTTGGCTTTCTCTAAATTTAACTGCTTAATTACTTTTCCAAGAAAAATCTCTGCCTTCATTGCCATTGCATTATTCTTTGTCAGATCATTTACAATCAACTGACCTATTTCCATATGTAGGTTCACCTTATCCAACAGTGGGATTTTCTTCACATCCACAGTCACATTTATAGTGTTGAAATTGCTAGAAGAACCAATCAACATGTCTGTAGGGTGTGACAAGGCAATTTCGAATTGATATTTCTCAAGATCCATGGAAATCAAAATTCTTGTTTGATCTGGAGAAATTTCATATTCAACTTGGGCCTCCATGCTAGCCTTCATCTTTTGGTTCCTCTCTGCAATTTGGGAAAACATCTGTTTGATCAGAAGAAATTTTTCATGAAAGGTCTCGTGTCTCCTGGGTGAAGCAGGAACGTTTTTTTCCTCTCCCAAATGCAAAGAAAAACCAGGTTGATTATTTGCAGGTTCTTCACTAAACTTTGTCCTCTTCTCAGCTCCCCGCTCCTCATCCTCTAAATCAACCACTGTCTCTTCACCTCTTTTATTTGACTTTTCTGATATGATAGGAGTCTGAATATTTGAACCTGTTGAACTCATTACACCTTTACTTTCTATCTTCTCTAAATCTGGCTTGCTTTCATGAATGAAAGTTGAATACCCTTTATCAATTATTCTATTGCAAATTACACTGTGAGGGTCATAAGCCCACCTTTCCCCTAACAGCAAATACATCTCATCTAGCATTCTAGTAACCTATTCAAATGCCTGTCTCATATTAACTATGAAAGGACCTACAGTCATGGGTAGTTTGAACATATGCCCCTTTTTCATGGGAAAAAACTAAACTTGATCAACATTTATACTTTCTCGAAAAAACTCCAAAGAAAATAGCCTCATAGGTACAAACACTGGAAGTCTATAAGGCTCAACACTTGCTCCATACAGCCTAATTTTGGAGTAATCCTCAAAAATAAACCAATCTCCAAATTTTTAGTTTTCCCCTAAATGCAAGAATTCCTGAGCTTTGGGTAAGAAACAGGGGGGAGGAACTCCATTCAAAATTTTATATGCAATTGACATGAAATAACTGGAAAAATCAAACAGTCCAGTTTCATTTTATTCTCCTCTTACTACATCTATCCAATACACTACTGATTTCCTTTTCTTATCCATATCCATAATATTCAGACCCAGATGCATGAATTCCTCCACATTTTGATATAAGAACAAGTAAATAATTAATGAAGGAAATTTGAAAGAACCTATTAATGATAAGCTCATGAGTTGTGAATTGACTACTTCCTGCCAATAGGATGGAATATCCAACACCATTCCTAGCTTCATCATCATGGAAAACATCCCCAAGATTGATTTATCCACTGTTCTGTCATCATCTTTACCTAGAATCTTTGCAATGCTACTTAGTACTGGTTGAACCTGATTATCAAAAACTTCCATAGGAAAATATTTGCTGTCAGGTTGAAATTGTTTTGTGTTAGGCTTCAGAAAATCAATAAAATGATTGAAATCTTGACCTACGAGGCTGTCATAACACGCTACCAAAGAATCATCGGAGAATTGAACACTTGACTCTGACTGAGGATAACAAAGGGCTTGGAAAATTAGCTAGGAAGACACTTACAAAACATTCTCTCCCTGACACTTCATCTCAAAACATTTCCCAGGATACATAACTCATACCAACCAATATATAAATTCAGGAAAAATATGGGTTTTAGGGATACATGCAGACATCACACCAAACTTGGCCATGGCAGTATAAACAGGGGAAGCTTTGTCATTCAGGAGAACTTGCTGGTAAAATGGAAGGTGAACAAAAGAACAATTGGTGTCTTGGATATCCCTCTTGGTATCCATGAGAGGGATATTACTAGCAGAACTCGACAGAGATGAGTGTTTAGCAATGATTCAAAATTATGACAATGGATGACTTACAAGGTGGCCAATTTTTGATAGGGTGACGGAAAGATGAACAGGACTCAACACAAAACAATTACAAATATCAACTTAATCACAAATGAATTTGGAAATAATGTGAATTTCGTTTATATAGGTGGCATGGCTTTAAACTTAAATGCTGACATGATGTGCCAACGAGCCGTTAAGTTCACCTTACGTGGAAGAAAGTTGTGAACAACTCAGCGTCTTACGTCACTACGGGGGGTTTTGAAGTATGGAGGATTATTTTGGCTTGTGTCCCCGTAATCAATCTCTACCACTCATCTGTCTTGCCCTTGCAGTCAACCCAATAAACTGCAGAGGCACCCTTCATACTAATTCATGCGCTAGTAGTGCCCGAAGGTTAGGTCTTTTGTTCGTGGTTCGAGCCATCATTGCATCCCACTTGATAAAATAATCAACCATTAAACTTTAATTCGGGACCCACTTTCATAAAGTTCAAAGTATTTAAAATTTTAATTATAATACAACGAATAGAAATATTTTTATGCCAAAGTATAAAAACTTTAATATTTTAACATATTTTTAACAATTTTGTATTTTTTTTTATATTTTCAAAATTGAAAATAAAAGGATATTGCATATGATCCACAACATCTGGCTCCATCTAGGGATAATGTTTTTTTCCACGAAACACTAAGAACCTGCATATCAGTGCCTTCACTTCGGGCATGGAGTCAAATAATGTTTGATGAAAAATATACAATGAGGAAAATCGAATATGTGCAATGATGAACCCGTCATTTTCAGTGCTGGAAATAATGTTTCAGATACTGCTCGTTCACAGGTAGTCCTAATACTCCTCCGTCAATATTTTCCAGCATAAAAGTGTTATTTGATCTGACTTCAGTGATTTTGTAAGGGCCATACCATAGAGGATCAAACTTACCATGCTTCCCCTTCTCCTCTCTTCTAGTATCCCATCTTAATACCAAATCTCCAGTTTGGAACATAATCTCCTTTGCCTTTCTGTCAAAAATGGACTTCATTTTCTCTTGATATGTGACCAAATTGTCTCGAACTTTATTTTTGTTTTCACTCAATTCTATTACTTTATTTAGCCTTCTTATCAATGCATTAGGTTCCTCTTGCACTTCTTGAAGAAAATAAATTACTGCTTTTGCTAACTGAGTGGGAAATAAAGCTTGAGTACCATACACTAACTCATAAGGGGACTTACCAGTAGATCTTGTAGTAGTCATTCTCATTGCCCAAAGAGCTAATATCAGCTTTGAGTCCCAACTCTTCTGGTTCTCATTAATTGTTTTCTACAAGATCTTAACCAATGTCTTATTAGATGATTCTGCTAATCCATTCCCTTGAGGATGATATGTTGTGGAATGAGACAATATCACATTATAAGTTTGACAAAAATTTATAAACCTAACTAAGTTGAATACCTGAGCATTTTCTGTGACAATTTTCACTAGACATCCAAACCTGTTGAAAATATTCTCTTCAAAAAACTTCATTACTACCAAATATTTTTCTTTTCTGGTAGGAATTGCCTCCACCCATTTTGTAAAGTAATCAGTGGCAGTCATAATCCACTTAAACTTCCCACTTGATGGTGGATTAATTTCTCCAATAAAATCCAATCCCCATTGTCTGAAGGGTTCTTCAATAAAAACAGGGAGAAGAGGTAGAGGAGCTAACCTTTTCTTTTATGCAAACAATTTTCATTTCTAACAACTCTGAACACATCAGAAAATAAAAAAGGCCAATAGAAACCTGATTTAAGAATCTTATGAGCAGTTACTTTCCAACTGTAATTACCTCCATACAAACATACATGGTACTCCTTGATCACTTCCATTGATTCTCCTTCTGTCAAACATAGTAACAAGACACCAGCAGGATCTTTCGAATATAACTTAGCATCAATTATAACATAAGTTTGAGCTTTAAGCTTTAGGGCTCTATAATTTGCTCTATTAATTGAGGGAGGGCAAGAGAAAAAACACAAATAGTGAATAATATCCTTATACTAGTATGAGAAGAGAAATTTGTACTTGATTGCTGACCTTGTTTTAATCTGATTAGTCTCCTCAACCATCTCATCTAATCGTGCAAGAAAATTAATTCCTAGAGTTTGGAAATTAGATTCTGTTAGCAATTTAGCTAATCCATGTCCTTTGACTAACTTAGAATGCTTAATGTCCAAATCATATTCTTGGATTTTCGCAATCCATTTTCCTCTTTTTCCCTCTACATCACTCTAAATTAGCACATCTTTTATAGCAGAATTAGGTACATATGCTACTATTTGAGAATGAAGTACATAGGTCCTGAAAGCTTTCAATGATTTAACTAAAGCATATACCTGCTTCTCCAGGATATTATATTTGAGTTCTGCATCTTTGAGGAATTTACTGAAAAATGCTACCGGTTTCTCTTTTCCTTCTTCATTCTTCTATAACAACATAGCAACAATAGTGGAAGGTGATGCAAATGAAAAAATTTGGAAAGGTTCCAGGTAATATGGACTAATTAAAACTAGAGCTTCCTGGAGGGCCTCTTTAGTTCTGACAAAGGATTCTCTTGCATCTTTGTCCCATTTTACTTTAGCATTCTTTTTTAACATGTATGTTATTCTTCTAACAATCTCAGCATAATTTGGAACAAATATTCTGAGAAAATTAATTTTCCTTAGAAATCTTTAGATATCTTTTTTACTTCTAGGTAATGGAATTTTTTGTATAGCCTCAACTCTTGTTGGATCAATTTTCACACCTTGGTTTGAAACTATATGTCCCAGCAACTTACCTTCCTCTAGAGCAAACAAGGATTTCTTAGGATTCAATGATAACCCAAATTTTTTGCATTTTAGAAAAGCTTTCTACAGGTGCTCCAAGTGTTCATCATCAGAACCTAAAAAAATAGTCACGTCATCCAAATATATGACTACAATTTTTTCACCCACAAAAGCTATATCCATTTCCCTATGGAAAGTAGCTCCTGCATTGATGAGGCTGAATGGCATCCTGGCATACATGAATGTTCCCCAGGGTGTAGTGAAGGTTTTTTTCTTCTGATCTCCTTTTTCAACAGCTACTTGGTTATACCCAGAGAAACCATCAACCATGGATAACCTATAAGCTCCAGTCATGTTCTGTAGAACATAGTCCATCTTTGGAATAGGATAATTATCCTTCAAGGAGGCTCTGTTCAAGTTCTTGAAATCTACACACAATCTTATCTCTCCATTTTTATTCCTGATTGGAACTATATTTGAAACTCACTCTGAGTACCTGAGTGGGACTATGATTTTTGCTTGTAAAAGTTTCTTCACCTCTTTTTCATTCGGGGCAAGTAACAACAGATTAATCTATCTGAGCTAATTCCTGTGTGGCTTAACCCCATCCTTCAGTGGTATTTTATGTTGAATAATATTTAAATCATAAGTCTTTAAATCTTCATATGACCATGCAAACACATCCATGAACTTTTTGAAAAGATCTACATACCTTTCCTTATAAGCTTTAGGATCTCCTTTAAACAACTTGACTATTTTAGGCTCCTGCTGAGTTCCTAAATTATAGTCCTCCATTTCTCCATACTGAGATACCTTCTTCTGATTTACTACTACATTATTAGCATCAAATTATCTTTCAAGAGGAACTAAGCATCTAGGAAATATATTATCCTTCAACTGAATTATCTTCTAGTCACCAATTGTCTGCTTTAGGTTTCTAGGCACATCACTTTGATCACTTTCTAGATCAATTTGACTGTCTTCAAAATTTCCAATCATTGTTAAAAATTGATTGATCTGCTCATCATCCTCGAAAACCTACCAATTCTTTACATTATCAAGATTGAAGGTCTATGTCTCAACTCAATTTCATATCTTATTCTTGGATTAATTGGTGGCTCAAACGTATTGGCTGCAACTGCCAATGAATATGCCATTCTATTTTTTTCTCTTGGAATAAACTGAAGGTTAAAGTCTTCAAAATAATTTTCAATTAGATCCCACACCTCATTTCTATATGATCTCAATCTAGGATGCTTAGTCTGACACCAATTCTTAATTTGTCTTATTACTAATTCAGAATCACCAAAAATGAAAATAGATTGTATTCCTATGTGTTTAGCTGTTTGTAGGCTCAAAATCAATTCTTTGTACTTAGTCACATTATTAGTTCATTCAAATTCCAGTTTGAAAGAAAAGGCTAAAAGGTTACCTTCAGGAGATATAAATATGAACCCACCTCCTGTGCCTTCTTTAGAATATGCACCATCAAAATAACACTTCCAAATTTTATTTGAATGCATCTCCTTATGTACACTTGCTGAAGAGAGATGCTTTTTGTGAGTCTTTAGCAAATTCTGCATCTTCATGCAGCATAAAACTGGAGAGATTCTCCTTCTCTTGACCATAAATGGGGGAATTACCTGCATCTTTCTTGGTGGTAATTTTCATGAATCTGGTTTCTCTGTATAACCTCCTCTCCTCCCCATTGAAAACAGGAATCATAGAATATGTGAAATCCAATTTTAAGACACCTCCAAGCTTTTCTCCCCAAGATCTAGACAACAGCATACCAAATCTGGCTGGAATATCTACAACTACTACGTCCATCATGATACTCTCGGCTAGAATTTGGGCCAAGGAAATAACCATGTCTTTGATAAGACCTACGCACTTCACCCATTTTGAATCAAAAGAATAGAGGTCTCTATATGGCTTAGTGATTTGTAAATTTAGCTATTTCATCACAGATAATGGCATAATATTATGTGATGCACCAAAATCTAGCATACAATTATGTAGAATGAAATCATGCAAAAGTATTGATATATAAAAAGGTGGAACAGTAGAATCTGCCTCTTCAGCATGAGGCCCGAAAGTAACCATTGGTTTCTCTTCTTGAAAATTCACAATATCACCCACCTCATCAGACTAAGATAAATTAATAAACTCTGCAATTTCTTTCTTATAACCAGGCGTTTTAGCCAACTCAAGAAGAGGTACTTGAATTTTAACTTTTTATAACTCTTTAGACAAACTAAAAGTTTGGTTTTGTTTAGTCAACTTTTTAGGTTCTTCTTGATTTTTGTTTGGATTTGCATGTTTCTCAGGAAAAGTAACAATCTTCTCCAAAATATTAGTGTCGTTATACTTGTTTTGGGAAGCCTCAGCTTGCTGCTTCTCTTTTTCTTTTACTAGATTTATGGGCTGCTTCCCCTTTTCTGATTGCTTTATTGAATTTTTCTGTTATGGATTCGCCATTGGAGAAGGGACCGACTCTGATTCTTTCTCTTCATAATCCTGAGTTCTCAACCTCTTTTTTGATCTCAATTCATACTTTTTATGAAATTTTGCTTGCATAAAATCAGTAAATTATAATCATCCATCTCTTCCTGATCAAATGAAATATCATCTTCTTTACATTCTTCTTCACATTCTTCTTCTGCACCGTCCTCCAACTATATGACAGAAATTTTTTCTTCATATTCTTTCTGATCATCATCAGTAGAATGAGAAGGTGCTTCTTCTATATATAAGGGTGCTTGAACTTGATCTTGATCTCTTCTTTCTCTCTACAAAATTTCCAGAGGCTTCTTTCTGAAATGGGGATTAAAAACCCCTATGTTTTGTTGTGTAGGTTTCTTGTTATCCAATTCCATCTTTACTAATTTTTTTGACAAATTTTTAATGACCTTATTCATGTCATCAATCCTTTTATCTTGTATTAACTCTTCCTTAGATTTACATTTATCTTGAACTGACTTCTTTTCTTGAGCTTTCCCAACAGCAGTCATATTTGCTTCAATCTCCAAAGCATCCGTTTGGATTTGTTCAAGAGTAGGGGACCTTCTTTCTCTCAAATTAAAAATAAAATATGATACAAATGCTCCGTCAAAAACAACTCTTGCTCCAATAGGACGAGGTTTCATATCTACAGGAAAACTATTGTACAATTTATTGAATCTTTTGATGAAATCACTCATATTTTCATCTGATTTTTTCTTAATAGCATTAAATTATGTCAAAGAATAACCATGGTCTCTCTTTTCACCCCATATTTGGATGAAATGTCTTTCTAACTCATCCCAATCATTAATTGAGCCATTTGGTAATCCTTTAAACCATTTTCTTGCCTCTCCACTTAGAGACTACACAAAAAGTCTCATTACTACATCTAGATGTTCCACATTAAAATTTTCAGCAAAAGTGCAAACAATGGCAAGTGTTGTTCTATATTTATTTAATATTCACCACTAATTATAGGAAGCAACTTAAGATACTCCTGAGGCATTGCATTCATTGGTTGAGGAAGATTTAATGGTCCATATATGTTAATCAAGAAATCAGGGGGTACCATGTTTATGCCCTGATTGACTGCTCCTTGGGTAGATGGAATCTGTGTACTAGTTGTAGGTGTGGATGAATGGGGTGAAACAACTAATAAGGGAAGTGGTTGATAAACTAAAGCAAAAGAACTAGCAATTGTATTAGGTTGAGTTTCTGTAAATGTGAATGATACGGATTCAAAAGACTGCTCTTCTAACCTTGGTTCTTGGAAATGAATGTATGGAGACAAGGATTCTTGTTCAAAGAAAGTTAGTTTCCGGGAAATATACTTGGATGAAAGAGTATGAGAATGGTTGCCAGGTGCAGGCAGTGTGGCATCAGGTGAAGAATTTTTTTTTTATTTGTGGCCCTTTTTATAAGCCAACTTTTCTGGATTTGAAAGGGTAGGAATCTTCTGCTAAGAGGTATCTGACCTCGTATGTGGCCTCTTATAAGCCATAATTTGAAAATTAAAACATAGCTTTTAATATTTCCTCCTCTCTGAACAACCAAAGAAATATAAACAAAACCTAGGGAAAATCTTCGCTTCTTCATCCCCGATAATGGCGCCAAAAAAATGTTGTACCTTAAGAGACAATCACTTAGCTGTGATAAGGAATCAGTGCTTAAGACATTTATATGATTATGTCACCGAATTATTTGTCTTTTTTTAATCACCCTCAAGTATTTATCATTAAACCCTCAAATATCAAATATAATGAATGTCTCACAATGCTATCATTTGTTGATGTTGAATGAAATGACCAGAAGAAAATGAAAGAAAGAAGCCCAAACTGATATGTTGTTACACAGAATATATCATCTCAAAATCCAGAAGAATTATATGAAGGAAATAGTTAAAACAAAGGAGCGCCAATTAAGGGTTTTAACTCTTGCTTACATAAGTAAAAAGAGACCTGATTCTCATTACTTCGTTTTATTCAAAAATAGAAAACACAGAATGTAAACATGAATGCATATCAACATAAATAGATGCCAGAAACTTGTTTCTCATTCATTCAACTTTGAAATCTCTAAGTACAAAATTATATCTGAAGGTCAAAAACTCGGAACCCTTATTCTTCTGAATTATTACATTAAATACAATAAAAAGTAGTTTGAAACTACTATAACTGATTCTAACCACCTCAACTCCTTAGGATTTCGTAAGCTAACTATTACATACCCTCGAAATGTCTTATTACATTTACATCATCTTTGAAAAATTACAATAACATAAAAATTAACATCCTAATCTATATGTTGAATGTGAATAGACGACGATGCTGCTACATTTCCTCGATCAGCTGATTTATCTTTCTTCGAAGCCGAAGGATATTTCGGCAAGTCTATCATCCAAGCTCTGCACTTCTTCCATATCTCTACTCTTGTCGTGGGTGAATTTATCAAATTGTAATACTCCAATATGAAAGCAGTAATTCGGTTATAGGATGGTCTTTCAGAAATTAGAGTTTTTACCAACCACAACAACTGAAAATTTCTCTGAAGAAATTTCATCATTGTTGCTCCCTTGAGCACCTAAGCCTTTTCATGTGTATTGTCAACTTTACTTTTTGTCAATACTAGTAATTTTTCATAAGAATCACATGACAACAGACCTCCACCAAGTCCCCAACATGAAGGTAGACCTTCTCTTGTCACCCTGTCCAATGACTTATCAAACTGACTTACTGCTTCTTTAATTTATATCAATTTCTTTTTTGTGGCCTTCCTATAATCATTATTGACAATCATCTTATTAATCTTCACTGCATATAGGATTCTATCCTTAATCTCATTTTCCTCTAACTCTTGATCTGTTTTGGAAATAATAAATTCAATGAATATTCTTACCCAAATATCCCTATCGATTGTCTTATGTCTATATTCCATGAATTTTTCTTCAAATTCCCTAATGACACTTTTCTCTTCTGCAACCACCATCAAAAAGCTCCAAATTGATTTCATTTCTGAAATGATATCATTCCAAACGATATCTTTTTCCTGAATTAAAGATCTGTTCCCTTTCAATTTTTCTTTGAGACTTTTGATCTCAGCATTAGCATTTTGACTGTCCACTTTATATTTATTGGCTTCATTTTCTGCAACTTGAATAATCTTTGATGCAGTCTCTAAATCTGCTTGAGCCTTTTTCCATTCTCTTTCTGCCATCTGCAATCTAGTATTCAACTGAGCAATCTGTGCTTGTGGATATTCATTACCTAAAGGAAAAAAAAAAAGTACAATTACGATTATCAATATGATTTTGTTGTTTTCTTTATTTTGGAAATTTTTTCCTCCTTTTGCATAAGCTGCTGTAAAAGCTTTTCTTTCTCTTTCTCTATTTCTGCAGCCATTGAATGCTCTCATGTAGGAAATTTTAACTTCTTCTTCAATGTAGATATCTCTGCCTCAGAACTTTGCAGAATTTTATGCACAACAATCCTATCATTAGGGTTCACTCCAATCTTTACTATGATTTTCTTCAGCTCCTCATTTTGAATTGTTAAAGCCCTAGAGTTGGCTTTCTCTAAATTTAACTGCTTAATTACTTTTCCAAGCATATTCTCTGCCTTCATTTCCATTGCATTAGTCTTTGTCAGGTCATTTACAATAAACTGACCTGTTTTCATATGTAAGTTCACCTTATCCAACAGTGGGATTTTCTTCACCTCCACAGTCACATTTACAGTATTGAAATTGTTAGAAGAACCAATTGACATGTATGTAGGGTGTGACAGGGCAATTCTAAATTAATCTTTCTCAAGATACATGGCAGTCAAAAGTCTTGTTTGATCTGGAGCAATTTGATATTCAGCTAGGGCCTCCATGCTAGCCTTCATCTTCTGGTTCCTCTCTACAATTTGGGAAAACATCTGTTTGATCAGAGGAAATTGTTCATGAAAGGTCTCGTGTCTTTTGGGTGAAGCAAGAACGTTTTTTTCCTCTCCCAACTGTAAAGAAAAAACAGGTTGATTATTTGCAGGTTCTTCACTAAAATTTGTCCTGTTCTCAGCTCCCTGCTCCTCAACCTCTAAATCAACCATTGTCTCTTTACCTCTTTTATTTGACTTTTCTGATATGATAGGAGTTTGAATATTTGAACCCGTTGAAATCATTACACCTTTACTTGCTATCTTCTCTAAATCTGGCCTACTTTCATGAATGAAAGTTGAATACCCATTCTCAATTCTTCTATTGGAAATTACATTGTGAGGGTCATATGCCCACCTTTCGCCTAACAGCAAATGCATCTCATCTAGCATTCTAGTAACCTCTTCAAATGCTTGTCTCATATTAACTATGAAAGGACCTACAGTCATGGGCAGTTTGAACATATGCCCCTTTTTCACGGGCACAAAGTGAACTTGATCAACATTTACACTTTGTCGAACAAACTCCAAAGAAAATAGCCTCATAGGTACAAACACTGGAAGTATATAAGGCTCAACACTTGCTCCATATAGCCTAATTTCAGAGTAATCCTCAAAAACAAACCAATCTCCAAATTTTTATTTTTCCCCTAAATGAAAGAATTCCTGAGATTTGGGTAAGAAACAGGGGGGGAACTCCATTCAAAACTTTATATGCAATTGACATGAAATAACTGGCAAAATCAAACAGTCCAGTTTCATTTTTTTCTCTTCTTACTACATCTGTCCAGAACACTACTAATTTCATTTTCTTATTCATATCCATAATATTCAGACCCATATGCATGAATTCCTCCAAATTTTGATATAAGAACAAGTAAATAATTAATGAAGGAAATCTGAGAGAACCTGTTAATGATAAGCTCATGAGTTGTGAATTGATTGATTCCTGCCAATAGGATGGAATATCCAGCACCATTCCTGGCTTTATCATCATGGAAAACATCCCCAAGATTGATTTATCCACTGTTCTGTCATCATATTTACCCAAAATATTTGCAATGCTGCTTAGTACTGGTTGAACCTCATTATCAAAAAATTTCATAGGAAAATATTTGCTGTCAGGTTGAAATTGTTGTGTGTTAGGCTTCAGAAAATGAATAAATTGATTGAAATCTTGACCTGCAAGGTTGTCATAACACGCTACCAAAGAATCATTGGAGAATTGAACACATGACTCTCACTCAAGATAACAAAGGGCTTGGCAAATTAGCTGGGAAGTCACTTGCAAAACATTCTCTCCCTGACAGTTCATCATAAAACATTTCCCATGATACATAACTGATACCAACCAATATATAAATTCAGGAAAAATATGGGTTTTAGGGATACATGCAGACAGCACACCAGACATGGCCATGGCAGTATAAACCAGGGAAGCTTTGTCATTCGAGAGAACTTGCTGGTAAAATAGAAGGTGAAACAAAGAAAAATTGGTGCCTTGGATATCCCTCTCGGTATCCATGAGCGTTTAGCCATGATTCAAAATTATGACAATGGACAACTTACAGGGTGGCCAATTTTTGATAGGGTGATGGAAAGTTGAAAAGGACGTAGCACAAACCAATTACAAATATCAACTTAATCACAAATGACTTCGAAAAGAATATGAATTTCATTTAAATAGGTGGCGCGGCTTTAAACTTAAATGTTGACATGACGCACCAACGAGCTGTTAAGTTCACCTTATGTGGAAGACAACTGTGAAAAAATCAGCGTCGTACGTCACTACAGGGGGTTTCGAAGTACGTAGGATTATTTCGGCTTGTGCCCCGCAATCAATCTCCACCGCTCATATGTCTTGCCCTTGCAGTCAACCCAGTCAGCTACGGAGGCACCCTTCATACTAATTCATGCACTATTAGTGCCCGCAGGTTGGGTCTTTTGTTCGGAGTTCAAGCCATCATTGCATCCCGCTTGATAAAATAATCGACCTTTAAACTTTAAGTTGAGACCCATTTTCATAAAGTTAAAATTATTTAAACTTTTAATTATAATACAACGAATAGAAATATTTTTATGCCAAAATATAAAAAATTTAATAATTTAACATATTTTTAACAATTTTCTATTTTTTTTTATATTTTCAAAATAGAAAATAAAAGGATATTGCAAATGATCCACAACAGGAAATCTGTTATACCTAAATACCTCTAGACTAGACATTATGTTGGCAGTAGGACTTGTGGCAAGATATCAAGCAGCACCAAAAAAAATCACTTGCTATCAGTCAAGAGGATATTCATATATCTACAAGGAACTGCACATAATGGCCTATGGTGTCTAAAAGGAAAAAACTTCACATTGACAGCATACACAGATGCAAATTGGGCTAGCTCTGTGGATGAAAGGAAAAGCACAAGTGGGGGTGCATTTTATTTTGGAGAAAGTCTGGTGGCATGGCTAAGCAAGAAGCAAACTTCTATCTCTTTATCTACAACAGAAGTAGAATACATAGCAGCAACATCCTGTTGCACACAAGTAATGTGGATGAAACAAACTCTCCAAGACATGAAGGTAACCATCAATGAACCCATTTCTATCAAATGTGACAATACTAGTACTATAAGTATATCAAAAAAGCACGTATTCATTCAAACACAAAGCACATCCCAATAAAGCACCACTTCCTCAGAGAAAAAGTACCACAGAAAATAGTGAAGTTGGCGTTTATGCCTACAAAGGAACAAACAACAGACATATTCACAAAACCTCTTGCTAAAGAACCATTCGAATATCTAAGAGACAAACTAGGGGTAGTGTCGCAGATGTTACTCTCTAATATGATTAGAAATAAATATATATATATATATATATATATAATGTTGGAAATACACCAGCAAATGTTGCACACAAGGAACGGGATCAGTGCATTAGATAAGTGATAGTCAGTATTAGACAAGAAAGCATCATTCCAGGGGGAGAGCAGTCAATAAAAGTTTCCACATAAGAGCTAGAGAAATGGAGCAGTGCATGGTACAAGTCCTCAAGATCAGAGTATTATGAAAATATAGCAACCACACTAAAAAATGTGCAACATTTTCCATTGATGTCAAAGGGGGAGGGAAATCAAGCAAAGGAAGAAAAGACACCTCTCAGAATGAGAAGGGGAGGAAGTCTTGGAGAAAGTATTGGAGTATTTACATCAATGCCAAAGGGGGATATTGTTGGAAATATTTTCATTGATGGCAAAGGTATAGAAAGGAGTAACACTAGAATCATCGTTGATGGAAAAAGAGCAGAGAAGAAGCAGTTATAAGGAAAAGGAGCAGATCAGACAATGTGTAGCAATGTGTAGCAAAGAGGCAAATGAGTAGCAATAGAAGTATAACCCAAAGAGGAGAAAAGAAGTAAAAGCAGAGAGGTAGTGAATGCAGCTAAGAAGGCGCTAAAGTCAGTAAGGCAGTAGAGGCAGCAAAGAAGTAGATACAACAAAGCTGCAGTGATTACCGCAGAGACAAAAAATGCAACAGAGAAGCAACCAAGACAAGAACAAGAGGAACAACGTGTAGAAATTGGAGTTACAAAGCGAGACCGTGTAAAAAAACAAAAAATCGACTAAGGCAGAGAATTATTTGAATAATTCTAAGGGAGGCGAATGGATGATCAGGATTAGATCGCAAAAGCAATGGCAAGAGATGGATCGCTGAGATCAAAGTAGGCAGAAGAGGAAAAGAAGAGTTGCGTGAAGGCGAGCGTATGGTCGAGATTAGATCACAGAAGGGAAGGCAATAAATGAACAGATAAGATTCATTGCAAGATAAGCAGGGCATAATACAATCGGATTTGCAAGCAGCAACGAGGACCGTAGATCTGGGCAGATCAACGGTGATGACCACATTGACTTAAATCAAAAGCACAAATTTGAAAATTTAAGAGTTAAGTGTTAAGGTGTCACACGGTAATTTAAATCAGTTGCAATGTCAAGTGGAGAAGGGAAACAGTGCAATATCGCAGATCACACAAAATAGAGTTAAGCACTAAGTTGAACGGTTATAAGTTGTGAATTGCGAAGTACGGAAGATGGCATGGCAGTGATGTAAAGATGACGTGGTAGTGACATAAATATGACGTAGCAGTGGGGTGAATATGACATGGCGATGATGTGGCAATGATGTGCCAGTGACGTGGCAAGCTGACGTGGTAGATGACATGGCCCCAACCTCACAGATCACAGGAACTTATGATGATGTGGCAAGGTGACGCGGTGGTGACATGGCAGGGTAACGTGGCAATGATGACTTCGGTCTCTCCCACATACTGCACATCACAGTGCTTAAAGGATAGCAATAAGACGACTGTAAGATAAGTTTAACAATTTGCGATGAGATATGATTGGTCAAGCACTATGGAACCCAATAGCCCTTGTTCTGTGTAGGTTATATGCGCCATAATATAAATTTTACACTGTTGATTGCTAATCGTGTATGTGTGTGTGTGTGTGTGTGTGTGTGTGTGTGTTGTTGATCAATAAATGTATTTATGTTGATTAAAGCTCGGATTTGTAATCCACCGCGTGTATAAAAGGAGTTGTATTTGGCCATATCCCATAGGTCACAAAGAAATTATCTGAATGCAAATCAAAGGACCGAGAGCTCGAGCAGAACAGTGTTACAACAGTAAAGCTAACGAAGGGGCTAAACGTGGAAGAAGAGTCAAGCTAAAAGGGGCAGTTATACAGCAAAGTTGGAATATAATGGCAGAAACAGAAAAGACATAAGGACAGGAAGCAGAAGAGGACAAACGTACAGCAAAGCTAAGAAGATGAAAGGGTTGAGTAAATATTTGATTGTAACTATAAATGTATTATTGATTTTATATTGGTTGTGATGCAAAGGCAAGTCTCCATAGCCAAACAAAAACTCCAATGTAATACTAAAATGAGTACATATTTGTATATTATCATTAAGGTGTTGAGCAAGAAAATGAGAAGGTGGAAGGAAAAGAGTCATACTTGTTCATTTCATATTCCCATATGGAATGCAAATAGATATGAGGTGATCTCTATAAATGATGTTATTGTAATATGCATAAAGAGGAAAGAGAGTGGAAGAATAAGAAGAAGATAGAGCAGATAGAGAATTTGTGTAGATCCAAAGATGATATAAGGCAGATATGAAGGTTGGAGGACAGCAGTGAAGAAGGAGCATAACAACGTTGTATCCAAATAAATCAGCATATGTTTTCATTGTAGTGTGAAGAATTTGGTGCTTCCATATCAATTTATAGCTTGATAGATGTCCAATTGTAGTTGGCTGAGGTAGGAGCCTCTTATGGGTTGTAGCATGCAGAAAATAGATGGGAGTTGGAGCTTCCTTGCAAGTTGTAGCTTGCAGAATTGAGGTAGTAGCCTCTTGTAGGTTGGAGCCTACAGAAAACAGTGGTGAGAGGGAGTTGGAGCTTGCCTTTGCATCACAACAATAATAAGATGTGGTTTTCTCCCTTATGGGTTTCCACTTATATTTGTTGTCTATGTGCATGATGATTATGTGTTGATATTCTGTTTTTAATATGCTTAATACCTGTTGCTCACTTATTAATAATGTTGTTCCATTATACATTAAGTTAATCATGAAATGAAGGTGTAAATAAGTGTAAAAGAAAGTTTAAAAGGCCATGAATGAATTAAATTGATTCACCCCGCCCCCTCCCCCCCGCCCCCTCTCAGTTTAACTAAGGGTTCAACATGCCAATGGTTTCATCAAGTACTAAAGAGAATCGTTTTGTAAAATCTATAGCACAAGAATTAGGGACCTCATGAAAAACTTAGCACAAACATTAGAAATTTTGATTGCAAATATATGTAAATGATGAACTTGCTTGTTGGACAATTATTTTAAGGCAACCATACAAAGATAGACTTTGAGAAGATGTTAAAAAACTAATATATGAATATTGGATGAAAAATTCACGTGTTTCACCAAAAGCAAGGTATGTGATGCAATGAAGAATAACACGAAATCAGTACGAAAAACATGCAAAACATATCTTGGACACCACTTCGATAGAGTTGTTCAACAAGTTCATAGAAGAGAATCGTGAAATTAATATCTCAATCAGTGATTTTGTGCAACAAAAACCATGGTATGTTAAACTTATGACTGTACGCGACACTTGTTGTTGTCGTTATCATGTAGAATTTCAGTTATATTATGGCACATTCCTTAGTTTTGGTAAAACATTTCGGAAAAAATCACCTCCTCCTTCCACTATCCATGATTTCATATCTCAAATTCTATGTGCAAGAGAAAGCCATGAACTATTTTACCACAAAAAATGTGTTGGTGGTAAAAAATGCGATGATTGTGCAAATTTGACTTTATTTCACAAAAAATATTGTATTGATATAAATGATCAATAATTGTCCAAAACAAAAATGAAATCGAAGAGATATGAATATAGTCATACATGGATTGGTTCAAGTAATAGTACAAGTGCTAAAAGAATTGATTTTCAAGAAGAAAAATTTATGTGATAGAGCTTTTGAGAAAGTTTGAGGCGGAAATTTATAAATACACCAAGCATTCCCATAGAGCTCAATGGCAGGACTTGAAATACAAAAAATCCCGTGAATTTTTCCCACCACGGACCATTTTGTCAATAATTCATTTTGTATAGAATTACACATTTGTTCCACAAAAAGAAATACAAAGTGAATATGATCATTCTAACCAAGTCTTCATGTGTGTCCATATTCCATATAGACCCGTTGAACAAAATGTTGATCATATAGAAATGACCTGTGAAAATCGACATGTTATTAAAGAATATTACTTTTATATCAATGACGATCGTACAAATGTTACATATTTTGTACAACATTGTTTTGAAAATATTTATGACTCCTTGAAAAACCATGAAATAAAATTCCATGAGCATTGGATATGGTCAGATGGATGCATAAGTTAATTCAAATCTTCATGGTCATTCTTTTGGTTGTGTCATCTTTATATGAAAACCCGCATTAAACATTCTTGGAATTTCTTTGAGACTAGTCATGGAGAAAGAGAACATGATGGTGCGGGGGCATGTATAAAACGAGCACCTCGAAGATATCAAATGGACCCCTATCCACATAGACTTGTCTCATTTGAACAATTTGTTCAATGGTGCATCGTTGCACTAAGCCATGAGACTAACCGGTCAAGGGAAGTATGAAGGTACATGTACATATATATACAAATTAACTTTTATATATATATATATATAGAGAGAGAGAGAGAGAGAGAGCTTTAATATACATGACCTAATTTTTATTAGATTTCTAATTTTAAACATTATTTATCACAATGATTATCTTTGATTGTATTTTAACTAACATATTTTTATTCTTGTTTGAATTTTCCATATAGGTTTTTTTAGCATTTGGGGTCCAATATGTGTATAGATCAATTGGAAATGACATTGAAACAATAAAAGGGACTCGAAAATTGCATTCAATTAAAACAAAGAAGTAAAAAAATGTCTTTTCACTTGATAAAAGAAAATATTCTTGTTTTTTTCAAGTTTGCATAGACAACACAGAACATACAGAACTAAATACAAAGGGGAAAATGTCTATTGCAAACTTTGAAGAATTGCAATCAGATGAGACTATAGTATCATCTAAAGGTGATCGAGGTTCTGATCTTGTTACTGAAGGTAACATTTCAATTGCTTTCAAATGATAGAGCTCTAGAAATATATAATAAAATCAAGTACACATGTTAATTTTAAAGTTATTTTTTCATGTTCATTGTGATCTAAATTTATGTAAGTTTATTTTATTTTGCAGGATATTTTTTTGTTGTAGTTGCACCTAGTAACAACGTAGAAAATGTGAAGTATTATTTGATGTGTTGCACTGAACGAAAGATAAAATTATTGGAAAACTATGATGATAACGGGTTTTAGTCCTACCGTAAGTTGTCAATATAGTCACTTGGTGTGTGCAAGCACGCATAAAGTTGATAGAAGTTCAATCAAATAAAAAATTGAAAATTAAGAAATGGAAAATGTCAAAATTTGGTCATGAATGGATCATTGAAGATAGCATTCCATTAGAATTTTTTTGATTGAACTTCCCAACAATTTCTTCTCCTTGGATTCATCATTTAGAACTTACAAAGCTCAACTAAAAATTGTTAACCTTTTTTTTTGCATTCTTAAGTTTTACATTATTATAATATGTATATTTTATGTTATGTACAATACTTTGCACATGTACATTGTTTTGGCACATGCACACAAGTAATTATACATATGTATACATACATATAGATTATCTAGTCTTAAACGATTTCATTCATTCTCTGCTACATTTTGTCATTATGTAATTATTACAAAATGTACATGTGTATCTAACATATTTGATATAATGCAAATTTTAGGTTATGATTTTTTTTAGACATCTAAAGGAAATTATAATATTCATTCTTGAATTCAAAATGTGTGATATATGTTTTGTAATTTCCAGTTTACTATCAATTGACATCCACAATAGCCTTTCTATGTAAATTAATGAAAAATGTTGTGTACTAGATATGTTTTAATGCAATTTTAAAACTTTATGATTGTTTGAAAGATCAATGAACACCTAGAATTTTATTATTGTTTTTAGATATACATAAATATGTATTGTATATTAAAACGTTATAAAAATGATTTCAAATGAAAAATGTATAAATTCAATTCAATTTTTTTTCATTGCTACAGATTCATGATTGTTTTAAATGACACATGATCATGCGCAAAATGTACACCTAAATATTACCTTTAATAGATGTATGTCCTAATTATATACCATTCATACATTCTCAAATGCATTTAACATGTACCACATGTGTTTTGTAATTTGCAATTTCAATCTAGATTGATTCTAAATAACAAATGGACAAATAACTTGAGCTTTAAAAACAAAACATTTACTCTAAGATTGAATCTAAGTTAACACTATAACAAGTCATCATGTATTCAAAATGTAATTTAACTAAATGAATTTATGTACTTCAATCATTGTTACATATTCATGAATTTAAATATGTATTTAACCATCTATAATTATTTTAAATCACACATGATCATGTGCCAAATGTACACCTAAATATCACTTTTATTAGATGTATGTCCTAATTTTATATGATGTACCACATGTGCTTTCTAATTTTCAATTTCAATCTATATTCATATTAAATAACAAATGTAAAAACAGCTTGAGCTTTAAAAACAGAACGTTTAGTCTAAGATTGAATCTAAGTTAACATTATAAAAACATGTCATCATGTACGAAAAATGTAACAACTAAATGAAAACATACTTCATTCATTGCTATATATATTCATGAACTTAAATATGTAAAACCATAGATATATGATCGTTTTAAGTGACACGTGATCATGAAAAATGTACCTAAATATCACCTTTAATAGACTTATACACCTAATTATATAAAATTCACACATTTTCAAATGAATAACATCTACCACATTTGTTTTGTAATCTGAAATTACAATTTAGATTCATTTTAAATAACAAGTGACAAAACAACTTGAGTTTTAATAACAAAACATAATTTAAGATCGTCTAAGTTAACATTATAACAACATGTGATCATGTATGCAAAATTTAACAAATAAATGCAAATGTACTTCAACCATTGTTACATATTCATGAACTTAAATATGTAAAACTATCTATGATTATTTTAAATGACACATGATCATGCAAAATGTAGCTAAATATCACCTTTAATAGACATCTTGATTATATAACATTCACACATGTTCAAATTCATAACATGTACCACATGTGTTTTGTAATTTGAAATTTCAATCTAGATTCATTTTAAATAACGAATGACAAAACAACTTGAGTTTTAAAAACAAATCATATAATATAATATCATCTAGAAGTTAATTCATTCTAACACATGTGATCATGCTTGGAAAATGTAACAACTAAATGGATTTATGTACTTCAATCATTGTTACATATTCATTAAGTTAAATATGTATTTAACCATCTATAATTGTTTTACATAACACATGATCATGCGCAAAATGTACACATAAATATCACTTTTAATAGATGTATGTACTAATTAGATAGCATTCATACGTGTTCAAATGCATTTAACATGTACCACATGTGTTTTGTAATTTGAAATTTCAATCTAGATTCATTTTAAATAACAAATGACAAAACAACCTGAGTTTTAAAAACAAAACATATAATCTAATATCATCTAAGTTAATTCATTATAACAACATGTGATGATGTATGGAAAATGTAAAAACTAAATGCAAATTTAATTCATTCATTGTTACATATTCACGAACTTAAATATGTAAAACCGTCTATGATTGTTTAAATGACAAATGTTAATGCAAAATGTACCTAAATATCACCTTTAAAATACATCTTAATTATATAACATGCACACATGTTCAAATGTGTAACATGTACCACATGTGTTTTGTAATTGCAAGTTCAATATAGATTCAATTTAAATAAGAAGTGACAAAACAACAAGTTTTAACATCAAAACATAATCTAAGATCATATAAGTTAACATTATATAACAACATGTGATCACATGTCAAATGTAACAAATATCCAAAATTTAAAATCATTCAATAAAATTAAATGTAGTTCAACTATCCAAAATGTAAAATGTGTCCAAAATTTATACCATGAACAATAAAAGTAAATATAACAATGTATAGTGTTACAAGCATCAAATTATATATAAAAGTAAATAGAAATGCATAAATAATACTATCTATATAGAAAATTAAATAAGATTGTCTATCAAATAAAATGTTGCATCTGCATCAATCAAATAGAGAATTTGGCTACAATATATTTTCCAGTAGTCTCTTGAGCCTCCCTGTGCTATCATCTGAAGAATGGGGAGCCTACAAAACGTGTAAACATTAAAATTTAATGTTTTAAAATTGAATGAGAATGTAGAGCTTCATAAAAAAACAAAAAAAAATTAAAAAAATAAAAAATAAAAATAAAAAAAATCATGCAATACCTCATGTAGTTCCCCCTCCATTGTCTTGTGTTGGTCATGCATCAATACATCCTCCACGATAAACTGTACAATATACATTTAAAAGTATATATATATATATATTAAAAAATTTCCAATGAAAATTGATAAACTAATGCAATAATATTAGAAAAAAAGTCAGACAATTTCTTGTTCAAATTGTTTGGATGTTCCTATCTCCATCATACACTCCATTGCTAAAGTCTTTGGAAAATGGAAATCATCTCCACAAAACTAAAGTTCAAAAAATTTAAAATTGTAAAATAACTCAATATCTAGATATCATTTTTTTAATGAAACTTTCACTTCAATTTATAGCTTAAACATAAGTGAAAATTTGAATACTTGTGATGGTAGATTTGGCACATCTCCTAATAGGGAAGAAGAATGTGGATCCATTGTGAAAAAAGCCATTGGAGAACAAAAATCATCTCCACAAACATACAATTCAAAAAAAAAAAAACTGTAAAATAACTCAAGATCTAGATCTCATTTTTTAATGAAAATTTCACTTCAATTTATAACTTAAAAATAAGTGAAAATTTGAATATTTGTGACGGTGGATTTGGCACATCTCCTAATAGGGAAGGAGAGGGTGGCTCTGTTGCAAAAACCTCGTACAAAATCGAAATCTGTTAACATTTAATTATATACATGCATGTGTATACAATTATTTATTTTAAAAATATGTCATCATGATACCGATATAATAATAGAATAATAATTTTACACCAACATCATGAACACTTAAAAAACACTAACATTTCTCAACATATCATTTTGATTGCGAGAACCTGAACCTTCAGTCGTGATATTATTAAAATTTTCGTTCACCAAACGTGTTAACTGCAAATGTTGAACATATGATACATTTTTGTTAGATTAACATATACAAATAAACATATATAGTAAATTACAAATTACATTAAAAAATTCACCCTAACCATTAACACATATCGATCCCATGCCCTGTTCCTCATGAATAATTAAGTCCAGCCAAACATTGAGAAAATACTTTGCATATGATTCTAAGCTATTCAATACTTATGTTGTCTATATCATCATGTGTACTATAAACAAAATTATACGTGCATTCTCTCGTGCTCTTTATTGATTCAGACCCATATCAATTCAACCAAGTCCTGTCTAAGAATTTTCTATGATGGCATCCCTTGTTTCTCGACTAATTTCAAAAGTGGCATCCATCTCTGACCTCAAACTTTCCACATGAATAGGTCAGCTTACCAATAGTGGCTCGGGGCGATGTAACTCAGTGTCATGCTTAGCGCCCCTACGGTCAGATAATCAACATTTCCTAGGACCAAAAATTTCAGAGGGAAGGTCATTATAATTGGGTTTCATTCTAAAAATGAATTATGTATAAAATAATTTTGCAAAATAAATAGAAACCTCGTTGTTCCATGGTAGTCTTTCATAGGCAAAAAGGTTCCTGTCATACAAATGGAAAGCTATATTAGGGTGCTTGAAATATTACACCTTTAGCATCTTTCTTTTCGGCCCTTCTTTGAAATTAAACATAGATTTTTCCATTTCCTTTGTAATTTTGTTTTTAACATCATCCCATGTATCGATACCCATCACTATTTCCTTTCTTTTTCTCATCACTTCTACAAAAGTATCAATGGTTTTCCCAATATTTTTGTAAATATCTAAAAATGTGATTGAAGAGTGTGTAACTATTTCTAAGCTTTCTAGACTCTTAACAGGTATTTTCAAAGACAAGATCTTTCTTCAATTTTGAACAAATATGTTCACACCATTGTAATGTGCATTGTTGGATGTTTCTTTCCCAAGGTAAATCGGAAAATTTCAGAAGGATAAGTCGTGGTTGGTTTACAACCTTCTTCTTGAATAACACGGATTGGCATACGTCTTTTTTAGCAACATTTTTACCCTCTGCATCAATATATAACATTATGTATAAATAAATAAATAAAACATGTGAATAAATTTGTACAAATTTTATTTTTAACCATAAAAAAAAATTATATGAATATTTTAACAAATTAATAATTTAATGAAAATAATATTCAAATTAATGGCCACCTCGATATGGCTAGGCAGCATCATGCCCACTCTCAGCTGGTTGAGAACCAGCATGACCACTCATTGATTGGCCACCACCCATTGGTTGAAAACCAACATGACCACCCATTGATTGGCCACCGAGGGAATGTGTACCACTACCCTCACGTGATTGGCCACTAGGGGAATGTGTACCACCACCCTCACGCAATGAGAGGGAAGCTTCATAAAAAAATATGAATTTCTAATCAATTCAAAAATACATACATACATGTAAATACATACATTTATGATCTAGTATATTGTGTGAACCATACCATAATTGTGTGAAACATGGCCAAGCTCCATTGATTTAGTATATACTATTTTTCTCCGAACTCCTAAAAAATGAAATTTATTAAAAATTTGTTTAACTCACAAAATTGATAAAAAAATCAATTCCATATGTATAAATATCATAAAAGTATATATTCAATAAAAAAATCAATTCCACATGTATACATGTATGTATAGGGATAATATTATATATTCAAATGTCATATAAAAGCATATACATTTAATGTAAATACCATAAACATCCATTGATCCATGATCTCCCTCTCTCGTATAGGAATGGACTCTATTGATGTTCACCTCGAAGAATCACATGCAAAATGATCATCCTCCATTATATATATATATATATATATATATATATATATATATATATATAGTGGATATATAGAGTTTCATAGATACACACAATGTTTAAAGCCTCGAAGAATCATGTGGAAAATGATCATCGATTATATATATGTATCTAGCTACAAATAGATAGATACATGATGTTTAAAAAGTTACCTTGTGCATTTACAATTATTTTTAAAAATACTATTTAAAAAAAAAATCAAAAGAACTCAAAAAATTGATGTTACGCAAATGTTGGGGCACAACTTGAACACAAATTATGTCAAACACAAAACTTTCCAAGCATTTGGAACATAACTTGAACACAAATTATGTAGAATACAAAATTTTCAAAGCACAAATTGATGTGCAAAACTCACTTTATTTAAACAAAAACTTAAAAATTGATGAATTTACACAAATGTTGGACCAAAACTTGAACACAAATTATGTAAGATAGAAAACTTTCAAAGAAAAAATTGATGTGTAAAAATTACTTTATTTAAACAAAAATTTGTTGAAGTCCTTCACATTTTGAGAATTAAATACAAAATTTTCTAAAACATGAAGTTCACCAAATTGTGCTTACATGGTGGGTATGCACTTGTTATATAATTGAAAAAACACATGGTCATTAAAAATGATGCGTTTATAAGTTAAAATCACACACATATCAAAGATATCTTATAATGTCCATCAATAAATTTTGAATGAGAGTGTCTCAACATTAATTCATCTTCATCTTTGAATTTTGAAGGAGAGCGTCTCGACACTAATTCGTCTTTGAATTTTGAAGAAGAGTGCATCAACACTAATTCATCTTTGACAGATGAACCTTGAATTGGCATTGCCCCATACAATACTAATTTATCTTTGATAGAGGAACCTTGATTTGACATTGCCCCATACAATAGATCACGAGACATCTTATTAACATTTGCACAATGTCTTATACTAAATGATTGAAATTGTCTAACAATATTGTTTGTTTTTCCATGTAGTTTTTGTTTTAGTCTCTCCTACTGAACTTGGTACACATATTTTATCTAGTTGCACACAAGTTCAAAATTGCTAAAAACTACAATTCTTTTATCCACTCCCTAGAGGTTCCCAAGTCTTCTATAAATGAAATATAATATGCTTCATTGTTTGTTGTTCTTCCAGGTATATTCATTTTCCTTTGGAGAAATTTGTTAGTCGCAATATTCCATAGCACATATGTAATCAATTATTTACCTAAATTGGGATAACAAGAAACATCTATGCATAGTGTCCATTTTTAAACCATGTTTATTGGGCTTTTTGATCCCTGAAAAAAAATCAAATCCAGTAAATTATTCAATGAAAATTTATCGTAAATGCCTTAAATTTTATGGGAGAAATGACATGTACATGGAGCAAGGAAAAATAGACTAGCATGACAGATGTGATTTTGAAAGCATCCTTGCAGCCTCGAACGGGAGAAAAAGAGACTAGCATGGCAGATGTGCTTTGGACATCCTTGTTATTAAAAAGGATAGCCCGACTATTGGAAATTCTTAATGAAAATAAAATTAACCTCCTTCAAAGCATCGGAGCTCACCAGATCAAAGAGAGTGTGGAAGATGATGTTACTAAACAAAGATATTGTAAAAGTACCATGTACTTTTAAATATATTGCTTTAAGCGGATTATGGTTCAAACAGTCATTCAAGACTTGGAAACTCAAGGAAAAATCTATTACTAAACAAAGAAATTGGAAAAGCGCCATTTACTCTTCAAGATATTTCTTTAAGAATCCTTAAAATTGTATAAGTCACACATTATAATGTTGGTTTATCCTATCCATAATAGTTTAATGCCAATGAGAATGAGTAACAACACATCCTAACATTGGATCTCACCATATCAAAGAGACAGCGTGGAAGATGATGTGACCCCAAATCATGATAATAATGATGTTGCTACATTCTAAGTGATTTTTATGCCCATAATTCAAGAAGAACAACACTACTAGCATTGTTGAAGAAATTACTACAAATCTTAAAGAAACATTCAACACCAAACTTGATTCCCAAATGAATGTGGATCTGTGCATTGATAAAAACAGAGTCAGATCAGAGTAAAATCATAAATACTATGTTCTCATAACTAACCATTTTATGATAATTTTCATATCTCCTTTCCCAAACTTAAATTAGGTTTTTTATCAGTATGACTGCTTAAACAAGCAACGAGGTTTGGCAGAACATATTTTTTACTCGGATTTTGAGAAAAATAGTATTGATCACTTCTTAAATGCACCATCGACTAAAAACATGGTTTTTAACCATTGGAAATATGATGATGACAAATTTGAAACCATAAATTGGCAAGCTTGTGTGACAATTATGATAATGATAACAGAGAATGTGGTGTTGCGCTTAGGCCGTGAAATACAAGAGTTGGGAGTGATACATTCCAAAGAAAATTGTTGGTTGATTAGTGGATTATGTTTTTTAAGTTGACTTTGTCAATTCCAAATGCAATCGAACCTATTGGGCGAAGGCCAATCAATTTAGTAGTTACTTTAATTTTTCAATTCCAAGCACAATCGACCCTGTAAAGTGAAGGTTATCGATTCAGTGGATGGTAGAATTTTCATTACAATTCAATATGAATTTTTCAACCCATGAAATGATAACATTATTCAAACTTTTTTAGAGTCAAAAAATATATAGTCTCTAAGTTGTTATATAATGATGTAAGAAAGGAATTTAGAAAACAATATTTAACTACAGTAAAATTATAAATATTCTACTTATATAGATTTCAATTTTTTATTTGAACATCTCGTGGTGACTTTATGTTTATGATACAGGTGGGATGATGGATATGTATAGTATGGATAGATGATGGTTGCTATAAACTAGGAAACACGAGGAGAATGCTACTATGATGACACTAGAACCCTATGATATGCCTTGATTTCAATGAGCTATTGAGTGACTAGAGACTGCTAGTGGGATGACTTGGAAGTAAGATTCTATAGGTGCCTACACTTCATGAAAGGGTGAATAGCATGCATTCCCCTACTCTTCTTGGCTGAAGCAATAGGATTTCAAAAGCAGGAAAAAACACTCTTTTGTAAAGGTAGTTTTATGTAGATTTTAAGATATTTTAGGAATCTCATAAATAATAATAAAAAGTTAAATATTTATTTAACTTCACTTATAAATCAATTTTTTTTAATATTCTAGAACTTAGAATAAAATTACATAAATACTAAACAAATTATCCTTGTGTACGACCATCAAGATAATTTTTAATTCCTACCACATTTTTTTTTTGGAGGCTTGACAACTAAATTGTTGAGATGATGCTTGTATAATGACGTAAAGTTGATGAGCTAATGAAAAACAACTACGAGTTGATTCAATGCTACCTGCTCATATCTCTCTTGAAACAATCATAGTGGATTGATGGATCTGGAAAAATTCTTTTACTCAAGTATTTCTTCTCGATAACTCAATCCAATTATTAAAACTAGATCTAATAAACATTTAAACTAATAAATTATTATACAAAAGTTCTCATTCTAAAATAATATTTCAATTCAGGAAAAAAAATTCTTCTCAATAAATCAATCCAATTATTACAACCAGATCTAATAATCATTTAAACTAATAAGTTATTATATATAAAGTTTTTCATTCTAAAATAATATTAAAATTCACAAAAAAAAATAATAAAATTAAAATGAACTCCAAAATACTTTTTTTTAATATCCAGTTTACTGAAGACCAAGTCACACTGAAAAAGAAGAGAATAGAGATAAAAAATCTAGTTCCAAGTGTCCCATGTTTTTAATATTCTCAGTGAGTGTTTCTGTGAATTTTATGTTATTTCGAGTACCTATAAGAATTTATTCTGCAAAAAATGCCCTTACTTCAAGACTAACATCGAACCTTTGTGTATAAGTAGATAGCAAATAGAAAGTGATTCTATGTATTGTACAAAAAATGTATTAAAAGAAAGGTAGTAGAGATACAATCTTGAATATGTTTTTTCAAAAAAATTAGCTCACACACGATGAAGAGAGGAGGAGGCCACTACGAGTAGCTGCAGGAGTTGGAGTGATTACAACAATGCTAAAGAAGAAGAGACCAACAACAATAAACAAGAAGATGAAGAAACTAATCACAACAACGTGCAAGAATCAAAAGGTGGACAAAGTGAGGAAACTAATAATACTGCGAGACAAAGCACTCGAGTAACAAAACACAGGAAGAAGAGAAAAAATTTAAGACACAAGTTTCATTTAGATATTTTTTGATCAATTTCAAATTTTACACTTCACCTTTGTGGTTGTAGTTGAAGAAAGTAAGGCAATGGATTCGGTGTGGGATTTACCCCTCCACAAAATTTATTTTTTTGAAGGACCTTATTTATATTTTTTATAATTTGCATCATTAACAGCGAGACCATACTAGTAATAATAGGAATCAAAGCATGTGAGGAGTTTTTTACAACTACATTGGTGAGATTATAAAGGAAGTTGTTAGAATATAAATAGAAAAATTTGTATCATTAAAAAACTGTTAATAGTATACATAGTTCTCATGACACCATGAGCCTTACCCATTGTTATGCTTGAATAGTGACTACCTAGTCTACATTTATCACTTATGCAAAACAAGTTTCAATATTATGGTCTATCAATAAATATTTTGAAAATTCATAAGCACTTGTCCTCATATACTAGCACTGATGCAATTTCCATCAAATATAAAATGTTCACAAAACAAGGTTGAAGAGGTAGAGAACAAAGAATATGTGACTTAAGTAAATAATATCTGCTCTCCAAAAGCCTTGGTACCAATCTTTTGCGTAAGCACTCTGCTAACTTTTTCTTACATGATTTAGTGATTGTACAAACTAAAACAATTTATTCTAACACTTCAAGTCATTAAGTTGATGTTCCATGATACTAGTACTAGAGAACTGCATCTTATTAAATCATTTATTTTCAATGAACGTGTTCAATGGTTTGATTCGATTGTATCATCTTTTTGATTTGAAGTCTACCTATAGTGTTTAGGGTGATTAGATGCAAGTCTACCTGTAGAATGTAAGCATTGTCATTACAAGAACAAATACACCATCCAAACTCTGTCTTTATTTCAAGTACAAATAAGATGAGCAAGTGCAATCTTCAAATCCATTATATTCTCACTTCAACGCTATTGTTTTATAGTAAACACATTCAAACAATGATCTTGAAGAAAACGAGCTACAGTTCTCTACTACTATGAAAATTACTTCAACATCTAAAGCATAGAACAATTTTTAGTTCCAGTTTTTCAATTATGCTATACAGTCGGTATTCTAGAGGCTTGCTACATACTTTATATTCTCCATACTTGCTGCAAATTTTGCATGCTACCGACATTGTTGTCGAGTTCAAAACATACAGCACTACAAAGTGTACAGACGTTTGTTGTAAGGTAGAACCAGTTACATATACTTGGTTACAGTATCATAAGTCTGTCAATTATGATACTTAGCTTTAGTTTTAGTTGTCACGGTGTTTCCATAATTGAGCACTTAGTTTTAGTCTATCAATTAAGATACCTAGCTTTAGTTTTAGTTGTCACGGTGTTTCCATAATTGAGAACTTAGTTTTAGTCTGTCAATTACAATATTCGATCAATTATGATACTTAGCTTTAGTTTTAGTTGTCACGGTGTTTCCATAATTGAGCACTTAGTTTTAGTTTTTCAATTACAATATTTGATTAAATTTTCATTTTGTGTGATTGCTTGATGGATGGAAGCAGTTTCTTTGTGGACAATGTGCCTATTTGGGTTTTTTCCAACAATGACAAAAGAGGAGTCTCATATCCTCAAACCCGCCCGATGGGTGTATACTCCTCAATATGGAACGAAGCTGGGTGGGCTACTTAGGGTGGTTGCGTAAAGATAGATTGGAGATGGGTGGAATATCATTTCAAATATAACAATATTGGCACCTACACTTCACTTAACTAGAAGTTAACTGTTAAGTTAAGTCATAAGAGTAAAATCAATTATTGGATTTAGTGTGGGTATTGAATTTTATCTATTTGATGTCCATATTTACAATCAAATTTTTTGGTAGATAAGAAGGTTTTATTGCATTAAGTGAAATAGAATTATATAGAGAAAATTATTAGAAGATTTTGAACGCTATAAAATATGATTTCCTTACAAGAGGTTGGTTATCACTCCTCTAGTTAAATAAAAAGAACAAGAACAACATCTACTATGATCAATACAACAGGAACCAGTTGAGGCTTTGGAATTCCGTTGCCGAAACATGGGGGAAATCCACTCGGTCCGGACCTTGAAGTGGCTCCTTTTCCGTTTGGTGTAGTGAATGACTGGAGATAATGGACCAGTTTCCCAATAAGGATGATTTTGAGGGTGTTGTGATTATATGACATGAAAATATAGAATTATTTTAATCTATCATATGCATCTATATAAACTATTTATTCTACTATATACCCAGGATGTTTATTTATTTATGTGATCTAAAGAGATATCTTTTAACTATTAGTAATATAGATCATTTAACAGTTGAAAGAGATGAAAATTATGTAAGATGATTCTTCTAACAAAATAGTTTGACTAGAAGAATTGTGAAAAATATATCACATTCATATGTGTGATTATATATTCAATAAGAAATCACAGATAAATATTAGAAAAGAAGTGCATGTAACATTCATCTATAATAAAGTTTCAAATTTATAATGCAATAAAAAGATGATTGTCAATCTATAAAGCAAGACTTAATACAAGTGAATAAAAGTACCATATGTACGAAATTCTACTCATGTAAACTGACAATAATTGATCTACCCCTTCTCATTTTCAAGAAATTTAAAGAGTACAGTAGTGCAACATCAGTTAAACAACTTTAATTGTCAAAAGATAACAGATGTGTTCCATTAATTCATCAAAACATTCACAAAATTACAATAGTGCATTCTTTTCAAATGTTTTTGACAAATTTCTGGACCCTTCTCTAAATGCATGAGAGGGGTTTAAATACTAAACTAACTATGTTCTAAAATAGATTATTACAAAATACTAAACTAACTATGTTTAGGTGTTTGAAAACTAGTTACTTGATCAGTATTGGGATTGACTTTAGGAGTTTTTATTGCTTCAGAAAATTCATCCAATTCATTACTCAAATTCTTTGTTTGTGACTTTTCAAACTCATCAAGTGTGTCATGACTGTGCTGAATTTCTTGAGAAGTTGACTCTATTCCATTATTTTATTTTTACTCATGCATCTCTATCTCTTGGATTACCTGATCAATTATCTTTTCTAGGCTATCATTTCTATATTTGGATTCATTTTCAGAATGATATGAATTGTGAGTTGATGCTCTGATTGAACCGATTCATCCTCAGACAGGTCTTTTTCTTCATTATCCAAGATGATACTTGGAGTAGGTATGTTGACATCTTCAATAGTTCACAAGTTGAGAGGAACTCTCTCCAGTCTCTTATTTCTATATATTTGGAAGGCTTCCAAATCATCTTGATTAAGTTGACTAGATGAAAACTTGATTATATATGAAAATTTTTCCATGCCTTGGAAGAGATCATCAAATCCATCTATTTCCATTACAAAAGGCTTCATTTTGAGCTCTGTGGTGTAATTTTTAATTACATCATTTGGATCATACAGAATCTTTGGCATTACTACCAGATTCAATAGATTAATCTTAGAAACCTCCTTTTAGGTATGGCCAATGTCAAAAAGTGCAAGAGTGCTACAATGTATGGGGAAATTAGGCCAAACGGCCTTCTAGCATCTTTCAGCTATTTAGTGATACCATTAACAAGCTGGTAGGCTATCTCTCCTTCAAGCAACTTATCAGGAACATAATATGGTAGGACATGAGGAGAAGCATAACTCCTGAATATTTTGACATATGTGAAATTCCCCTCTGCAAACCACCTAGCCATAGAAATAATATTTTCGCTAGCCTCTTCGGACATCGTAGGGGCCTTCTTATTGAATATCACTTGGTGCATAGGCAACATGATTCCATGAAAAATTTTATAAAAATTAAAATGGAAGTTTGAATCCCAAAGGGCTCTATGGTAAGTATGGATTAGGGTAGGGTCTTTGGTAGTCCATTTCCATCCCATGGTAGGAAAACTAGAAGAAAATAAGATTGTGTCCATGACATAGGTAGACATATAAAAGGGAGGTATTTCTCTAGATGAAACATTCCTTTTATTTCTATATTATGCGATGTGTTTGGCTAAACCGTCAAATAGGATATTTGCCCAATTCAAAATTGAGGAATTGACGATGGTTTCAATCAATAGAACCCAATCTACTGAAAACCTAGTGGTATCAGGTTTGGGAAACAATCTACACAACATACCGGCAACATAACAATAGGGGTAAGGAAGTTGGGAAATTGGGTACGTATAAAGTTTATCTCTCTTCAATTTTCCCTCGTCTTCCTTCCTTTCTTTTTAGCTTTCATGAGATCTAGATGCTCTGCTCTAAAGCTTTGTAGAAAAGCCTTGTCATATTTCTCCTGCGAGGAGGGTAGATGGTACATTGCTTGTAAATATTCTGCCCTGAAAGACCCTATGTTTTCTCCCTTTGAATCCTTGAATTTCCTTTCATCTATGCTTAAGTAGTCAAATACCCACTTAACCATGTCTGTGTAAGGGAAAAATTTTCGTCTAGCTACTACCTTATGGATGAATGAACATGCAACGTCAAAGTAAGTCACATTTGAAGTAGATGTCGTGCCTGTTGTACTAACTTTCATTATTATCCTTGGATTTTTCATATTTGAAAAGCTTATACGTTGCTTCCCATAATGAACTTCCCCAATCCTTGTTGCAGGTGTTGTCTGAAAATAAGGGAGACATGTCTGAGTCTTCAGTAGATGGTGTTTGAACAATCTCTTTGCCTTTCTTGCTCATTTCAATCTTCTTCACTCCGTCAACAAATTTCCCGATTTCAAGTAACTAGAGAAAACATTACTTGTATAGAGAATAGAGAGACAAATCCATCATTTATATCAAACATGCACGAATAGATATGAATCTAATAAAACCTTTATGTCTATTAAATGTTATTAATCATCGCTTATCATTTCAAAAAACCAAATCTCTTACACCTTCACACAAAAATAACTATCAATCAATTTAAGCCGTTAGATCTCGAATTTCGATTTGATACGACATAAGTCATTTCACATGCTTGAGTAATTAAATGCTACTAGTTCGCACATCACAACATATAAATTTTACCGTTTGTGATGTTTTCCCATAAATGTTGTGAAATTCGATCTTCGCAAATCGCATATCGTAACTGTTATGTGATAATGAATTTGTTTTTGGTTAAGTCATGAGAAATGTGAATTGCACATTCAACAAGTCAAGCGGTCGCACTTAATAGGACTTTAGATATTTATATTTAGTACTTTGTTGGCTCATCGAGCTCGCGCAATCGCACTTATATCAAATTGCTTTATAAGTTGATTGTTTTAAGTGAGGTGCGATGTGAAAAGAAAAATATAACAATAATCAAAGTGTTTGCAAGTTTTAAAACATAACTTCCGAAAAAAATTTAGCGCATTTTGCAGCTCGCGTGACTTAGAGGATTGCAAGTCTTTTAGGTTGTAAGCTATCTATTTTGCGATGCGCTAAAGGAATAAAGCAGAAAACTCAAAATAAAAATTTTATTTCCTAATTTTTTTTTGTTTTTAAAGCTAAAATTAAATTTCCTATTTATTTCTAAAGGGTCCCCATTTATTAAAATAAATTAGGGTTGTTGTATAGCACAAAAATTGGTGATTCACTTGGGAGAACCAACTATCTTTGACTATCTTTTTGAAATTTCTAAAACTTTTCTTAAAATAAAAGTAGTTGTAGGAATGAATTTCAAACAAATAATATCTTACTAAGTAGTGAAATTTCTCTTATTTACAATTCATAAGAATCCCTCTTTTAGAGATATAAGTATGAAAATCCATATCAGTCTTTACTCAGTTCAAAGAGATAGTTCTTTATGAAAATCCATATCAGTCTTTACAGATCAGCTTTATAAAAATTTACTCTTTTATCATAGATAGAGCCTCTGTTCGAATAGACAATTTAAGCTTTTGGCAGGGTAACCTTTTACCCAGCAATGATTCGTTGTCCCATCTAGTGTTTCTTACCATTTCTAAAAATAAATTCCAATTTTTGAAACTTTTCTTTTTGTATCATATTTTTATTTACTTAAAATCCATTGTCTTGGCTTGGTAACCAAATGATGACAATTCCATTCACTAGTTGTAATTAAAATGGTCAAGATAGCTCTTAATGAGACCCCTTGTCCTCTTGCCATAATCTCAAGTCATTACCCTATTTTGGTAGGAAGTATTGGTAATGTCAGTTTAACTATTTCCCTATGAACATGGTAAACAAGCTCTTCATGAGACTTATTATCTTTTAAGTTTTTCTAGTTATAATCCCTTTTTAATTTCTTTCAAAAATTTTAAGTTTTCCCAGATGGGGTGAATCATTGGTACTCCTAAGGATTCTGGATGATAATGTTGAGTTTTAGATTTCTTTTCTGTAAAATATTCTTTAATATGTTAAAGATTATTTTCTTGACTAATAACAGAGTAATCATGCTATATAAGGATGAGAGTTCATCAGAGAATAAATAATTTTAGTGAAATTAAATCTTTCAGTGAAAAAAAATCTATTTGTTTTCGAATCTTTCGATTTTTTCCTTAACACTTCTTATTTCTATAAGCGATAAATAAAAAAGGATCATCTGAGGTTTATTTTGAAAAGCCAAAAATTTATACTAAGCAACTTTTATTTTTCTAAGAAAAAAAAAAATACACTAGTATACAAGGAATAGAAGGGGTTACCTCCTATGAAAAATACTTATTCAAAATATGCCCATTAACACGCAAAGAATATTTTTTCCCTGATAGATCTTGCAATAAGAATGTTGATGGGCCTATTTCTTCAATTATTTGAAATGTACCTACCCAGAGTTTTTGAAACTTCATTTGTTTACCTTTCTCCTCATGCGTTTTGTCCCATTTCAATACCAGATCACCAATTTGAAAAAAATTCAGAGTAACAGAAGTTGAATCAAATGAGGTTTTTACTATCTATTGATGATGTGCATGAGTCTGTTTAGCTTTTTCTCGTTCTTCTTCTAACTTAATAATTTACATTGTCTAAGTTGTAAAGAAGAAGCAAGAAAAGAAGGAAATAAGACTAAGGAAAGAGAGGGAATAACTACGTTGGTATGAAGTTCAACTTCTTTTCCATAGATAAGATTGAATGGGGAAGTGCCAATAGAAGCTTTCTGAGTTATTTGATCTGCCCAAAGGGCAAATATTAAAGACTTGTGCCAATTTTGTTGGTTTTGATCAACTGTTCTTTTGATTATATTAATCAATTTCGTGTTTGTATATTCTGCTAAATCATTTCTTTGTGGGTAATAATTTGCAGAATACTTGAGTTTAAAACCTCTTATAATTGAAAATTCCACCATAGTGGTTCTTGAAAAGTAACATGCATTATCAAACATTAAAGCAGTAGCTAAGCCAAACCTGGTTATGATATTTTGGTCGATGAAATCAATGATATCCTCAGATTTGGATACTTTTAGTGGAATTTCTTCCAATTTAGTAAAGTAATATGTAGCTGTGAGAATATATCTGTGTTGTTTTGAAGAGTTAGGAAAAATCTCAATAATTATGTCTAATCTCCATTGTTCAAATAGTTGTTCGATATTGACTGGTTGTAAAGGGAAAGTTGGCTTCCTTTGTCTTCCAGATGCACTTTGACACACTTTGAATTTTCTTGCATATTCATGAGCATATTTGAAAAGTGTAGGTAAATAGTAACCTGCATGCAGGATTTTATGTGTTGTTGTATTTCCTCCAAAATGTCTCTGGTCCATCGTGAAGTTCTTGCAAGACTTTCTCTGCTTAAGATTTTTCTAAGCATCTTAAAAGTACAGTATCAAAATTTCTCCTAAATAACACATCATTGATTAATTAATATTGCTTGGCCTTTAATCTTAAAGCTTGCTTTGTTTTGTAGTTGAGTTGATTCAGAGCATATCCATTCTTTAAATAAAAAATGAGATCAGTGTATTGATATTGTGCATCATTGAGGCTTACCTCTGATATTTGCACATTGTTACATGAATTTTCCTCTGATGATATATGGGATGCTCCTATAAGCATTATGCAAAAACCTTGACCTCTAACAGTTTTAGAAGGTTTAATTTCTACATCATATTCTTGTAAAGCAGTAACCGAGTTAGCCCTCTTATCTCCTAATTCTCTTTGCATTAAGAGTTTCTCACTACAGATAATGGAACTATGATTTTGGTGTGAGTTTTTAGGAGAAATGGCCTAAAATGCTTTATAGATTTAAAGACAGCAAATTCTTGTTTTTTGACAGATGTGTAATTTAGTTCTGCACCTTGTAAATTGGAACTGAAAAATGATATTGGTGCTTCAATTTGTTGGTCATTCAGTTGTGTTAAAATAGCAGCATATGATGTATCCGATGAAAACGTGTATAATGTAAAAGGATTAACAAAATTGGGGGTAGTCAGGAATGGAGCGTTGACAATTGATTATTTAATCAAATCAAATGTTTCTCTTTTATTATGTCCCCATTTAAAAACATAATTTTTCTTAATCATGTTTTGTAATAGTAAAACTATTTGCGAAAAGTCAGGGACAAACCTTTTAACAAAATTAATTTTCCCAAGAAATGACTGCATAGCTTTCTTGTTATGAGGGAAAGGAATTCGTTTAATCTCTTCAATTCTTTCAAGATCAATATAGATACCTCTTTTTCACACAATGAATCCTAAAAATTTTCCTTCATCTAATGTAAAAAATGATTTCTTTGGATTTAAGGAGATGCCATACCTTTTGCATCGCTCAAAGACTTGTTTTAGGTCATTCACATGATTGGTTACTTGTTTAGAAAAGACTGTAATGTCATCTAAATAAATAACCACTATTTTATTTATGAGTCCCCTAAAAGCTGTGTCCATAGCTCTGTGAAAAGTTGCACCTGCATTAATTAATCCAAATGGAATCTTCTGATAGGTGTAAGTTCCCGCTTAGTTCTGAACGTAGTTTTCAATCTGTCATCTAGAAGTACGAGAATTCGGTTATATCCCGAGAATACTTCTAGAAAGGACATAAATTCAGAACCAGCTACTGTTTGCAGTACTTGTTCCATGGTTGGTAATGGAAATTTTTCCTTCTGACAAGCTTTGTTTAAATTCCTAAAATCAATGCAAATTCTAATATCACCATTCTTGTTCCTGACAGGTACCAAATTTGAAACCCATTTAGAATGTCGGACTGGAAAGATGATTTTTTTCCTTAAGGAGTTTGTTCAGTTTTGTTTTGATTTGATTTTCTAGATTTTGATGAATCTTCCTTAATTTCTACTGTATAGGTTTTTCTTTTGATATCAAAGGAATTGTGTGTTGAATCACAGAAGTTTCATATGTTTTAAGATCGGTATAATCCCAAGCAAAGAAAATTTTTTACATTCTAAACAATTTGATAAATGATAATATTTCTTCGGAAGATAGACGAAGACCTAAATTGACATTTTGAGATTTTTCATCAGTTCCTAGATTTATTAACTCAAATATTAAAGTAGAGCTTTGTGTTTTTGAGTTAGTAACACTTTTAAACCTATCTTTCAGATCATATAGGTCTTCTAACTTGACAACATATTTACGAATAGCAATTTTGTCTTCTTCTTTCTTAAGAATGTCATGCTCATTTTCATCCAAAATTTGATTATCATAAGATCCTTCAGGTGTTAAGAAATATAGGATATCTGAATCATTATTGAATACTCTCCAATTGGTAATATTATCAGGAATAGATGGTCTAAAAATCAATTCAATAGAAAATCTATCGGGACTAAATTCTTGGGATGGGATTAACTTTGATGCTACATTAGCGAGTAGATCTACAGTAGCATTATGCATTCTAGGTACAGAAGAAATGTTGAAGGCTAAGAAATGAGTTGTTAATTCTTGGACTATTGATTGGTAATGCTTTAAGTGTCTAGAATTACAATGAATGGTATCTCTTACTTGTCTAACTATGATTTTTGAGTCTCCTAGAACTTTCAGATATTTGATATTAAGATCAATGGACTTATAAAAACCTTAAATTAATGCTCCGTATTCAAGTATATTGTTTTTAAAATTTAATTCTAGTTCGTAGGCTAACATGGTATTTTCTCCTGGGTTTATTAAATTACAACCTGCACCTACACCATCTTTAGATTTAGAACCGTGGAAATAAAGAGTCCAAAACAAAGAATTAACTACTTTTCTATCTGCAAAATTTATACATTTGAAATTATCTGGCTAAGAAAAATTCTCAATGTGATAAATAATTGCATTATCAAAGAAAGGTGATGGTTGAGCATTGAAATTTCCCAAAAATGACCTTATTGAGTAGTTTCAAATAATGTTATTATTGAACGCTACTAGCTCATTTACTCCTTCGAGATTGGTGATTGTATGCTTTAGGAACTTTTCACGGTCTACCTGAATTTGATTTGGCTTTCCATTATATGGTAACCACATATGCAACCAGTCTGTTGCGAAATATCCATGAAGTTTTTCAGACCAGTCTCGGCTTAAGACTGAGCCATAAAATTTAGGAATATCAGCTACCAATATATCAATTATATGAGTAACTTTTGGATTTTATGACAATCTGATGGAAACAGAATTTATTTCTCCTACCATCTCTACTATGGTTCTATCAAGTTATACTATATGAACAAGGGAACTTTGAGGAGTTATGTTCAACTTAGCACAAACTGATTTTGGCATTATATTAGAGGAAGCCCCTGAGTCTATTAAACAGTTATGAACGTTTTTTTTGTAGATCTCATAGGTTGAGAGAAATGGAGTATGAGAGATGGATCGATCACCTATCATAATCAAGTCTGTAGCATCTATTTTCATTGAAGGAGAAGATGCCTTACCCATTTCATTAGCAGCTTTTACTATTACTGGAGCAGGTAAGTTTGGAGTAGGAACCGCATTTAAGACTCTAAGTAATATTTTCTATTGTTGCCTCAATTTAGTAAGCTCGTGAATTGAAATGTTGGCCCTAGTTTTCCTCATATCTTCAACTACATTATACTCAATAGTGTCTGAGACTACCATTGTCTTAGATGCAGGTCAATTATTTGAAGTAACAGGGCTTTTTTATGTAGCCTTTGAAGTATACTTTTTGCTTACTGATTTATTGTTAGCAGGAGTTGAAATCTTTTGCTGTTGATTTGGCTGCGTTGCTTCAGTAGTCTTTTTTCTCCTTGTGCTCACAGGTAAAGCTTCATGTTGTTCTTCATTTGGTAGGATGAAATCCCACATTCCATTTAGTTCAAATTCTTCTTCTTCGTCATCTTCTTCTTCCTTTGTTTTCTCTTCCTCTTCTTCTTGTTCAGATTCAACAATAGATATGATATTTGAGGTTGAGTATTAGAGGACTGACCTTTCTTAAAGTTTCTGAAAGTATTTTTTGAGCTAGCATTTTCAGCAACTTGTTTCTTAATATCTTCCATCTCGTTTGTCATAGTATTTAAAACTATTTGAATACCTTCTACCTTAAAAGGATCTTTTGGTGCCTTCTTTTTAGAATCGTCTTTGAAATATACCTTCTTTGATTTTCGATCTTCTTGAGAATTATTTTTCTCAAGAGTGGTTGTGTTTCTCTACAAATAGATATTCTTTTGTGTTTTCTACAAGTGTTTCCAGTTTCTCTCTATCAACAAAAATAGCTATATTAGATGGAAGAGATGAAATATACCACTCGTTTTGAACTTCTGCACTAGAAATTGTTGTAGTGGGAATTTTATTGAGTAATTTATTAAATCTTGAATTGAAATATTTTATCTTCTCACCTGATTTAGCTTTTAGATTTGACAAATCATTGATGAGCGTAGCAGTGGTCCTGTCATCCCCAAAATTAGCTAGAAATTATTCTTCGAACATATTTCAGCTAGTTATAGAGCAGGCAAGCAGTGAAAAATACTAGGATCCTGCAAATCCTTTTAGAGTATATGGAAATAATCTTACAACACAATCCTCTTCAACTACTCCATTTAGATTGACGACTGACATAAAATTTTTAATGTTTTTTTTCTACCAGAAGACCATCATCAGGATTAAATTTAGGTAGCCATCTTTCAGGATTTTTTGGAAGAGCGTGAAGAGGAGCGGGCATGTTTATAGCCCCTGGATTTCTTCATGGGTTTACATTTGGTGGAGGTGGTTGACCTGCCATTGGATTTTGGATAGGTTGGTTGGGTGGAGTTTGAGTTGAAGAAGATGGAGGCTAAGTGCTAGGAATAGTTGAAGGGATAGTAGTTTGAGTACTGGAACTAGTCAAAGTAACACTGATTGTTGGAATGGAAGTTGTGGAAGTGAGTGGAGGTAATGGAGGTGAATGGGATAAGATCTCGCTGGCGATTGACTCTGATTGGATCCTCTTTAGTCTCTTTCGAGTACTATCGATGGGAAATTCAAAAGGAAGAATTCCTGACTTTTGACTTTCTTATCGAGTTAATATTCTTTGAGGTTGTAAAGAAGACGAAACACTAATATCTGATATTTGAGAAGACTCGGGCTTTTCAGCATAAATAGATACTCTCTCTAACTTTTCTATCAAAGACTAGACTTATGGGGAAGCTTGATGGGAATCAGGAGATAGTATGGGTTGAGTATCACTAGGAGACTTAGGAGAAGGATGATCAACTTCAGATTTTAAAGATGAGGATCTAGAGAATTTTCTAGAAGTTGATGGGGATCTAGAGGGAGAGAGACTCTTCGATTGACCTTTAGATTGATAAGATATTTTTTTCATTCTAAACTAATTGCATGATAGGGTTTAAATACTAAACTAAATATGTTCTAAAATATATTATTACAAAAATATAGATGAGGTTTCAAACAACCATCCTCGTAATATTAACTTAAACTACAATCTAGGAAAATAAAATAACAATTTTTATTTATTAATTCCGAACTTTCTTCTGGATTTGGTCACAAAGTTTACAAATATCTATCATAGGCTTGAGTTGAGCTAGTTGTGAAATCCTTGATTTGACCTGTCCCTTGAATACTATGTTTGAAAGTCTTGGATGCGATCTTCTTGTTGAATATGTTAAGGACTGCATAATCTGATATTGATGATAAGGTTTGATCAGAAAATTCCAATAATTTTCTTGATAAAACTTATTTAAATTTTTAATTACTTCATCCTTCATTTATGTGTTTTTTATCCACTATGTTTCTAGTTGTTTTACTTCTGAGAACACTTTAGACATGTACTCTTTAATAAGCTTTACTTTCACCGGCTGTTCACATACAGATTCAATAATTTCCTTCGATAATTTTGATGTTTTCACTGCCACTTTATCTACCTACTTGATTTGTGCTTCCCAATATTTGAATAGGATATCTTTATGAAACATATATACTTGAGGTAGATCAGCTTCCTTTCCTAAGTCTGATTGTAACATACCCCGATACCCCGATAATTTTTTTCAACATTTACGAATGTGTAACCTTATCAATTACATTTTATATCTATGCATTAACCATTTAAATACCCATCACCAGCACTTAGAGAAATATTTAGTAAAAATAATAGTGAGTTACACAACCATTAATTGTCCTCGTTGTAGCATATTAACTTAAATTTCCTGCTATGACTATGCATCAATCCCATGATCATTTTAATTCAATTAGTACATCACCTAATTGATAATATAAACATCACATCATGTAAGATATTAACATCATGAAAACGACACAATGAACAATCACATAAATAGACACCGATATACCCTGGAAACCCCCTAGGGTGAAAACCAACAAACGTTTAATTTTATTATTAAACGCTCGTGAGGGTTGTCACCCCTCACTCAATGTTTATAAGGGAGTCCATCCCTTGACCATTGTCATAAAAATTACATAGAAAAATAATATTAAATGAACCATAACTATCTATAAGCTATTACAATCATCATGATACCATTTACCCACGAATCCTCAATCTATGTCTTTGTAGTTAGATTGTTTCCTTCAGTGGGTCATCGTGCAGTTGGAACTAGTAAACCTGCATGGAATAACAACTCTTTATCTTCCACAATGTTAAACTTGAAAAATCATTTTCTCAAGTCATCCTTCTTTCTTGTCATTGTTGTCATCAACACACTTGATATCATAATTAGATAAAATATTAATAAACCAATAGTCAATCTCTATTTGTGACGCTTCAACAAAGATTTGTATGCATGTATAAAACATAACAAATTTGACATGAAATGCCTTCTTTAACATCATTTTACATGCATTAGTAACAAATAAATCACTATCAAGCGCCACCTTTCTAACAACCGCTAACAAAATCTTGCATGCACTTTCATATTATTTCCAAAGGAAAGAGAACATACTATATAATAATTTTGTGCATGAAAATGCATAACAAGCTTTCAAGATAACTATCCCAACAAGCAATTTCTTTTTTGTCTACTCTTATGTTTTCTTTTCCAAAGGGATTAACACAATAGATTCTATACTTATGCATATGAATGCATGTTCTTTTCCAAAGACATATTTTCCACACAAGAGCTATTCACATTGGCTATACTTATAACAATGCCAGCTTTATTTCAAACAAAGTTAACATACTACCTATAATTTTGTGCATGCAATAACATAGCCTTTTTATTCTTGCATGTAAAACATATATTTCTTTCCAAAAGAAACTAAATAAATATTTGATGGGAAAACAAACACATTTCTTTTCCAAGGGGTCAAACGCATACCACTTATTCTTTCATGCATGCAAATGGACACTTCTCTCTCATCCAAAAGATCTAATCCCAAAAATATACTTTTTCCATGCATGCAAGCATATATACGTTTCTATAAATAATATTACATAATAAAGCATGTGATTACTATTTTTCCTCTTTAAGAATATAATCCAATAATTCATACAAGGATATATTTTTCTCTTCTATTCTTTTTTAAAGAGTTGTAACCCAATAATTGCTTCCTTGCATACAATTATATATATTTATTTTCCAAGGAATTTAACACCTTAATTATTTTTTTCCCTGAAATATAGATAACTCAATAACTATTATGCATGAAATAGATAATATTTTTTTATTATTTCACATATTAGAGAGATTTGTAATATTTCCTCTAGAAATAACATGAATAACAAATCCTTCTCAAATAACACAACCAATTTCCTTTTACACAAAGGTTTTATGTGAGCTACCCCTCACATAAGTTATTTATATCTTTTTACATGACTCAAATTCCTCATGCATGTAAAATCACATAATAATTTCTAGTAGATCAAATATACTAGATATTATTCATGTGCACCTAAGCACATACTCCCTTCAAGAGTCCAATATTTCTCTTTAAAATTTTTAATGCACATACTTGGTAATTATATAAATTAAATCCTTGTAAATAATCATCAGCATAATTATTATGTCTTATGTGCATAAACAATTATTCTTATCTCATTGAAAAATGAAATGGAAGCACAATGTTTGACTTTGTTTTTTTCCCGTTTTAGCCATCCACTTTGGATGCGTATTACAAACATATGGAAATGAAATTCAGAAAACAAAAAGAGGTTTTTGTTTGGAACAGACTTATTAAAAATAACCTCTCTCATTTTTTACACAGGTGACATGGTTTCTAAGATTTGAATGAATCTTTATTGCTCATTGTTTGAGATTTAAATATTAAATAATTTCCTATTTTTTTCATCAAATGTGGACACGTTTTCCAACCAAATGGAGATGATATTTGGAAACCCCAAAGAGGTTTTTGTTTCTAACGGGTTCATTAAAAATAAAATATCTCAGTTTTTACACAGGTGTTACGGTTTGGAAGATTCGAACAAATATTTGGAGCTCATTTTTCAAGAATTAAGTATTAAATAATCCCCTATTTTTATCATAAATTATGGAGACATGGGAAAATAATTTTTAAAATATGAAAGAGGCTTTTGGTGACAACATCCTCTTTTATAAAAACCTATTTCACTTTTTTCATATCTATTTTGGTTTGGGGGATACAAAGTCATACTTAGACCCTATTTTCCAATAACTCATGCAATTCACAGAATTATTTAGCTATGCAAATCTTTTATCAATTCACAACACATGAAGTATTTTAATAGTTCAATGAATAAGACACTTATTCCTATATGAACAAAATTGTATACAGGTTTACTAAAGAAATAATCTTAATTCTTTATCACGGAACATTTTCTTGCAAATAAATTCAATCATTATATCATCATGGCCCATATGCAAACAAAAGGATTTTCAAAGAATATAGTTACTTATCTCTTGATGTATGCCTGGAATACTCTCTTCCTCTTCCTTGGCTCCATTCTCCATGTATTCTCCCATTCCCCTCCTCTATTTCTCTCATAGGCTTATAATAATTAGAATTAATAAAATGGAATAGATTTTATCACTCATAAAAGCATTCCAGCTTTTTTCTAAATCATAAAAGAATTCTAGCTTTTCTAAATCATAAAAGCATTTAGGTTTTCTAAATCATAAAACCATTCCATAAAGCATCCATAAATCTGATCTTTCCTAAATCACAAAAGCACTCCATAAATCTCTCGTGATTTTATTTTTAAAGCTAGATTTATTTTTTCCTTATAAGAAAAATATCACTTATCCATACTTTTTCCAAAACTATTATTCATTATTTCTAAAACTCATAAAATATACCAACTTGGAAATATAATTTATTTCTATAGAAGAATATAAATTTTTCTATATAAAATAATTAAGAAATAATTCTTTCAATATTCTTCTAATTAAGAATTACAAGAATATTCTTCATGTAATATCAATATAATAATTAATAATATTTAATTATTTAACGACCCTCATTTTATGAGAGTTTTTATGGTGGCTTACGTCAGGGATATTACACTGATGCTTGCCATTGAATGTGTTCATTGATTTTTTTTCGAGTCTTTCACATTCAAGTTTCTGGATAGCTACTTGTTGGATCATTATTTTATTTGAATCACAATAAGAGTCAATAATAAAAGCTTGACATCAAAATACTTCATGTTGTTTCTTTAACTTGGCATTTATATCCAATGCTTATTTTATAAATTTCTCTAATTGTGGTTGGCTCTGTAACCTGGTCATTGTTGCTTCCAGTTTTGCTTGTTCCTCATTGATTTCTGCTTGATGCTGCAATTTAAAACTCTCGAAATATTTTTAAAATTGGGCCATATTTGCTTTCATTTGCTCATTGGAGTTGGATCTTTCTTCATCTAACAACCTCTCTAGTTCTTGTAGTTTGGCTTACTTTTGCCTCAGTAACACTCTAACTTCAATAGCTTTATCAACAGTGGCAGTAGCATATGCCCCTGCATACTGTGATAATTTAGTTCGATGTTCTATAGGATCATCTAAGGAATCCTTACACAAAACGTCAAACGATTCATCTGTGACATTTGAGACTATTTAGTTAGTTCTTCCCCTTTTATTTCTCTTGACTAAAGCCTTATAACTAGGACTATAGAAGATGTCCAGTGAAGAGATTTCTTCAACTTTTAAAACTATTTGTTCTATAGGGTAGGCCAGTATGATGTCTCGATCATGAGTCTCTCGAACTTGTTGTAGTGGATTTACAGTTTCCACTATATTTTGGGAATATTCAGGTGTTTGAAAACTAGTTACTCGATTAATATTAGGATTGACTTTAGGAGTTGTTATTGCTTTAGAAAAATCATCCCATTCATTACTCAAATTCTTTGTTTTTGACTTTTTAGACTGATCAAGTGTGTCAGACTGTGCTGAATTTCTTTAGAAGTTGATTCTCTTCCATTATTTTATTTTCGCTCCTGCATCTCTATCTCTTGGATTACCTAAGAAATTATCTTTTCTAGGCTATCATTTCTAGATTCGGATTCATTTTCAAAATGATCAAAATTATGAGATTGATGCTCCGATTGACCCGATTCATCCTCAAACATGTCTTTTGCTTCATTACCCAAATTGATACTTGGAGTAGGTCTGTTGACATCTCCAATAGTTAACAAGTTGAGAGGAACTCTCTCCAATCCCTTATTTCTATATATTTGGAAGGCTTCCAAATAATTTTGATTAAGTTGACTAGATGAAAACTTCATTATATATGAAAACTTTTCCATGCCTTAGAAGAGCTCATCAAATCCATCTATTTCCTCTACAAAAGGCTTCATTTTGAGCTATGTGTTTTAATTTTTAATTACATCATTTGAATCATACAACCTCTTTGGCATTACTACCAGATTCAATAGATTAATATTAGAAAGCTCCTTGTAGGTATGGCCAATATCAAAAAGTGCAAAAGTGTCGCATTGTACGGGGAAATTAGGCCAAACGGCCTTCTTAGCATCTTTTAGTTGTTTAGTGATACAATTAACAAGTTGGTAGGCTATCTCACTTGCAAGCAACTTATCAGGAACATAATATGGTAGGATGTGAGGAGAAGCATAACTCCCGAATATTCTAACATATGTGAAATTCTCCTATGCAAATCACTTATCCATAGAATGAATATCCGCACTAGCCTCTTTGGAAACCCTCGAGGCCTTATTGAATATCATTTGGTGCATAGGCAACATGACTCCATGACAAATTTTATAAAAATGCAAATGGAAGTCTGAATCCCGAAGGGCTTTGTGGTAAATATGGATTGGGGTAGGGTCTTGGGTAGTCCATTTCTATCCCATGGTAGGAAAACTAGAAGAAAAGCAGACTGCATCCATGACATAGGCAGACATATTAAAGGGAGGTATTTCTCTATATGAAAAATTCATTTTATTCATATATTCTGCGATGTGTTTGGCTAAAATATCAGATAGGATATTTTCCCAATTCAAAATTGTGGAATTGATGATTGTGTCAATCAATGGAACCCAATCTACTAAAAACCTAGTGGTATCGGGTTTGGAAAACAATCTACACAACATACCAACAGCATAACAATAGGGATAAGGAAGTTGGGAAATTGGGTACGTATCGAGTTTATCTCGCTTCAACTTTCCCTAGTCTTCCTTCCATTCTTTGATAACTTTCATGAGATCTGGATGCTCTGCTCTAAAGATTTGCAGAAAATCCTTGTCATATTTCTACTGCAGGGAGAGAAGATGATACATTGATTGTAAATATGCTGCCCTGAAATACCCTATGTTTTCTCCCTTTGAATCCTTGAATTTCCTATCATCTATGATTTAGTGGTCAATTACCCACTTAACCATGTCTGTGTAAGGGAGAATTTTTGGTCTAGATGCTACCTTATGGACAAATGAACGTGCAACGTCAAATTAAGTCGCGTATAAAGTAGATATGGTGCCTGTTGTAGCGACTTTGGTTATTATCCTTCGATTTTCGTCTTCGAAAATCTTATACATTGCTTCCCATGATGAACTGTCGCAATCCTTGTTGCAGGTGGTGTCTGAAAATAATGGAGACATGCCTGAGTCTTTAGTAGAGGGTGTTTGAAAAATCTCTTTGCCTTTCTTGCTCATTTCAATCTTCTTCACTCCATTAAGACATTCCCTGGTTTCAAGTAAACAAAGCGAACATTACTTGTATAGAGAACAGAGAGACAAATCTGTCGTTTATATCAAACATGCACAAATAAATATGGACCTAATAAAACCTTTATGTCTATAAAATGCTATTAATCATCGTTTATCATTTCAAAAAATCAAATCTCTTACACCTTCGCACGAAAATAACCATCAATCAAGTTAAGTCGTTAGATCTCGAATTTTGGTTTGATACGACATAAGTCATTTCGCTTGCTTGAGTAATTAAATGCTATTAGTTCGCACATCGCAACATATAAATTTTACCATTTGTGATTTTTTCCCATAAATGCTGCGAAATGCGATCTACACAAATCGCACATCGTAACTCTTATGCGATAATGAATTTGTTTTCAGTTAAGTCATGTGAAATTCAAATTTTGCATTCAAAAAGTCAAGTGGCCGCACTTAATAGAACTTTGGAGATTTATATTTATTTCTTTGTTGCCTCATCGAGTCCATACAATCGCACTTTTATCGAATTGCTATATAAGTTGATTGTTTTAAATGAGGTGCGATGCAATAAGGAAAATATAACGATAATTAAAGTGTTTGCAAGTTTTAAAACATAACTTCAGAAAAAGGTTTAGTGCATTTCGCAGTCGGTGTGACTTAGAGGACTGCAAGTCTTTTAGGTTGTAAGCTATGTGATTTGTGATTCGCTAAAGGAATAAAGAAGAAAACTCAAAAGAAAAATTTTATTTCGTAAAGTTTTTTTTTTGTTTTTAAAGCTAAAAATAACTTTCCTATTTATTTCTAAAGGGTCCCCATTTATTAAAATAAATCGCGGGCGTTGTATAGCACAACATACATATACAAACAGTGAACACAACAGTTCAATATAATGACCACCATTAGCTGAACACAACAAGAACCATGACAACCAGTAAACACAAAAAAGTATAACAACCTGAGCAACGGAAAGCACCAACGCCAAGTGAGATAAACTAGGAACCACATGGCTAGAAATGTCAAATTTGCAAAAAAAAAACTTTCCATCATCATAGATTAGAATAACGTAATATAGAACAAATTTGATTAAAAAACTAACTTTGTTTTTCAGTTTCAGTGATTAGTTTCCATTTTTTTTATAAAAATCACAATCAAACATTTTCTATTTTCAAACATTACACAAAGAACGACCACAGACGTAGAGCGGGACAATCACAGACACATAGTTATTACAATTAATATAGAATAATACCTAGACGCAGAGCAGGATGAGTATAGATGGTCATCTTCCGAAGAATACATGGACGCATAGTAGGATGAGCACAGACGCAGAGCGGACGAGCACAGATGCACCAACAGTCACAAACCAGAACAGAAAATGACGAAAACCTTCTTCCGAACTGAGAGCCGGTAGATTTATAAAAACGAAGTTCGATCGAACATTTTTACAAGTTTGGTCTAACTTTTAATGTTGGTTTCTCCACCTCCAGAAAAAAATCCGATTATCGTTGTCGTCAACGTAAACGGCGAAATAAGTTCGATTAACGACAAAAACAGTTCGGGCGAAGTAATTTCAAAATTTTTATTGAACTTGTGGATGAGTAAAAATTTATGGCGCGTTTCCCATGAAAGTGTAACCCACCTTCATGCATTCACCCTTGACATTCTTTTCTTTTCAATTCACTAATGAAAAATGATCTTTCAAACAGCCCATTATGATCATAATATCATATTACCCTAAGGGCAGGACATTCAGATTCACCTTGATGGTATGATATGATACTTAAATCATACAGCCCTATGTTTTAGCCATTACCCATCTCTTGGCTCCCGTGGCTAGTTGGACTATCCAAGGGTTTTTAAACTTACAGGCTTGTAATTGGAAAACTTCTACCACTTTAGGACTTATATAAATTGGCTTGGCACCAGGATCTACCAAAATTGAAACAAGGTGTTTGAATATCTTACTTTCCACTTCGATCATGCTGGGTTGGTAGTCTTCCTGGCGATCCTCCATAGAAGCATTGATTTTGGGTATCTTTCTTGCCACTTTGCTTACTTTTGAAGCCTCTTACATGTTGGATATAGGTTCCAACCTTCCTCGGTGAGGACAATTTTTAATGTAATGTGGCTCCCCGCAGCCCCAACACTGTACGGATGGTTTCTATCCCTAATTATCTTCAGACTTAGCAGTTTTTTCCACCGTTATGGCTTTATTCTGGTAACAAAATTTCTGTCGATTCTTATCCATGAATTTTTGTTGTTGCCCCTTAAACATATTCCTAGAATTTGCAGTTTTAGTGTTTCTATTTTTTTTCAAATTTCTTTGTCCTTTCTCGCATGTCCAGCCTTTGCTCGTATCTTTTTTTTTGAATTTGGTGATAGCAAATCCATGCTTTTCTCATAGTATCATCCATGGTTCATGTTTTGTCAAACTCAAGTTGTTCTTTCATATGCATTGGTAAGTTGTTGATAAACCTCTGCACTTTTTCTTTTTCCTCACGTATGTACGGTATGCATCGTAACAAAGAGGTAAACTTGGCCATATATCCATCCATCCTCACTTGGCCTAACCTTAAATCTTGAAACTCTTTATCCTTATCTTCATAAAACCGCTTTGTTACGTATTTATTTTTAAAACTCCTCTAGAATGCATCCAAAGTAATTAACTGCTCGTAAACCCCGTGCACTCTTTTCACATCCTCCCACCACAAGGTTTCTTTCCCCTGCAACTGGTAGATGGCTAGTCAGGATTTCATATTCTCGTCGTACTCATAAATTTGGAATTAAGTGGTCATATTTTTCAACCAATATTCTTCAATTTCCTCAGCGTCACCATCATAATTGGGCAGCTTGATTTTTTTGAACTCACCTTACAGTTCAAATTTCTGCTTCTTCATTTTCTTGCGCTCATCACTATCTCAATTATTTTCATCTTCTTTTCCCTAAGTGTTATGGTTTCCTTCTGACTCCTGTGATTTTCTTCCTTCTAAAATACTTTCCTCTCTTCTCTTGTAAGATTTCACTCGATTACCATTATCAAAAATGGGCTTAGAGTTTTGATGATTTTGTCTATCTATCAAGCTTTTCATAACGTGTTCTTGTTTTCGTACCAAACATTCATTTTCCACCCAGAGAGTTGCTATTTCAGCTAGAAGTTATTGTATTGTCTCCGTCAAGGCCATTGTCATATTGTGAGATTAATTTTCTAACTAAATCCATAATTCAGGATTAGTCCCTTCAAAATTTATTGACCTAAGATCTCGATCAGGTCCTCTTGGTGGCATGTAAGTTGGTCCACCTCTTCTTCTCATGGTGATGTCTCTCTCTCTAAACACACAACACAATTTTTCCTTCACCCAGTGTGGCCGACCTTCGACCTTCAATGTATAAACTTGGCTCTTTTATCAACATAACATGTGTTTTTTACCAAAGATTCGGCATACAACTCCATTATTAAAAAACACGTATATAAAATAATCGGTGACCCAACATTAAACTCATTGCATTATAACGTATCATTCGGAAATGGTTAATGAGATATGTTTATTTTTTATTCGATCCCATTTATACATGATGCATTAATATAATGTTCGAGTTGTTTGGCAAATTGAGGCACTATTATAATATTGAGACTTTGGTGTATTCCATACTTGAATTGACAATCGTTGTAATTGGCCTTTAACCATGGGTTGGCGGTGGTTTCACTTCTTAACCCAAACTTCTGAACTCTCCAAAAGCGGTACTTATTGTTACAGGATCTGAGGAGGATTAACAACTCACAGGAAACTTTGGTTTTGCAGCCACATCGATGGTGGATGGTCACGTTGGGATCTCGGTTGCATCGACGGTGAATGGAAAGGTAGAGATGATCCAACAATTTAGGATGACGGGAGAGAGTTAGAGGGTAACTACCCTGCCTCCCCACGCACCCAAACCCTCATTTCGCTCTTGGGCTGCCTTCGAGCTCGGCTCTGCAAATTCTTGTGTTTTTTACAGCGCTGAAGTTTTCCAAATGCTACCCATCACTGACCCAGTGCAAGCTAATAGCTTGCGGTCTTGTGGGAAACCTCTAGCTACCGAGAAAACACCCATTTCGACTTCAAATTCAACGATAAGGATTTATTCTGGTTGTTGTTTCTTATTTTTCTATTTTCCCTTACAGAAATGTGCTTAGTATAATGCTAATAGTTCATTGGTTGTTGATTTCTAGTTTCTCTTTTTCGTTTGTAATGTCATAGGAAATATTCATGCTAGATTCACTTTGAGCCCATGTTCGAGGGTAAAAATCTCCCACCATGTCAGCCAACCTCTTTAAAATTTGTAATCTAGTTGTTGGTTGTCATTGCAGTTTGTACATGTGCAAAAACTTGAAAAAAACAACAAAGAAATTTATCCAAGATCTATGGCTAACCAACTTCGTTATCCATATTGAATGATATTCATCCGTATGCTAATCATAGTAAACTATTGGCAACCATACATTGACCATATTCAACCATAATTAACCAAATATGACTATAGTAAACCATGGTTAGCCATAGACAACCAATTTCAACATGCTCAATTATTCAACCATGGTGAGCCATTGTGAAACAACATGGTTAACCATGTTAAACCATTTTGATCCAACTTGGTTGACCATATTGGACCATATTAAACCCTTGTCAAACATTCTTGACCATATTCAACCACATTCAACCATAATCAACCAAATTTGACCATATTAAACCATGATTAGTCATATACAACCATGCTCAACATGCTCAATCATATTTGACCATTGTCAACCATAAGTAACCATAATCAACAATTAATTGTACTCAACATGGTGAACCATTTTCAATCATAACTAACCATAGTCAACAATAGTCAACATGGCTAACCATAGTTTATCATAATCAACATAGTTAAATGTTGATAACCATTGTCATACATGGTCAATAGTGGCCAACAGAGTCTACCATAGTTGATCATGGTCTTCCTCAATCTACTGTACTCAACCATAGTCCACCATGGTAAACCATTGCCAACAATAAAAATATAGTCAACTATAGTATTTCCTGGGAAACCTTATTCAAATATGGTAAAGCATAATCAAATGTAACAAATATGGTAAACCATATTGAATTTTAGTCATCCATAGTAAACCATTGTCAACAAAATTTTAAAATCATAGTTGGCTAGATCTAACCATATAAAACCACAACCAACCAAGATTACTCATATTGAACATAGTCAAATATACTCAACCATAGTGAATCACATTTTACCATTGTCAACTATAGTCAACATCCTCAACCATCATCACACTGAATTATATTTAAGTACGTAAATTATGGACAACCATATGTCAACTATCATAAACCCTCAACAACCATAACTTGACCATAGTAGGTCTAGTAATCCTCCCCATACATTGATTTTTAACTAGCACAACCATATTATTAAAAGTTATTGATATATTTTGATGGATACCAATAGTTCTTGACTGATAAAAAATAACACCAATTAACATATATCAACTACTATTAATAATAAGGTTTTGTTAATAATTATCACAATAAAATCAAACCTATTGAACCCATAGGCTCATTCTAAACCCAATATGAGGGAATGTGTAAGATTGTCCATCGTTCAGTCTAGGTCTATTGAGTTAACATTTGCGGCTTTAAAATAAAAATAAAAACTATGCTCTAAATAGAAAAACAATGTCAGCAATAATAAAGAAAAGTGAATATGCTATAAAGTTAATTAGAAGTAAAAAAAATGTGAGTAAAATGTTTAAATCTTATACTTTTCAAAAATATTATGCCCATATCATTTTCATATATATCTATATTTTAATAGAATTAATATTGACATATAAGTAAAAATATTTTAATAATAAAAAACCATTTTAATTTGCTATATAAAATGTGTGGATGTACATGTTAGATAAAATATATTTTAATCTCAGTTATGTATATATTATATGTCATTTTAAAATAATTATGTATATACCATCAAAAATTTATGTTTTATGGTTTAAACTTATATTTGGTCTCATATACATTAGCAATGAAAAATAACACATTGAATTTTATACTCTAAATAAATTTGTACAAGAAGAAATTTAATCTCTCAGCTCGTATTAAATCAGTACTTAAAATGCATCTATACTTATTCTTAAAAATAGCCCGAGACTAACTGCCCCTAGTTTTGAAAATTAATTTTTTATTTTGAACTTTTTTGTTATCACCTTCAACAACCAAAAAATATCACTTTCAAAACAAATATGATCAGAAAACTAAAGTTGGAAAAACTAAAAAAATGACTAGGAATATATATATATATATATATATATATATATATATATATATATATATATATATATATATATATATATATATATATATATATATAATCATTGCTTTTAAAACTAGAAAAATAATTAAAAGCATTTGTTCCATGTACTGGCCTTGTGTTAAGGATGAGCCTTTACCGTTGAAAATATGAATTCTGTATATTAAGAATTAATGCATTTGACATATTAATTTTCTTTCAGAAGGAAAAAAACGTTGTTTTTTTTATATTATATATGCAAAAAAAGTACATGATACTTGATGATTTTGTGCACAGCAGTGTTGATAAAAGGAGCTATGAATAGAGCATAGATGTTGCAAAACAGTACATGATGTACTTGTTGCTTTTGTGCATAGCATCTCAGAAAAAAGGAGCTGAAAAAATAGCATAGGTGTTGCAGTGTTACATATAAGGAGTTGTAGATATAATCCACATGTATTTCAAAAAGGATTGCCCCATATATCTATGATTCGTCATATAAACCACTATCAAAGAAATAGAAATCACCCCACCTGCAAAAACCATATCATCATTAACCGGCTCGCTTGTACCTGTAATAAGAAAACAAAACTATATTCAGGCTCGATGTTGAAAGAAGATCCTGGCTGGACCTGGCACGCTTGGAGAAGGTCAAAAACTAATAAAATAAAAATCCCAATGACATAGGAAAAAGTTAACATAAAAATCATGGGATGGGAAATCTATCAGCCCAAACCACCCGGCCATTCAGAAAATGAGTAACCTGCATATAACCGAACTCCATCAGGACCCCACCTGTCCGCCCTTGTATTATTCTCTCTATAGACATGCATGATGGGCGGATACTTCAACAAGGACCATAGCAATTTTGTTCTATTAAGCCAACCAATACATCGAGAAGAAGAGATGGTAGAGCTGCTCGAGATTGCTTGTATAATAATCTCTGAATCACCATATATATGGATGTCCTCCAGACACAAGTTCCTCACAGCCAACAGACCCAACCATAGAGCCATCAGCTCCGCCAGATTATTTGTGCCACTTCCACCATTCCAGCAAATATGAATCCTCTCATCCTTGGATAGCTTTACCCAAGCCCCACATCCCATCCACCCATCGACACAAGCACCATCAAAAAAAAGTGCAGGAAGGGAGATAGGGTGAGGTCTGAGCCTTCTAGACCCATCACCAACTGACTCATTTGGGATCACCCTATTATCTATCCACCACATAATAGCATTGTAAATGCACCCAACATTAAGAGGCCTACTCTGGAATATACTATGGTTCCTGTGCAGCCAAGTCTCCCATATAAAGAAGAAAGGCAAAGATTGAAACTTCCCCTTGTGCTGATCCCACCTATTCCCTGCCTCCACAAAATTTGCAGGTGTCCATGACTCCCGAATGATATAGGGAGTAAATAGCCTCTAGATATTAATGATCACGGGGCATGAAAATAATATGTGTTCAATCGATTCCCCATTTAGGTGACAGAAAATGCACCATCCCGGACCAGATACACCCCTCTTTTGAAGACTGTCCCACATGAGAATCTTCCTTCTCCAGACCAGTCATCCAAATAGCAATATTTTCTTAGGTATATGCCTTTTCCAATACTTCTCAAACCCTAAAGCCGACAGCTCCAAATTAGCAATGATGTTGATATTGAAATAGATACTTTTTACCATCGGAGCATCATTCTTAACCTTCCCGCCCTAGACAATTTTATCTCCATCATTAGAGAGGCATAGACCAGCCATATGTATTTTATTCATAAACATCGACCATTCCGCAACATCCAACCCTGAGAGCCCCATCTGGTTTGCAGATTTAAGGATGGGCGCACTGTGGTCCCACTAATGTATAGCTTGAGATAAAAAAAATAACCCCTTCTGGGCCAACCGGTGTAGCATCGGAGAAGAAAAGGTATGCACCTCTATCATCCCAAGGACTTTGTCCCCATGTAGGAGAATCAATTTACCATTCCCAAACCTCCAGGATAAACCTTCTGTCAGAAATTTTTGTATCCTCATAAAGGCAGCCCACACAACGGACATAGATCGAGGGGATCAGAGATGATTACAATATAACAGTCGCATCGTGTCCCCCGACAGCTATTTTCTTGCAATAATCTCTGACCAAATGCCTCTGAAATTAATCTCTCGCCACAAAGATTTTGTAAGCAAGGTAGAATTGAAAGCCCTGGTGTTAATGATACCCCATCTGCCCATGGATTTTGGACAACATAATGTTTCAAGATTACACAAATGGTACTTCTTTTCCAAATTGGGTCCTCCCCATAGAAAATGGGCAATTATAGAGTTGATCTGATTGAAGATTTCCCCTGGAATGTAAAAAAGGTGCCCCCAATAAATGATGAGCTGGTTTAACACAGCTTGAAACGTGACAAACCTACCCCCCAACGACAACCATTTATGTGTCCACTTTGAAATCTTTTGTTTGAATTTTTCCACAATCCATATCCAATATTTTACCCTATACCCACAAGGCTTCATCCTATATCCCAGGTATAGAAATCCTTCAGTAGCCAGATGTGTTTGTACACCCAAGAAATCCACAATGAACATGATCTCTCCCATATCCCCAAATTCATACATAAGAAACTATTTCTCCTTGTTTACACATAAACCAGTGGCAGCAGAAAATTTTATAAAAATAAAATGAACATAGAACCAGTGATTTCTAACAGTCCTTCCAAAAATGAGCATATCATCAACGAATACAGAATGTGATACACTTACAGATTTTGAAAAAGAGAATCCAGCAATATATCCCACTTCCGAAGCCATCTTCATAAGACAACTAAAACCATCCATAACCATGATGAAAATCAATGGGGACAAAGCACACCCTTGTCTTAACCCGCGGCCGGCCCCAAATAAGGAAGTGGGAATACCATTAACCAAGATAGCATAACGAACTATAGAAATGCACCCCATAATCCATCGAATAGGACCAATAGGAATACCAACCTTTAACAACATAAGATGGATGTAGGACCAATCAACACGATCATATGATTTAGGGAGATCAATCTTCAGAATAAGGCCTTCCTTCCTCCCAGAATGCATAGAGTGTAGTACTTCTTGAGAAATTGAAATGGCATCATGAATGGATCGCCCTTTTAAAAATCCATATTGTTCGAGGGAAATGGATTTTGATAGAGTAGGCTTGATTTTGTTGGCTATGATTTTAGAGGATATCTTATAGATGAGGTTACATAATGCTATAGGCCTGAAATATTTAAAGGTTATGGGATCCGAAGTTTTGGGAATCAAAGCCAAAAAGGTGGAATTCATGTTGGAGGGAATGTGACCAAGGATCCGACCCTGTTCCACAATTTTTGTGATCCGTTCTGCCATAATATCAATAAATTGTATGAATAATTCCGTAGGCCAACCATCTGGGCCTAGGCATTTATCATTGGCAAATGACTTAAAAGTCGAAATCACTTCCTCCACCGTGACCACAGCCCATAAGGCATTAATGGTCTCCTCATCAAATCTATAATGGGTATGCCGAAGTACCCATTGCTGGTAGTCGGTATCAATCCCCGCATCCTCATGATAAAAGGCTGAGAAGTGATTATAAGCCTCCAGGAAAATTTCCTCAGTAGAATATACAAAAAATTTGTCTGCATTCTGGATCTACCATATGGTGTTCTTATTCCTTCTGTCATTAGAACATTTATGGAAAAATTTAGTATTAAGGTCTCCCTCCTTTAACCAATTTTTCTGACTTTTTAACTTCCAGGATAATTCTTCAATTTTCAAGATCTCCAACTTCCGCTTCTGGAGAGATTCAATATGGATATTGGTATGTTTATCAAGTATCATGGATTGCAAATTCTCAGATAAACTACTAAGCCTTTCATTAATGGCCATTAGTTCTGATCGTAATGCCTCTTTCTTCTGGATTTCCCATTTCTTTGTCATATTCTTGATTTTCTGCATCTTTTCGTGGAAGCTCTACCATCCAAAGGAGCCCAGCACAGAATAATTTTCACTCCAGCATTTTCGAGCAAGTTCATTGTATTCAGGGTCCAACAACCAAGCCCGATTGAATTTAAAAGGAATTTCCCGATATGTCAATTCCACCCGCCAATGTAAGGAGATTGACCTGTGATCAGAAATTCCAAAGTCCATAACACTTGATTTGATCATCCCCATCGATAGAAAAATGGATTCACTTACCATTGCTCTGTCGAGCCTTTTTCCAATGTAATCCCCATCCACGTGAAGGTTCATCCATGTTGGGACAACAGGGGAGGGTCTGATAGGCCTGAGACCTGCCCCCTCCAGAATCATACCAATATGATTTTCCATTGGGTCCCTATGATTTCTCATCCCCAATGATTCATCTGAGCGAATGGTAGCATTATAGTCACCATTGACCATAATATTGACCAAATGGAGAATGCCCGACCGGTTGATACAATCCCAGAAAAACGCTCTATCCCTACATGGAGCATACAAATTAATTATGTTAAAGCACCCTTTAAGACCCTGAATATAGCCCGACATAATAATCCCGCCAGTAAAACTGTAGGTCCGAAATTTTGCATAGGAGGGGTTCCAAAAAACTACTAAACCACCTGCATGACCCACAGCATGTACCCCGGCCGTGTTCCATCCCGGGAAAATGGTCAAAACAGTTCTGATAGCCTTTTCCCTGCTACATAAAGTCTCTTGCAGAAGAACTATCTCTGGTTTCTTTTCCCGCATCAATTCTTTGAGGAACGGGATTTTAGCGGGGTCGCCCATGCCTCGAATGTTCAAGGAAATGATAAGGGTCATTTTGGAACGGGCAGAGGGTTGCTTGCTCTAAGCGCCCTGAGATCCTCCAAAGCAGAAATCGGCACATCAGAAAGGTTCAAGAATTCGTTCTGAAACAAACATTTTGTTTTTACCCTTCCCCGAAAATGTCTAGACCCTGACTTTGATTTCTTCCTAATAATGATATTATGATCTGATACAGGATATATTACGACTACCCCATCCTTTGGAAGTTTATCGAATACAGTGAGAGTGGCCAAATAAAGAAGAGGATTCCCAATAAAGGAGTCAATGTCACCACCTATAGTGTTTTTTGGAGAGTCAATATAATTCAGGTTCTCGTTCTCCTAAGAGGGTGTGGGTGATGGCACTGGAGAGGCCCATTCAACGGGCGGCATGGAAGGAGAAATAATTAGAGGCTCGGTAGGGGAACGAGAAGGTGGTGGGTCAGGCTTGGACATGGAGATATCATCTCGTGGAAGGTATGGTTTGATAAGTGATACGGACAAAAAGGACAAATTTGACCCAGACACAATCCTACTACCCCCCCAAACATTTACAACTTGTGAGATATTAATGTCCTTCGGATTATGTGCAAGGTCCACATTGGTCACCCTATTAGGACCCGAGCCCATATTAGGTACATTCCTAATCACATCCGAACTAGAGGTCCTTGTTGGTACCTCATCAAACATAGGAGGGGCCACCTTATCCGATTGCTTAGATCCCTTTCCCCTATGGACAGATGTCCCTTTGTGAGCAAAGTTAGAAGAATATGGATCAACGTCCGAAGAAGATGGGATATAATTACCTGATGGATTTTCTACTTCATCAGACCTCCAGCTCTGTGTCACATTGGGCAGCTTGCCTTCAAATGTCTGGTTCGGTGGCATATCAGACAACGAAAAGGGACCCCCCAGTAGTCGACTCATTGTCGATGTCTCCATTGACCCCACAGCAAGTCTACATCCTCAAGAAATCCACCAGAATAGCAAACCTCTACCAAAATACATGCTATTCTTCTGTCACTTGCACCCAAAATGCCTAGATAAATATACTTCATACATCCAATAGAATTACCAATGGCTCTTAGCGCATTAATCGTCCAAAATTCAAGGGGAAGTCCCGAAAGCTTGACCCAAATTGTCTTGTTTTTTGGGGCCTCCATGATGGGATTAAACCCCAGGTACCATGGGAGGAGTTGCAGGAAACTCCTACCCCTCACCCATGGCCAGTTCACAATCTTTGCAACGTCGCCCTCGTACATGAAATGGATGTTGTACCAATCATTTAACAATAGACTCACCTTTGGAGTATAACCCACCAGTGGGCACCAGAATTTTTTAGCCCACTCCTTCATATCAATCTCACAGCCATCTAAGAATAACCATCTTCCAATGAGCGCGCGCTTCCTCAGGCTGGTGACCCTACCCCACAAGTCACCATATTCCAGTACTACCTCCTTTACGTTCATAACCGGCTTATAACTGGATAGATGAATTTTTCTTTGTTTGCGACTCCTGTTCCTGTAAGAATTTTTCTTACCACCATGCTGAGGATAACCATCAGAACCCCAGTCCTTCTTCGATAAATCCACAGGAGCAAAGGAAGATTGAGCTATGAGGCATGCATCCAACTCAAATTCCCATTGCTAGTTTTGCTTTGCAGCCACAGCAGCAGCGATCATGGCCTCGTGAGCCGACATGTTGGAGGATAGGACATCCCTCTCGTTTGACATGTTCGCATCAACAATACCTACCACTTGTCATCACATGCGTCCACCCATCACAAATTGTGCAATAAAAAATAGAGCTTGCCAGAAATAGGGATATTTTTTATACCGGCCCAAATTTCCAATCCCCCAAACACCCGCTAAATGGAGGCACTGGACATGAGGTACGAATCTAGCGAAACACCATAAATGGCATATGTCCCCCTGCAATAAAGATCTTTTACTATAAGTTACCTGGATTTGATCAACCCAACCACCCGCATCCCTCGGGATTGTGTATGACAGATTTCATTCCTAGTTTTTGAACATCTCGAAGCATCTCATAATATCAATCTATTCGAATATACATAAGGAGTGTACATGACAGATTTCATTCCCTTTTTTTATTGTCAACCCGAATCATGTCATAATATCAAACTACACGTCCTAACATTCATTAGAGGACCTCCTTGAATTGATAAGATGTTAACCCAAACCTTTGATCCACCATAAATAACATTCGCCACCCTGATATAGAAATCAAATTCCCAAATATGGCCTTGATATACCCAGTCACTGACTCTGTTGCATATTTAGTACCATCTTCCACACTCCCAAGGATCCCAATCAGGCACGATCATTAGATCCCTGTGACTGATACCAATTTTCCGGTGAACCGAATGATCGTAGAAAGGAAAAAACAACCGATCACTCGGAAAAACCAAATCCTACTGAGATGGATATTCACAGGTGACAACAACAACAGCACAAGCACCCCGGGCATTTCCACCACCTATCCCATATCTTGAAGCCATAATCTTTACAGGGTCTAGAAACTATGTAGGATTCCACCCATTTACGCCATAATAATACCCACTTGGAAGGCTTTGAACCAGTTTGTGAGCATGAGTCGCTCAAAGATACTTGTGAGCTTCCACTAACTTCATGGTTTAACATTAGTTTTACAGCCGGTATGGTATAGAGCCACTAACAACTTAATGACGACAACCAAAATAAGAGTTATCATACAGATTTCAATACTATCAGGCAGCATTCTCAGCCACAGGGAGCCAAACAGTGTGCATCTTAACATTCAAGCAATCTGCAAGTCCTTACCTGAATAGAGTGCTCCCCTCACACCTCGCCATGCTTCGGAGCCATCCTCTGCAAGCAATTTTCTCTCAGTCATTTCATGAACACGCAAGTTGACATTAACTCCCCATTTGACATATTAATCAATATACGTAGTTAATTGAACTATCAAAAGAAGTGTTTGTTCCATGTATTGACCTTGTATTAAGGATGAGCCTTTACCATTGAAAATTTGAATTCTGTATATTAAGAATTAATGCATTTGACATATTAATCAATATACATAGTAACTTGAACTATCAAAAGAAGTGTTTGTTCCATGTATGAAACTTGTGTTAAAGATGAGCCTTTACCATTGAAAATTTGAATTCTATATATTAAGAATTAATACATTTAAATTTTTTATAATTTATTGTATGAAAGATAGAGATAAATATAAAAAAACAATAATTACTAATGGAAAGCCTCTAAAAATTAAAAAACATAAAAAGTGTTATCCAAAATATAAAACTACACTCAAATTGATAAGATATGATGATAATCTTCATAGGATAATATCATCCACTTTCACACGGGGAATAAAGATGGTATATGAGAATGGATAAATTAATAGTATTGTGAACAAGTAAAGTTAATTTACAAAATAAGATGATATAAGAGAATAGATAAATTAATAACATTTTCAATCAGTAAAATTAGTTTACGAAGTAACTTAACAAACAGACACGCCACACACCATATACCGATAGAAGTTGTGTACTCTATTGCTCCAAAAATGGATTCTAAAGCACTATATAGTGACAACATATATGTACGATACGTTACATTTGGGTCACTCTTTTTTAACCTGTTATATGGAAAATAATATTAATGACACTAAGAGAGGAATGAGGAGATGCAAAAGGAAAATCCCATAACATTAACTTGTTAGACAATTATAAGGCTAATTTCAAATCAATGTCTATCTGTTCCTTGAAGATGTAGATAACACAACATTAGAATGGTTAAAAATTATAACAGTAGCAAACTATCTAGACACTTGCCAACACTTTTGCATTGTCAAGGTCACAGAGCTTAAGCAGAAGGATTAATCAGTTGAATGTTCACTTCAATTAATGGGGAAAACAATAAAAGGAAGTCTATATCACGGTAATTATTGAAAATAATAAAAACAAACAAGATGATGGTTAGGTGATAGGACATAAGATTCTTTTGTTTTATCCTGGGGCAGACTCTAGTACTCCCATGAATAGGGGCCAAAGCCCTATAGATCTTAAGCCAAATAATTCAAATGGAGATGTTTCCCAAATATAGAAGAAAATGGCCAAAACATATTCTGGAAAAAGGGGCCCATAAGTGAGTATCTCCAAATCTGATAAGTGTTACATAAATTATACTCCTCCATTAAATCATCCTACTGTTTTGATTTACTATATGATAAAATGTCTCTCGTACATAATCCAACACAAGATCATCCTATTGTGTTTGTTGTTCATGGATCTTACATCTTTTTTTTTGTAAATTTCGTAGAGCCTTTCCATTTTCTATTTATCAAAAAAGCAGGTTGCTATACATTTACTGATGCAATTAGTGGTCTCAACCTGCCTGAAGGAAACGAGGTCTGTTGGCCACCTTATTGAATTAAAATCCAACCAGTATTGTAATTTTTTCTTCCTTCTACTTGCCACTATATCTACTTTACTATGTCCATAAAAGTTAAATTCTAACCAAAAGTTGTAAAAACTTGCCGCAAAAGTCATTGAAAGCTATTAAAATCAAATGTCACCCATCAAAAGAGTCAATAGGAGTCGGGTCTTTTGCAGTAGAACCCGACATATCTACTTGCTGCATTTCTTGAAGTTGTCGTTCAATTCTCCCAATTCTTTCCGTGGTATGGTACTGAGACAAGCCAATTTCTTGCATTTCATGTTTGATTTGTTTTAGTACTGAAACCACGGTTGGGTTTCCTTCCGCTTACTGCATGCTAGTCATGGCCTTCGCCAAAACACATTTAAGTATCCAATATGTGTGAACAGATTGATGGAAAAGGGATAACCTTCCTCTTGTATTCCTAGGGTCGCAAAGGAAGTCCATGGTGGCTTCCTGCTATTTGATATCTTCTTCATCATGGTTGCTCTCTCTTTCTAAACCTTGAATTGTGTTACGGATCTCAGCTGAGTTTCCGACTTCATAAAGATCATAAATATTTTCCATAAATTCTTTTTTAGTTTTCCTTCCACAATTAATATATCATACAAATACAATCGCCTACCTTCAGCTTCTGTGCTGCCCCAGTCATAATCTGTGTCATCTAATTTGTTGCTTCAACTGCAAAGAAATTTGGCAATTTCTTTTATGAAATATGGTCTCTGTATATGCTTACCATTCATGCTGCTAGTTGCGTGACAACGATTGAGGCTCCACCTGCTTATAACGATGTAGTGGGCTCCTCCAAATCTCACTCGATTTCTGTTATTGATTTTACTCTGCCATATACATCACTGTTATAGAAAGACATATACTATATCATGTATTTGTTTTTGCTGCAGATTCAACACACACAGGCCATATGTTATGCGTATGCCTATTAAGGTTAACATTCTATGTTTGATAATTTTCCTTTAATTTTTGTGTTGTTATTGTTCCTATCATTTAGTAAATAAAGGCAACTAGGTGAATACTCTTCAACTTGTTTAAAGCTTACTGCATGTTATGAATGCATTTGTCTAACAATAAATAATACTTGAGTTAACTGAACTGTGACTTCTTGCTATTTTCATATGTACATGACAAGGCCAAGAGAGCCAATTCCAGCAGCTGATATTACTAAATTTAAGTTGAGTTCCTACAATTTTCTTATGACAATAATTGAGGTAAATTAAGCATGGACAAAAATATGGTTTTATTGAAATATTTATATTTGATGTCGATAGAATTTTCTAAAAGTTGTGTTTGTTGGAGAATCTAAATCCAATCACTTGCTAGGTGTCGAAACCATCCATTCAAGTCTCACACTTCAGTTTCATTTAGTCCAGTTTTAGTTGAGTTTCACTGCAATAATTTAATGTTGATGTTTTCAATGTAATTTTATTTAACTGATTCGTAATATTGAGAAGAGCAATCATGTGCTCCACTTCTTTTTTGTTTTCAATTCTTGTCATGGTATCAAAAATAGTTTGCATAAGACTTCTCCATAGAGCAGCAACGTGAGCGAAGTTGGAATAACATAGAAAAGGAAAGCCTACATAAAACTCATGACTGAAATTGGAAAAGAAAAGAAAAGAGACGAACTTGCATAAGACTCTTTGAGAAAGCAGCAAAATTTTGAAGACGCCTCCTCCAAAGAAACAACATGCTACTGAAGGCGCTGACAAAACATATTGAAGAAAGGTTAGCTCAAATTCAGATTTAAAAAAAAAAATGAAGCTAGCGTAAGGCTTGACTCCATTGCAAAAGATCCCGTTAGTGGAGATTTCTTACACCGTTTTTACGGTGCGTTATAGCAATTCCAAGAAAAAGAAAAGTGCATATATTACTCAATGTTCAGCATCGTGAGATGCTACTATTTTAAATGGGCTTATTTCAGATTTTTAATGTTTTTTTGAATGTGAGATGTGATTCACATGTAATATTTTAAATACCCTAGACACATGATTATACAAACGCACATCAACACGTTTTGTGGAGGAACAGATGCATCAATCAACGAGTTTACTGAAAGAATAGATAATGTTGATCAGCGCGAATCTGAGAGAGATAATCGTGCTGATCCTTTGAAACCTTACACCAGTCTAGTCTCAGCGTGCTCAGCACAGCAGATCTGTGATGGATGCACGCAGGTGTGAGCTCGTTGCATAAGCGTTAGAAGAGCTGCTGGTGTGAGCTTATTGCAAAATAGCGATATGCGGATTTGCAGAAGAGCGATATGCATTCAAATTAAAAAAAGGTCAGCTCAAAATCGTTTTTTTTAATTGTTTCAAAATAACGCACTCAAGGCAATCAAAGCAGAGCGGGATCTCGAAGCACAAATCCATGTTAGTCAGTCAAAGCGTTATTATACCAACACTCCAAATAAAAGAAGTGCGTTAGTTTGAGTCACTTACATGGATAACTAACACACGTTGGTCTGGGGTTGCATTAAGGTGATTTTATATGGGTTAAAATGATTTACTAAAGAAAATTCATACCACGAATGCATGCAGGTATTATTACACTTCAAGATCCGTGTTAGTCATTCAAAGCGTTACTCTAAAGAAAATAAGTGCGTTAGTTCGAGTCACTTACACAGATAACTAACACACGCTGGTCTGGGGCTGCATTAAGGTGATTTTCTTTGGGTTAAAATGATTCACTAAAGAAAATTCATACCACGAATGCGTGCAGGTATTATTATGAAAAACACTTTCTACTTGCCTTAAAAATCATTCAACGTATTTCATTAAAAGGTATACAAAGGATTTCAAAAGATTTATATGGAAGTTTTTTTAAAAGTCAAGGAAGCCCATTTTTATATGAAAAAAAAACAAACTTTAAATTTATAAGGTTAAAGAAAAGAAGAAGGGTGCATTCTTTAAGAGATTTTTGAAGTCTTTAAAGGAGATTTTAAAAAGCGTACATTAGCAGTTGAATTTTTCTTTTGTTTCAAAGAAGATTTTTTTTCGAAAATGAAATTTAAAAAGGGACATTGTTCAAATTGTGAAAAACCTTGTGAAAGTGTTGCCTTAGTAAAGAATTGTTGGAAGCAAGTTCTTTATTGAGCATTTGTAGCCAAGCAGCAACACCATTTTTATTGCATTTAGTTATAATTTCTACAATTTGTGTTACTTGTTGAGTCGAACTGAGCCAACACTCAACAATGGGAAAAGCAAAGAGACTAAAGCGACAACACGAGAGGTTTGAAATATTTTTAGATCTGGAAGTGGAGAGGAAAAAGGATTCCTTTGCATTACAATGCATAAAATAATCAGTGGATGATAGCATTCTCCCTCTCATAACAGATGCCAAGACAGCTGAGGAGGCTTGGGATACCCTTGAAAGGTGTTTTGGTTCAAGGGGGAGCATTGAGGCTGAAGATAAAGGTGGATCTATAGCAGCAGAGCTACAACGAGATGAAATTTTTATTTAATCCCACTATGCTCAGCCACAAGTTGATGATGTCTATGAAGAAATTTTCGAAGCAACAGAGAAGTTGCACGAAGATGCTCGTGAACCCCACTGTGCACAGCCACAAGTGGACAAATATTTGATGAATCCAGCAACATATCTTGTTGATTATGAATTGATGAATCCAGCAACAGAGCTTGCTGATGACGACTTGGTGATACCAACAATAGAGCTTGTTGATGATGTTTTGGTGATTCCAGCTGTAATGTCTCTCCGCCACACAACCTTTAAAAAAAAAAAAAATTTATTATGTCTCAGCTTAAAAATAATTGCAATCAATTATCTTTATAGTCATTAACAAGGTACGTTGACTCTACTTTGTTTTATAATTTCGTTGTTAACTCTGTCCTTGAGATTTTACACTTCTACTAGGATGCCAATTAACAATTTGGGTTGTCACCTTTCTAACAAGATTTTTAACTTGTCTTTAGACTATATTTATAATTTAGATTTGGAGTTTCTAACTCCCATTTTTTAACCTCTATTAAAATTTCTCTATGATTATTAACCTTATTAATATCATTGATGCCCTTATTACACTTTTACCCTACGCTCAACCTATCGAATTATATTCGATCAAAAAATCATTTTATGAGTCTCTTTATAGCCCTTACGTATCTCACCATGCAACATTTCGATTTATATGTCATGTACTCCATATGTATCGATTTGCTTTATAACAAGTTTCGAGGCATTTATATGTATATCACTGGGTTATTTACGCGTCAATTCCATTGAACTTTCCGTATGAGGAATCCCATGCTTATTTATGGATGATTAGTACTTCTTTACGTTGGGTTAATACTCCAGCTAATTTCCACATCATTTAACACTCGGTTGTATTTCTCGAGATGGTTTTGGGTACCATTGCATCGTTTCTCATTTAAGTGGTTGGATTGTGTTTCATGGAGTGTCTCAGGTCTACATTAAAGTGTATCACATTCTATTCGGCTAACCCTAATACACAGTACTCCCTACGCAGATCCTGCCACCTATAGGGTAAGGATGCGTTAGGGTTTTAGACCTAGCCGATGCTATATTATTTGAAAATTTTCTGTATTCAACTTCATTTGGTTTCTTCCCGTCACTGTTCTTGGTTTGTTGTTTCGAGTTGTCGAGGGTTCCATTATCAAATCTCCTGTACACTTCGTTTTCTTTGTACACCTTCTGCGTATGCTTTATGGAGATCAACATCTAGCCGAATTTCCAGGTAATACTCCTCTACCTATGCGTAGTGTATTAAGAAATTTCTCTGTTAGTGTCAATATGTACTGTATTTCTTTCTCTTAATTTCCTTCGTATACTGAATCCTAATGGGGTGTCTATTCGGCGCTTGGAGACATGATTTAGCTCAACTTAAGGAGATCGTTGGTCTGAATTTTCGACTTCAGCACTGGTTTTAACTATTTGTTCATATGGTAAATAAATCCGATCTCTATTCGACCCTCTGTTCTTTTTATAGCCCTCTAGGGGTTCGATTTGAATTTTGGGTAAATAATTTGCTCCTAATATGCCTATTCTTCTCCATGTTTTCAGTGAGACGAACATGCGTTGAGCTCCTTAGGTATTATTATTACAATGACTCATTCGGTTTCGATTTATTCTCACTTTTCTATTTGGAAATAATTCCCTCTCTGTCATATTTTTTCATGCTCTAGTTTGTTTTTTTTGTTTTATTGTTTTGTAGGTACTATCTTACCGCATAACCTCATTCGATAATATTCTCGTCGCTTCTGGTTTCGTCGAATGACTTTGGTATTGGCTTGTTTAATCAGGTTAGTACCCTCTCATTTCAGAGAATGCGTCGTCTGAAAGTTAGTGTCTCCAATATGGGTTGACATCGGATTTTTATTTACTGTTGTGGTATTTTAAATAGTCAAGTCTGATGGCTCCGGATTTCGGCTATACGCCAACCCTGTGCATACGTTGTAAACGATTTATTGGGACTGTTTAACTTTGTAATAATTTTGATTATACCAATATTCACGACTTACAGTACTTATGAGTACTCTCTCTCGAATTTTCAGAGACCAGTATAGTCATATTTAATAGTCTCCTACTCCGTATGCTTATTTACCAGTTACTGGGTATATGATTTTCGTTTCTCTATATAAAAGTTTATATGATGGACAATAGAAGTCTGTGATGCTTCTGGGTTGGTATAATAATCATTTTCAAGTCATATTAATTTCTACTAAATACTTTTCGGATTTTCAGTATATGCACTCTTATGTTTATTAGCCAAAAATTTTATACTTTGTTCTTCGTCTAATTGAATTATGCTAGAAATTTCTGATATATAATTCAGAAGCATAACTTCGATAACTTCTTTCAATCTACCAAAGTTGGAAATATACTTCTATTTATACTTATTGTAATTGTGCTAAATAATAATTCATTTCAATATTCAACAGTACGTTCCTTCTGTGGTTGTCTATGGACAGAGAGCCATTTCAGAATATAGATATACATTTTTCCTATTGCTATAGAAAGAATTTGTCCCTTTCATTTTCATTGTACAGTCTATATTGTCAGCAGTGTATTTTTTCTGATAGCCTTTCATTTTAACTTTCCTGTGCATAATAATGATATATCATAAACTAATTGGTCAATAGATATATCAATGATATCTACTGCTCTGTTATAAAAAAATTATGACTCATTTCGGAAGGTATTGACATTAGGAGTTGAATTTTTCTTATCCTTTCTTTTGGTAAAATTCATTTTCCTTTTATACTGATTTAGTAGGACTCCAGAATATAAGTTCTGATTTACTACATATCATTCCTCTTTGATGATTAAAATTAAAGTTTCCTTGCTATAATTGTTCACCGTTTAGTAACTCGACTCATTAAGTTCAGCTACTAACTGTAAATATAGAATCCATGTATATGTTTCTGTGCATGTAACTGTTCACACTAGAAGCAACTGTTAGAAGCTTATATCTATAGTGTTTGTACAAGACCTAATGTTCCTATGTTATTCAAATTCATAAATAATGTTCTCTGTCTAGATTCCAGTATCATACATGATTATTTTTTTCAGAAGCAGATTAAAGTTATAAACTTACTAGATTATGGGAGTAGTATAAATTTCCAGATTTAAACCAGCAACATGTTTAGAGCTTCTGGATGATTTTCCCCATAGTTCCTATTCATACAACTCTACAAATTTTGGAGGGTTAAATTCTTCTAACAATTCTGTTAAATGTATGGATTACCACTTCCAGATTTGAAGTAAATTAACATCCACAGTCATTGATCACACAACACAATAACAATAATTCAACCATACATGAGAATTTTAGGCATACCACTTATGAATTTGACCAGACCTCCCAACCTTAGAGTTCCTCTGTCTCCCGAACTCACCCCCGAGTTGAGATCATCTCCCAGAACAGACCAACCTCTAATCTGTTCAGGAATAGCTTATTTAAGCTTTTGCTCCCCAAAGCCTGTTTCTAATTCTGCGTCCAGAATTACAGGATGCTTTTCTTCCTGTTTTCCTAGGCCTCCCTTATTTAGGGACTTTTAAAGCTGCTTTCTGCTTTTCCTAGCTTTTTACCTCTTCCCAACTACTCTCCACCTCATTGGGGGAACTAGATTTTTCCTCAAAAATATAATTTAGAAATAAATTCTTTCAAGGATTTTTGAAAGATTTTTGGGGAATCTTAGCCTCTTTCCATACCTCATGGAATTGGCAAGTGATCTCATAGTTCTCATTTGGTCAATATGCACAGAATCATTTTATTTATTTTTCAAAATTAAATACTTAATTACATCCACAAAATACTTATCCATTGGGGCCCACTCCATTTTGGATCTAAAGTTCAAATGTCTACTTTGACAGAAACATAAAACTACGGGTGTTACATATTCCCCCTCTAAAATCAAACACCGTCCTCGGTGTTGACAACTAACTAGTAGAGTTCATTTTTCAAACAACTATGGATATTTTTCCATCATCTCAGCTTCTCTTTCCCAGGTAGCTTCTTCAGCAGTAAAGTGCTTCCACTGCACCTTTACTCTTGCTACTGTTCGATTCCTCAATTCAATTTCTTCCCGCTCCAATATTTGAAGTGGCTCTGGAAGGAACTCCCCTTCTGGTTCCACCTGTATCACATTTCAATCAACAATGTGAGAAGCATCATGTATATATCTTTTTAATAATGAAACATGAAACATATCATGAATTTTAACATGGGGCAGTAAGGCTAGTTTATAAGCCACCGGTCCCACCCTTTCTAACACCTCAAAAGGCCCACAATATCTAGGAGCCAATTTTGCACAACTTCCAACATAAAGTGTGCTCTTTTTGGGTTTAATGCGTAAATACACATGATCACCCACTTTGAATTCTCGATGCACCCTCTTCTTATCAGCATATTTTTTCTGTCTATCTTGTGTTGTCTTGATGTTTCTTTATATTTGTTTAAAAACTCTTTCCATCTCTTGTAAAGCATCTGGTCCCAACATTAGTTTATCCTCAGGTTGACTCCAACTCAAATGAGTATGACACTTCCTTCCATAGAGTGCCTCAAACGGGCTCATTTTGATGGAGAATTGATAGCTGTTATTATAAGAAAATTCAGTTAAATGCAAGTAGTCTTCCCATTTGGATGGCCTATCCATCACATACATTCTCAACATATCCTCCAAAATCTGATTTGTTCTCTCTGTCTGACCATCTGTGTGAGGGTGATAGGCAGTACTAAAATTTAACTTAGTGCCCATGCCCCCAAATAGACCTTTCCAAAAATTTGTTGTGAATTTAGCATCTCCATATGAAACAATCATCTTTGGGACCCCATGTAGTCTTACTACTTCCTTTAGGAACACATCCGCTACTTGAGCTGTCCCAAAAGTAGATTTCACAGGTATGAAGTGTGCAGATTTTGTTAAAGTGTCTACTACTACCATCACTGAGTCGTGCTGATATCTGGTTCTGGGTAAACTTGTTATGAAATCTATAGAAAAGGTGTCTCATTTCCATTCTGCAATTGGTAAGGGATTTAGAAGACCAGCAAGATGTTGATGCTCAACTTTAACTAGTTGACATTCCATGCATCTAGCTAGATATTCTGCTACATCTCTTTTCATTCCTGGCCAAAACAATTTCTTTTTCAAAGCTGTTAGCAGCTTCTAATATCCAGGATGTCTTGCATAAGGTTGTTTGTGATATTCATCTAGGATTTCCTTTTTCAAAGTTTCCACATTGGGGATATACAATCTATTCTTGTAGAAAATCAGCCCTTTTTGGTTTTGAGTGTATTCAGCCATCTCCTTCTTTAGTATTCTCATCTGTAGATTCTCATAAATTGGATCCTGGTCTGCTACCTTTTTCACTAGATCTTCTAAATCAAAACTAGCGTTGCTTCCAATGTTGTTTATGTTTTGGCAAGCATTTCTGCTCAGTGCATCAGCAATTTTGTTTTCTTTCCCTTTTATATGTTTTATGTCCATATCAAATTCACTCAGGAAAGACAGCCACCTGGCTTGTTGAGCATTCAAATCAGTCTGGGAAAAGAAGTATTTAAGACTAATATGATCAGTCATCAATGTAAATTTATTCCCAAGAAGATAGTGTCGCCACATCTTCAAGGCATGGATTACAGCAGCTAATTCCAAATCATATGCACTGTAGTTCTGTTCATGTGTCTTAATTTTCCTAGACTCATATGCAATAACAGCATTTTCTTGCAACATGACTCCTCCCAACCCCTCTCTATAGGCATCCGTGCACACAACAAATTATTTATCAGGATCTGCAACCTTTAGTATATGGGTTGTAGTGAGTTTTAATTTTAATTGTTCAAAACTGTTTTGGCATTTTTCAGTCCACTAGAATTTGACCCCTTTTCTTTGTACTGAATTTATGGGATATGTTATTGTAGAAAATCTTTCCACAAATCTGCGATAATAACCTGCAATCCCAATGAATGATCTCACTGCTGAAACCTCAGTTGGCACCGGCCATTCTCTAATAGCCTTTATCTTTTCAGGGTCAACAGCCAACCGTTGTTTGGAAATAACATGTCCCAAGTATTGGATCTTGTCCTTATAGAATTCACATTTGCTGAATTTGGCATATAACTGGTTCTCTTTCAAAGTTTGTAACACTATTCTCAAGTTTTCTTTGTGCTCCTCCTCACTTTTTGAATAAACTAAAATATCGTCTATGAACACTAGTACAAATTTATCCAAGTACTTGTTTAAAATACTGTTCATTAAGCACAAAAAGGTGGCAGTGGCATTTGTCAAACCAAAAGGTAGGACTACAAATTTGTAGTGACCATACCGAGTTTGAAAAGATGTTTTACTAATGTCTTCCTCCTTAATTCTAAGCTGATGATAATCAGTGCTTAGATCAATCTTCAAAAATACTGAAGCTCCCCTTACTTGATCAAAAATATCGTCAATTCGGGGCAAAGGGTACCTGTTCTTAATTGTCAACTTATTCAGCTGACGACAATCAATGCACATTCTAAAGGTTCCATCCTTCTTCTTTACAAATAGCACCGGGGCTCCCCAAGGAGACACACCCGGTCTGATATAACCTTTATCCAGCAATTCTTGCAATTGCATTTTCAGCTCCATGAGTTCAGGGGGACTCATTCGATAAGGGGCTCTGGAAACAAGTGTTGCTCCCGGAACCAAATCGATTAAAAAGTCAATCTCTCTTTTGGGGGGAAGATGGGAAATCTCATCTGGAAAAATTCCTTAAACTCTCTCACTACTGGCAAAGTATCCAGCAGGTCTTCTTCAGGTTGTTGTTCTAATTCTTCAACATGTACTGCATATACTTGATATCCTTTCCTAGTTGTTCTTTTTAGTTGCAGTGCAGATATTTGTCCTACAAAGATGGGTTTTGGTTTTCCTTTGAGAATAAAAGGTTTCCATTTTTCATCTAAGCAATGCAGATTTTTATCCCAATAGTTCATCATAGCCTTTCTCTTTTCTAGCCAGTCCATTCCTATCAGCAAGTCATATGAGCCTAAGGGCAGAATGTTTAAATCTACTTCTGTCTAAAAATCATTTAATTTAATTGTTGTTTGAGGTAACTTATGAGTTACTTTCCTCTTGGTGCCAGTAGCTAACTGGACCAACCAAGACTGCTAAAATTTTTCAGCTTTGAGTTTGCATTTTTCTACCACTTGTGGACTAATGTAACTCAAAGAAGCACTTGGATCAATTAAAACGGTAATAGATTGGTCAACAATTTTACCTTCCATTTCGACCATGGTAGCTTGATGTCATGCTTGTCGATTCTCCAAAGTTGCATTGATAGTGGGTATATTTCTTGCTATGTCATTTACTGTGGTAGCTTCTTGATCCCTCATAATCATCTGAATGTTTCGGTGGGGACAATCTCTCAACAGGTGAGGTTCCCCACAACCCCAACATTTCAAAGGCTCCCTCATTTTAACTGTTCCTTCCTTTTAATTATCTCCATCTAATTGTTTGGAACCAACTTGGGACTATGCAATTTGACTTTCTTTTGGTTTATTAAATTTTTTTCGTTGATGGTCCCTACCAAAGTTCTTTAAGTAGGCTGGTTTCTGTTTCTTTCCTTTGATTTCACCTTTGTTTACCCAGCCTTTACCAGGTTCACCCTTTCCTTTAAACTGTTGATAGCATAATCTTGCTTTCCTCACTGCTTCATCCATAGTTTTTGGATTATCGAATTTGATCCTCTCCTTGTACACAGTAGGCAAACAGTTCAAAAACCTTTGCACCTTTGCCTTCTCTTCCCGAATATAAGGAACATACCTTAACAGATTTGTAAACTTGGTGAAAAACTCATAGATAGTGAGCTATCCCAGTCTCAGTTCATGGAATTCCTTTACTTCATCATCATAATAACGTTCATTTAAATAGCGGTTTTTTAACTTAACCTGGAAATCTTCCCAAGTAATTGTCTTTTCATCAATGGCATGGACCATTTTCGTCTCCTCCCACCACAAGGTAGCCTTGCCTTGTAGCTGGCAGACAGCTAATCTGGCTTTCAGATTGCTTTCATATTCATAGACCTAGAAATACTTAATCATATTCAACAACCAGGCCTCAACATCTTCCTCCTTCTCCCCATCATAGGAGGGAGGTTTGATCTTTCGGAATTCCCCATGTAATTCCTTCTTCTGCTTATACTAGTGTCTAGTAGTGTCCTCTTCCTCAGAATCATCAGAGAACTTTCCTTTCTTCCTCTTTCTGGAACCTTCACCTTCTTGGCTGTTCCGTGAATTCAATTCTCTGATGAGCTTTTCCTGCTCCTCACTGGCTAATGACAGTCTGTCATTCTAGCTTCTTAGCTCAGCCATTTCTCGTTGCAAACTATGCAACATTGTCATCACCGGAGCGTTAGGATCTGGTGTATTATCTTCATCACGCAGATCAACATAGATTTCATCACCTTCAGCCATTTAGCTTTTCTATCTCAGCACCATTGTACACTAAACAACAAATATCAGCAATAAATAAATAAAAATCCAGCAAAAAAACAAAAATAAATAAATAAATAAATAATTTATACAGTGAGCACAACAACAGCCCAGTTTTGTCTAACATGAGCTCTGATACCATTTTTAATGTCTCTCTGCCACACAACCTTCAAAAAAAAAATTCTTATGTCTCAGCTTAAAAATAATTGTAATCAATTATCTCTATAGTCATTAACAAGGTACATTGACTCTACTTTGTTTTATAATTTCGTTGTTAACTCTGTCCTTGAGATTTTACACTTCTACTAGGACGCCAATTAACAATTTGGGTTGTCACCTTTCTAACAAGATTTTTAACTTGTCTTTAGACTATATTTATAATTTAGATTTGGATTTTCTAACTCCCATTGTTTAACCTCTATTAAAATTTCTCTATGATTATTAACCTTATTAATATCATCGATGCCCTTATTACACTCTTACCCTACGCTCAACCTATCAAATCATATTCGATCACAAAATCATTTTATGAGTCTCTTTATAGCCCTTACGTATCTCACCATGCAACATTTCGATTAATATGTTATGTACTCCATATGTATCGATTTGCTTTATAACAAGTTTCGAGGCATTTATATGTATATCACTGGGTTATTTACGCGTCAATTCCATTGATCTTTCCGTATGAGGAATCCCATTCTTATTTATGGATGATCAGTACGTCTTTACGTTGGGTTAATCCTCCAGCTAATTTCCACACTATTTAACACTCGGTTGTATTTCTCGAGACGGTTTTGGGCACCATTGCGTCCTTTCGCATTTAAGTGGCTAGATTGTGTTTCATGGAGTGTCTCAGGTCTACATTAAAGTGCATCACATTCTATTCGGCTAACCCTAATACACAGTACTCCCTACGCAGATCCTGCCACCTATAGGGTAAGGACATGTTAGGGTTTTAGACCTAGCCGCTGCTATATTATTTGAAAATTTTCTGTATTCAACTTCATTTGGTTTCTTCCCATCAATGTTCTTGGTTTGTTGTTTCGAGTTGTCGAGGGTTCCATTATCAAATCTCCTGTACACTTCGTTTGCTTTGTACGCCTTCTGCGTACGCTTTATGGAGATCAACATCTAGTTGAATTACCAGGTAATACTCCTCTACCTATGCGTAGTGTATTAAGAAATTTCTCTGTTAGTGTGAATATGTATTGTATCTCTTTCTCTTAATTTCCTTTGTATACTGAATCCTAATGGGGTGTCTATTCGGCGCTTGGCGACATGATTTAGCTTAGCTTACGGTGAGCTTTGGTCCGAATTTTTGACTTCAACACTGGTTTTAACTATTTGTTCTTATGGTAAATAACTTCGATCTCTATTCGACCCTCTGTTCTTTTTATAGCCCTCTAGGGGTTCGATTTGAATTTTGGGTAAACAATTTGCTCCTAATACGCCTATTCTTCTCCATGTTTTCAGTGAGACGGACGTGTGTTGAGCTACTCAGGTATTATTATTACATTGACTCGTTCGGTTTCAATTTATACTCACTTTTCTATGTGGAAATAATTCCCTCTGTGTCATCTTTGTTCACGCTCTAGTTTTTTTTTTTTTTTATTGTTTTGAAGGTACTTTCTTACCGCATAACCTCATTCAATAATATTCTCGTCGCTTCTAGTTTCGTCGAATGACTTTGTTATTTGCTTGTTTAATCAGGTTGGTACCCTCTCATTTCAGACAATGCGTCGTCTAAAAGTTAGTGTCTCCAATATGGGTTGATGCCAGATTTTTATTTACTGCTGTGGTATTTTAAATAGTCAAGTCTAATGGCTCCGGATTTCGGCTATAGGCCGACCCTGTGCATATGTTGTAAACGATTTATTGGGACTGTTTAAATTTGTAATAATTTCGATTATACCAACATTCACGACTTACAGTACTTATGAATACTCTCTCTTGAATTTTCATAGACCAGTGTAGTCATATTTAATAGTCTCCTACTTCATATGCTTATTTACTAGTTACTGGGTATATGATTTTCGTTTCTCTATATAAAAGTTTATATGATGGACAATAGAAGTCTATGATGCTTCTGGGTTGGTATAATAATCATTTTCAAGTCGTATTAATTTCTACTAAATACTTTTCGGATTTTCAGTATATGCACTCTTATGTTTATTAGCTAGAAATTTTAGACTTTGTTCTTCGTCTAATTGAATTCTGCTAGAAATTTCTGATATAATTCCAAAGCATAACTTCGATAACTTCTTTCAATCTGCCACAGTTGGAAATATACTTCTGTTTATACTTATTGTAATTGTGCTAAATAATAATTCATTTCAATATTCAATAGTACTTTCCTTCCATGGTTGTCTATGGACAGAGAGCCATTTCATAATATAGATATACATTTTTCCTATTGCTATAGAAAGAATTTGTCCCTTTCATTTTCATTGTACATTCTATATTGTCAGCAGTGTATTTTTTCTGATAGCCTTTCATTTTAACATTCTTGTGCATAATAATGATATATCATAAACTAATTGGTCAATAGATATATCAATGATATCTACTGCTCTGTTATAAAAAAATTCTGACTCATTTCAGAAGGTATTGACATTAGGAGTTGAATTTTTCTTATCCTTTCTTTTGGTAAAATTCATTTTCCTTTTATACTGATTTAGTAGAACTCCATAATATAAGTTCTGATTTACTACATATCATTCCTCTTTGATGATTAAAACTAAAGTTTCCTTGTTATAATTTTTCACCATTTAGTAACTAGACTCATTAAGTTCAGCTACTAACTGTAGATATAGAATCCATGTATATGTTTCTGTGCATGTAACTGTTCACACCAGAAGAAATTGTCAGAAGCTTATATCTATAGTGTTTTTACAGCACCTAATGTTCCTATGTTCTTCAAATTCATAAATAATGTTCTCTGTCTGGATTCCAGTATCATACATAATTATTTTTTTCAGAAGCAGATTAAAGTTATAAACTTACTGGATTATGGGAGTAGTATAAATCTCCATATTTAAACCAGCAACAGGTTTAGAGCTTCTGGATGATTTTCCCCATAGTTCCTATTCATACAACTCTATAGAATTTGGAGGGTTAAATTCTTCTAACAATTTTGTTAAATGTATGGATTACCACTTCCAGATTTGAAGTAAATTAACATCCACAGTCATTGATCACACAACACAATAACAATAATTCAACCATACATAAGCATTTTAGGCATACCACTTATGAATTTGACCAGTCCTCCCAGCCTTAGAGTTCCTCTGTCTCCCGAACTCACCCCCGAGCTGAGATCATCTCCCAGAACAGACCAACCTCTAATTTGTTCAGGAATAGCTTATTTAATCTTTTGCTCCCCAAAGCCTGTTTATAATTCTACGTCCAGAATTATAGGATGCTTTTCTTCTTGTTTGCCTAGGCTTCCCTTATTTAGGGACTTTTAAAGTTGCTTTCTGCTTTTCCCAACTTTTTACCTCTTCCCAACTACTCTCCACCTCATTGGGGGAACTAGATTTTTCCTCAAAAATCTAATTTAGAAATAAATTCTTTCTAGGATTTTTGAAAGATTTTTGGGGAATCTTAGCCTCTTTCCATATCTCATGGAATTGGAAAGTGATCTCATAGTTCTCATTTGGTAAATATGCATAGAATCATTTTATTTATTTTTCAAAATTAAATAATTAATTACATCCACAAAATACTTATCCATTGGGGCCCACTCCCTTTTGGATCTAAAGTTCAAATGTCTACTTTGACAGAAACATAAAACTAGGGGTGTTACACCAGCAATAGAGCTTAGTGATGAGAGTAAAAATACTATGGTAAATCCAGTGACTAATATTGTTTTTGTAAATTTTGATAGAGAATTTTTGGCTAATGATGATTGGTTGTAGAGGATGCAACAAAAACAGCATATTAGCATGATGTTATTTGGTGAGATAACCCCACATGAGTCAGTGGAAGAAAACCTGATTGTAGCAACATGAGTAAAGAAGAGACAAAGACAGAGACAGAAACAGAGATAAACGTTTTTGCAAAGAAATAAGTCTGCAAAGGGAAAGCAGAAACAGAGATAGAGGCAGATGCAAAGAAGGAAGCGCAATAGGAGAAAGTTTCCATTACAGAGCAAAAGGAAGCCCACAAAGAGAAAACAAAGACAGAGGAAGAAGAGGCAGAGAAATGCAACAGGTGAAATCTCTCATTGCAGAGCAAAATGAACAAAATCAATGTTGTTTTGGAGATGTTCTTACACTTACCATTGATTTCCAATGTGCAGGTAAACAGACTGATTATGAAGAAGAATTAAAGTTACTTGAAACATGGCTTGTAACACCATGTCTAGTTGAGGTCTACATAGAAGCTATAGATATGAATTTTGAAGATGAAATTCATGATGAACACGTCAATGAAATTTTTAGGTATTGGAATTTTGAAGAGATAAAATATAATTCTCAACCTATGTTGTAATAGATTGATGATGAAAAGCGCAATACAAAGGAAAATATGTGTCGGCAGTCCACGTACAATTCATTTCATGAAGATGTCCAAGACATGCTTAGACAGCCTGGAAAAATAGAAGACTAGCACCAGCAAATGGAGAAACTGAGGTTTTAATAATACAACAAGAAGAAAATGTTGAAACAATTTAGAGGTTATAGATTTTGGAAAAAAAGAAGAAGAAAACTAAATCTAGTTCAAATCAATTTTTTAAATTGTAAGTCTCGCTGAGACATAGACCACCAAGTATATTAATTAAATTTTTATGTGGTTGTAATTAAGGGGGACTGTTGGAGAATATAATTCCAACCACCTGCTAGGTGTCGAAACCATCCATCCAAGTGTCCCAGATCAGTTTCACTTAGTCTAGTTTTAGTTGAGCCTCACTGCAGTGATTTAATGTTGATGTCTCCAGTGTAATCATATTTAACTTATTTCTAATATTGAGAAGAGAAATCCTCTGCTCCACTTCTTTTTGAAAAGGTGTATATTTAGAAATTACTTGATGATCAAACTAATCAATTATCCTTGTTTATATACCAATAGAAATTGACACTCCAAAAATATTTTCTCATTTATAGGAAAAAATCGTCAGAGTAAAGGAGCCCTTAAGAAAATACTAAATCAGTGCTACATTTTTAGGTATATATACTAGATTTAGAATGCAAAATAACGAGACGATATTCAATTAAATGTACATTTTGGACATGTCTCCCTTGTCTTTCTTGAAAACTATTCCATGGCTACTTTGAAGGTACAATGTGCTTCCCTTACATTTTCAATAAAGTTATTGGTGCCATTTTTAGCATGGAGAAGAGAATGTCTCTCATTATAGGGCAAGAATTTCTCGATTGGATCAATATGAAATGGAAACTCATTCATCCATGGCTATTTGTCCATTATTTAGGAATCCAACTTGGAATTTATGGGACTATACATTAGGGTAATTTTGAGGTCTAAAATGGGCCTCCTAAGGAAATAATAAAATAATAGAAAACCCAATAAAATAATATTTTTGAATTTTTAATTCACTTTTTTGCACCACAATCCATGTAACCATAGTTAAATTCAATTCAAAAGTTGTACCAAAATAAAATTAATAAAAAAATTGTATTGATGTGACTATAAATAAGAATGAGCTTTCAAGAAAAAGTCATTATCATTGAACAACTAATGCATTTGTTCTTTGAACTTAAATAGCTTAAAATAAAATATAAATATAAATTTATAAATTCTTAATTATATTATATGCTAATAATTAAAATTTATATTATTTAAATTATATAATAACATGTAATTAATATACTATATAAAAATAATATAATATAATAAATGTATAGGGATATGCATTGTTTCTTTCAAGAAATATGAAATGACAATAATATATTTTTATTCAAAAATTGTGAAATGACTTTTATTATGAGTACTTTACTTTGACTTTAAAAGTACTTAGAGCACTACCATAGTTAACCATTAGTTTTTATCCACCATTGAGAATGTGACAAATAAGTACCTTTAACTCAAGCAATGCCACCTCAACCATTAGGAATGATGTCATCTACTAAAATGTGATTGGTTCTCATAAAGTAAATTTTGATTGTACATTTTCCTTAGGAGACCCATTTTAGACCTCAAAATTCACCTAATGAAGGTTCTATTGGGGCTTATTTTTACATAAAATCCAAACCAAAGTTACACATTGAGTATATAAAGCTTGCAAGTTGAGAGATTATCACAGAATACAATCCTAGTGCAATTGATGTATTTGATTCTTATCATCTATTTCCTCTTAGTATAATGTATGATGTAAGAAAAATGCTTCTTCGGGCTTTTATTGGGAGAAGTAGGGGGGAGGTACCCACGATTGGTTTTTCGGGAGATTTTCTTGTTATATACAAATGATAAATGGACAATGTTACAAATGATAAGATAATTAGGATCATCAAAGAAATTCAACGCGACATGTGCTTTATTAGCACCATGTTCAAAAAATATGTGTAAATGGCACACCTAGCACCGTATTGTCCCTACAACATCATCAGTGTGGATAAATCTTTGGTTCATATTTTTAAAGAGGATTCTACTAATATTGTAGTTGATATCCAAATATTTGCATTGGGACTGGATTATCACCAAAGATAAGATTTGGCTGATATTTGGAATTTTGGGGAAATTTGGGTTAATTCCTTCCTTTGTGAGAAAATAATTGGCATTAAAGGATTTCCTGCATGGGAAGTTAGTTGGAAAAGAACGCAGGAAAATGGCCATATTGGATAACTCTTTAATCAATGTCAATGAGACAATTTATTAATCTACATTACCGTTATTGTTAAATGATTCTTGATGGTGAGTTGGAAAAAATGCAGGTAAATGGCCATCTTGGATAACTCTTTAATCAGTGTCAATGAGACAAGTTGTTAATTGACATTACCGCTATTTTTACATGATTCTTTATGAATTTCTAACTTACATTTAAACACTTATGAATAATAATGGATAAAAAAATACAGTGATTTTGACAAAGAATGAAGATGTAGGAATTTGACAATTCTTCTCATCATTCAAAATAAGTTAAATAAACTACATTTAAGGCAACGAATGAGATAGAAATAAATAACTTGAGAAAAACTCAAATAACTCAATTGAATCTAAATTCACTTGTGACACCTAGAAAACAGTGAGAATCTAAATTCACTTGTGACACCTAGCAAACAACGAGATTAAATATCTCAACACCCCCTCTTAATCTCAACTATTACAAGTATAGACACTTACCATGCCCAATTTCTCTCTTTAAAACTTGAATACATTTTTTCCCAATGGCTTTGTAAAGATATCTGCAAGTTGATCCCATGAACCACAAAAAGTAAGGAAGATATCTCTATCATTGACAAGCTCATGAATGAATTGAAACCGCGTGTCAATTTGCTTGCTATTTTTGTGAAAGGTGTGATTTTTTTATAAAGAAAATGCAGATTTGTTATCACAGAAAATAGAATTTGCCTCCTTCTCCACATTTGAATTATCATTTAATAGTCTTCTCAGCCACACTGCTTGACAAGTTTTTGAATTTTGTAGCTACATACTCTGCCTTTGCAAAAGATATTGAAAAGATGGGATATTTTTTTGATGCTCATGATATCATATTGGTTCCACGGTGAAAATCATACCCTGAGGTGCTTTTGTGACTATCTAAATTGCTTTCATAATCACTGCCTGTATAGCCTAAAAGTGAGCAATCTTTAGAATGTGTAAACAAGCCATAGTCTAATGTTCGTTGCACTTCTCGATCAGTAGCATCTCTCCGATGCCTTGTTTTTAGCATCTTTGGTTGTACAGGAAATAAAATAAATTACCACTACTCTAGGATGCATAGAATTGATGACAAGAAGTGCTTGAAGGAGGCAGTGGACACTTTGTATTTTAGACACCAAGAATGCAATCAAGCAGGCTCTTAGGAATATTCTTGTTTTCTGCAGAGGAGTGTCGATGCCAAAGAATTAATACAATGCCATAGAATCAATATCCATATGATTAAAATTAGGTTTCATCCACCCACATTTTTACAAAACCGTATGTGTGGAAAATGTGGGAAATTCTACGATGCACCTAAATTTTTTAGCATAATGCCTTTTTGAGCTAGAACTAGAGCATGAGCCACAAGAAAACCTGGTTCATGTTTCTTCAGTGGAAATCAAACAATTCAAATGAGCAATAAAAAGAACGTGATCCAATTGATGTGCACACCGACTTCACTAGTAGATAAGCCAAAGCTAAAATATGGGGAGGTGGGATATGGGAGGAGCATTGTATTGGATTTTGAGTATATGAAATAGAGAGGCATTGTTTATGAAATTGCGGAGTATATGATATGGGATGAGCGTTTTATATGAAATGGCGGGGTATATGAAATGGAAAAGTATTATATATGAAATGGTGTATTATGATATGTGACGAGCGTTGTATTGGATTGGGAGGAGCATGAACCCAAGCAATCGAGACTACAGTGTCCAGGACCTCAGAGGAGGAGTATGGAGATGAGTGCTAGTGATAGATAGTGTATTATAGTGGGAATTTAAGCATTTGGAGGGAGGTCAAGGCAGTATTCGAGGCATGGGGTGATACACAGTTCGTATATTATCTTTGCCTGCCTTCATCATCAAGTTCGCACAATGGCGGTTCGTTATGGATTATTTGAAGGTCTGTGAGGTCTGCATTTTATTCTACCTCGAACCCATTTAGAACATATTTTTCAACCACCCGACCTCTTGTATCTTCCCGCAAAGCTGCCTTTGAATATAACAGTGCAAGTCCTTGAATATAACTCGTACCTCACCTCAATGTCAACTCTTCGAGTAGTCGAGACTGTGGTGTGGGAGGTATCCAGTGTAGAGGGAAACTAAAAAAAAACACATGGGGAGAGGAAGAGGTGACAATTATACAATATGCAGAACATGGGCATTTTTGCAAAAGATGCAGGGGGGAGTTACAATTGCAAGGAAGCCAAAATTGAATTTGGCTCGATCTAGAAATGCCAGGGCCTGATGTGTGCTCTGATACGAGGTCAAACACATACACGGAATGCACAATTAGACATGAAAGATAAGAATTATATAATTTATTATTCACAGTGATATACATTTGTATTACATTGGAATGACCCTTGGATTCCATATCCAAAGGTCTCTTTGACTCCCTTTGATTGTTCGCCTTCCACACCAACCCTTAGAGGATTAGGTGTTGTTGAGTCTCAAATCTGCATCTTTCTTATACACCTTTCTAGACCTTTTTCATTCACCTGGACCCTCTAAGTCATCAATATCATTGCATATTAATTGTAAAAGAGCATCTAAAATGGTTTTTAACTATGTTTTGTGTCTACTGTTTGATTTAGATTTTTGCTCATTTAGTTGCGGAATCTTGTCACTTTCCGCAGCTGCTGCAACTTTCCGCAGCCATTTTGTTAAAGTCTATATTGCAGGTGTCTTCAGGAAAATCGAGCCACATGGGCAAGTTAGAAATGACATGGACATGGATCGTGTCCTATTGGCTCAGTCAAATTCACCTAAGAAGGCTGTGGTCAAAGGTGGCCAAGTGGTGGTCAACCGAAGAGTCCCACGGTGACAGAACTCTGTTTCTCATCACGTGAAGATTTGCATGGCTGTTTCTAAATCACGGGAGACATATCAACACCTGTAAACGGCTCCATAAGCCGAATCCAACATCCATTCTCCATAGATTTAATCCTCACAGCGACCATAATGCTAGATCTCTGGACGTGATGGTTCACGTGTCTTCTATCAGCGCAGACTTTAGGGAATTAGTTATATCACCCTTTGTTATAAATAATGCGTTCTCATACGCATAATAGTTAGCTCTGTAATGTAATTGCATCGCCATTGTGCTGTTATTTCTCTGTTATGACCGCATTTTAATATATGAGAAGACTCTGTTCAAAAGCATAATTCGTATTTGAAAGTTGTTGCCTGAGGTTTGTGCAGAGGGCCCCTGCACACGTTGAGGTTTTGTGTATTACTGTATAGTTTCATGCTTCATTTCTTTATGTTCATTGTGCCATAGTCATTCACGTGTATATAGATTACATCTTTCATGGTATTTACATTTCATCTGTGTCCATAATCTTTCATGCTTTACATTTTACTTCTGTCCATAATATTTTATGTTTTATGTTGTTATTAACTGATCAGTGTTCTTGTTTCAGATTAAAATAGGCAGCCCGAGCATTTGCACATATTTTTATAATGACTAATGACATGGAATCAATATTGTCCTTCTGCTGATTTCTTTTTCTTAGTTTTTAATTCTAGCACTGTTTTGTTTATTTCAGTCTTGCACATTTGCTTCAGTAGTTAGATTAGATATTAAATTTCTCATGTCATTTTCAGTTACCTCCGAAAGCCATAGCGAGACTAATGGTGAGGGATTGAAGTATGAGTGTGTAGTTTGATATTAGTTTACTTTTCTGCAAGTTAGATATTAAATTGTTCATGTCATTTTCAGTTACCTTCGAAAGCCATAGCGAGACTAATGGTGAGGGATTGAAGTATGAGTGTATAGTTTGATATTAGTTTACTTTTTTGCAAGATAGATATTAAATTGCTCATGTCATTATCAGTTACCTCCGAAAGCCATAACGAGACTAATGGTGAGGGATTGAAGTATGAGTGTGTAATTTGATATTAGTTTATTTTTCTGCAAATTAGATATCAGATTTCTCAAGTTGTTTATGATTACCTCCGAAAGCCATAGTGAGACTAATGATGAGGGGTCAGAATATGATTTGATGTAATTTGATTTTAGTTTTACTTTACTTGCAATCTTTTCTTTGAGTACAGTTTCTTTTGTGTTTAGACAGCAGCAAGGGTAATGGTTTTCATGATCAATAGTTCACTGTTTGTTTAACTAGAATAGTAGCACATTTTCATTTCCTTTTAGGAACTAATTTTATCATTGTATGTTTCAAAATCATTTTGAAGTTTGAAGTTTGTTAAATCATTATAAAGGACATCATTGCCTTGAACAATCATAACCATACTTGTCTTTTAGAATTTCCATCTCACATTAGGAATCCAACCAAGATAAAAAGGAAAAAAACCAAAAAAGACAAAAAGTAAGAGATAGGTTATCTTGCACATATAGTGCGCCACACTTCGTCAGCTTACGAATCCCGGATTGACAAATTAATGTAGCAATTTAGGACACACTAAATTGACCAAACATTTTGGCGCCGTTACCGGGGAAGTGTAACTAGGTAGCCAATTTCTTTAAAAAAAAAAAACAATAAAAAGAAGGTAAAACTTGATAACTTCTTGAAGTATGCTCTCCTCTTGCACCTAGTGTGATCTGGAGGATCAGAAAAGAGATTTATTGGTTCGATAATTTCTTAAGTATGCTCTCTTCTTGCACCTAGTGTGACCTGGAAGATCAGAAAGAGAATTATTAGCCCAACTTAAAAAAAAAAAAAAAAAAAATGGCATGCATAGAGCAAGAGATTCTAGGGGAAGGTTTATAGCTAGAGCCAAGAGTTCGATTTCACAACTCCATCTTCTTCAAGGCATAGACAAGATTCACCACCATCTACCCCTAGCCTTAAGATTCTTGGAATTCAAGGAGCAGCTGAATTAGAGGATTCTCCTATACCACCTACTAAATCTCATTTAGAAAATGATCCTTTCTTTACTTCTACAGGAGAGTATATTGTAATCAAAGAAGTAGATTCACCTGAAGAAGAAAAGGAAAAGACTCCCTCTCATCCTCCCTTGATAGAAGAACCAGAGGACTTTGAGGACTCTAAAGAAACTATCATGGCAAAGGAAATAATAGATGGATTTGGAGGTAGAGGTAGAGGTAGAGGAGAAGGAAACAATGGAGACAACAATGGTGAAGGTAATAATGGAAGAAATAGGGAAGGAGACAACTTGTTTGGATTCCCTATAGTTGATGAGGAAACTCATACAATGATGAAAAACATCTCACCATCTATCCTCCCTAACTTTTATGGGTTGCGAAGTGAGGATCCTGAAACATTTCTGTTTGAGTTTGAAGTCGTGTGCCGAACCTATGATTATATGGAAGACTCTCAAAAACTCAAATTGTTTCCTTCAACATTGAAGGGAGCTGCTTTGAAATGGTTCATGGGATTAGCCACCCAATCTATTAGGACCTGGAATGATATGAAACAAACATTTTTGGATAGATACTTGGATTATTGTATGCCCACCAATCACAAGGATGAGGTATTCAAAATGGTGCAAAAAGAAGATGAAAATTTGGAAGATTTACTTGAAAGATTTCAATACAACTTAAAAAGAGAAAAGATGAGCAATTTAGATGAAGAAAATTTGAAAGCCCTCATATTAAAAGCCATTAGAGATGAATGGATAGATATTTTAAACATGATGGGGAAAGGAGACATTTCTCAACTTCCACTTTGTGACATAACAGAACTATGTGTCCATCTCTCAAGAGGAAAATCTAAAACAGGAAAAGGGCCTAGGGATCCTTCTCTTATCAGGGCTAACAAATCTGCAACTGGATCAGTAAGTAGGGCATAGATTGGCAATATGCTTGATGAATTCAAAACTGATATCTTAGGGAGCCTTAGTGAACAACTAGACACCCTTAAGATCCAAAACAAGCAGAAAGCAGAAACAGATGCTCTAGCCATCTTTTGTCCGAAATGTAGGAAGAAACATGCTTTAAGGGAATGTCCTTTGGATGCAAAAGTTGTAGAAACATGTATAATTTTCTCAGAGAATCATGAGATCAAGGATTGTCCTTCAATTCCTGGACTCAAAGCTGTCTTTCAAGAAGACCCAAATTCAGTAGAATCTCTCTGTTTTGTTGCAAGAAGACCTTGGCAGGGACAAAAAACTCAAGGGTTTAACAATCCTATGAATCTTCAAACCCCACCAAATTGGAATCCTTGGCAACAACCTTCGCCCCAACATCAAAATCCATATCAGCCATGGGTACAAGGGATGCAAAATCCTTATGGGAGATTTGCTCAATTTTATCAATATCCTCCATCTTTTCAAAATCAACAAGCTCCACAACTTCCAAACCCAAATCCACAACTTTCATTGCCATTTCCACAAAAAAAACCTTCTCAACAAAATCCAAATCCTCAACTCATGCTCCCATACCAACAAAAGACAAATCAACTTCCAGCTCAGCCATTGCCAAATCCTAACAATAAAAATCCTCATAATACTTACATGATAGAAGGACAACAATTTCCTACCTATATGATTGTTCCTCTCAATGATGTACAACTCAGATCTGGTAGAGTTTTAGAAAAACCTTCTATAGATGTCCAAGAGCAAGATACCTCCGAGGAGGACTCTCTTAAAGCCAATAAGGATTCTGAGGAAACATCTCTTCAAAACTCGAACATTCAAAAAGAGAAAGAAAAGTTAACACCCACAACTCCTATAGTTGAGCAACCTGCATCTTCATCCACACCTCCTTTCCCTGAAAGATTACAAATTGATAAAGGGGTGGAAAAACAAATCTTGTCGCCTAACTATGATTTTCTAGATGAATTAAAGAATGTTTGTATCAAGATTCCCTTGCTACAAGCCATTAGAGAGATTCCTATTCTAGCAAAAACAATAAAGGAGTTGAGTCTCAAAAGACCAGGAAGGAAACTAAGAGATACAAGAAGAATCCACCTGGTAGGAAAAATTGCATATATCATGATGGGAAAAATTACCATGCAGAAGTATGTAGATCCAGGTAGTCCAATTTTCAAGACACATATAAATGGGATAGAAATTCCAAACACATTGATTGACTTAGGGGATGCTATCAACATTATGAGTAGACAGACTATGGACCAGCTAAAACTTCCTAACCTTCTTTTTACACCTACTTTACTGCAACTTGTAGATCGATCAATTATTAAACCAGATGGTGTATTAGAAGATATTTCAGTCTCCTTATATTCTTGGGAATATCCAGTATATTTTATGATTTTGACTCCCAAGAGTAATCTAGGAGGGCACCCACTTATCTTAGGAAGACCTTGGCTAGCCACAGCTGATGCTTTCATTAGTTGTAGATCTAGGGATATGTACATTTCTAATGGTAATTCGACAAAGAAATTCAATTTGTATCCTCCAGCAAAAGCAATCATAGAAGTAGGAGACAATGAATGGGTTCATGATGAGGATATTATACAACCTGTCTTTACCATTTCTGAAATTAGTGAGGATAGTCAAATTCTGAACACATTAGAAAATTTTGAGACATCTTCAGAATATGACCCCACACAATTTCAGTTGGAATCTGACATTGAATATTTATCATCAATACAAATGTCTCTTTACTCTATGGAAGAGTTCGGTAGTTCTACCATTGAGATTTTTCCAGGAAAAACATTGAATATCAACAAAATTTGGAAAAGTCACAACAGGAAGAACTAACCAAAATCTTGCAAAAACATTCTACTGCATTTGCATGGGAGTATACTGATATGAAAGGTATTGATCCTAAGACCTGCATTCATCATATCTATATTGAGGAAAATAGTAGACCAATCAGACAACCTCAAAGAAGGATGAATCCAAATCTTAGGGAGATAGTTAAAGAAGAGCTCCAAAAATTACTCAATGTAAACTTCATTTATCCAATTTCAGATAGCCGATGGGTTTCTCCTTTGGTTATAGTACCTAAAAAGAATGGTAAATGGAGGGTATGCATTGATTACAGGGAATTGAACAAAGCAACTTTGAAGGATCACTTTCCTTTGCCTTTTATCAATCAAGTATTAGATACATTAGCAGGTAAAAAGTACTTTTCATTTTTGGATGGTTTTAGTGGCTATAATCAAATTCAGGTAGCACCTGAAGATCAAGATAAGACCACATTCACCTGTCCATGGGGAAATTTTGCCTATCGAGTACTTCCTTTTGGGTTATGTAATGCACCCACAACATTCCAAAGAGCAGTACTAGGAATTTTTTCTGATCTAATCCATGATTGTGTAGAGGTTTATATGGATGATTTTACAGTTTATGGTAATTCATTTGAAGAGGCATTAGAAAATTTGGAAAGAGTCCTTATAAGATGTAAAGAAACAAACCTTTCATTAAGCCATGAAAAATGCTTTATGATGTTTACTGAAGGTATTGTTTTGGGGCATCATATTTTAGGAGATGGGATTAAGGTTGATAGATCAAAAGTTGAAGTCATCTCCAAGTTGTCTATTCCAAATTGTGAAAGAGATGTTAGAAGTTTTCTAGGATTTACTGGATACTATAGAAGATTTATAGAAAACTTCACCAAAATATTATCTCCACTCTTCAAACTGCTTACAAAAGATTGTGAATTCAAATGGGATCCTGATTGTCAATCAACCTTTGAAACTTTGAAAACAAGAATATCTGAAGCACCTATCTTGAGAGGACCAAATTGGAAACTCCCTTTCCATATTTCTACAGAGGCTTCAGATACAGCTCTGGGAGTTGTGTTGGGTCAAAAGGATTTAGTCCCTTATGCCATTTACTATACCAGTAAAAATTTGACTCCCACTGAGTTAAACTATACTGTGACTGAAAAATATTTTTTAGTTGTTGTTCATGCAATCAATAAATTTCGACATTATATAACAGGCTATGAAACTTTTATTCATACTGATCATTCTGCAATTAGATATCTAATGAACAAACCTGTTACTAATGGCAGAGTGACAAGATAGCTCTTACTTTTGCAGGAATTCAATATTACTGTGTTGGATAGACCAGGAAAACAAAATACAGTAGCTGATTTCTTGTCTAGGATTCAGAATTTTAAAGAAGATTCTCCTGTAGAGGATAAGTTTCCTGATGAATACTTGTTTGCAGTAACTATTAAGACTCCTTGGTATGCAGATATTGCTAACTATTTGGTTACAGGGAAACTGCCTTCACATTTGTTTCCAAGTGAAAAAAGAAACATTATTCAGGAGAGTTCAAAATATTCATGGATTTCTAACGAATTGTTTAAAACAGGGCCAGATCTTGTGATCAGAAGATGTGTCAGGGAAGATGAAATGCCTGATATCCTTAAGGCATGTCATGATGAACCATGCGGTGGACACTTTGCAGACAAAAGGACAACCTATAAAATCCTCTCTTTAGGATATTATTGGCCTTCCCTCTTCAAAGATGCAAAACAATATGTCAAAAGGTGTGACAGCTGCCAAAGAGTATGGAAACCTACCCTTTCAAATGAAATGCCATTGCAAACACAGGTACTCATTGAACCCTTTGAAAAATGGGCTTTAGATTTCATTGGACCTATTAATCCACCATCTAAGCAAAAGAAGTATATATTGGTTTGTACTGATTATGTTACTAAATGGGTGGAAGCCAAAGCATTAGTGTCTGCTACTGAAAATTCAGTTGTTAATTTTCTTTATGAGGATATTTTTACTCGCTTTGGTGTTCCAAGAGAAATTGTGACAGATTAGGGAAGCCAATTCACATCCAACTTGGTGGAGAAGCTGATGGAAGAATAAAAAATCAAGCATAGAGGATCTACTCCTTACCATCCGCAAGCAAATGGTGAAGTGGAGTCTACAAACAAATTTCTCGAAAGTATCATCACCAAAACTGTTCATCTACATAGAAGAGATTGGGCGGAAAGGCTTTCTGAAGCCTTATGGGCCTATAGAACTACATGGAGAAATACAACAGGACATTCTCCCTATGAACTTGTTTATGGGAAAGAAGTCCTGCTCCCCATTGAGTTCCAAGTCAAGACCTTCAAGATAGCAGTTCAGTTGGGGATGGATTTATCAGAAGCTCAAAAGCACAGAATGGAGCAGTTGAATGAGCTAGATGAGATCAGACAAGAGGAAATTCTAAGAACTGATCTAGTTCAATATCAAAGAGCTAAATGGCATGAAAAATACATCAAAGAGAAGAAGTTTCAAGAAGGAGATTGGGCATTGTTATTTGATTCCAAGTTTAAAGATTTTAAGGGAAAATTTCAGACTCATTGGCTAAGGCCATATGAGGTTGACAAGATCTTTAGCAATGGAGTGGTAAGAATCAAGACCATTGATGAATTTCAAACTCCTCTTATTGTGAATGGCCACAGATTAAAAGTCTATCATAAGCCACTCTCAAAAGAGGAATTTGTCAAAATGTTTCAAGAAAATTCTGCAATTAGGCTGGTACAGAAGAATTCTTCTTCTCCACCAGCCTAGCCTTTGTTCTTTTCATTTAAAAAAAAAAAAAAAAATTGTATAAGCCTGAAAACCAATCATTGATTGGCAGTCTTATACAGAAAATGTAGGGTGAAAATCAGAAACACCTGACACCCTATATTTTCCAAAAAAAATCTCTCTCTTTCATTTCACAAGTTTTGTGACCTTCATTCCATTCCACTTCATTTCACTCCACTTCATTCCATTTCACTTCATTTCATCTGTTTCATTTCATTTCACCAATAAAATTTTCTTTCATGACCATTTTCATTCAGTCAGTTATCATCCATCTATTTCCATTCACCCAAGTAATAGCTGTGTCAGTTTCCGCAGCTGACACCTGTTTCCGCAACTGACACCAGTTTCCGCAGCCGGAAGCAGATTCTGTAGCTACCACTCTGTTTTTCAAAAAAATGTACAGCCAGATGTTAGTTCAACAATCATGAAATCAAATGCAGGTATGAAGACATATTATGAAGACATGGGGCATTCAAGATATCAATGAGGAGCAACTAATTGAAGACCAATGAAAAATGGCAAGAATTCCAAGGTATGAGTAAAAATTTATTTCAAATGGCATTCAAGCACATTTTTACATAGTCATAAACCATAGCTCCATTATATGCAATGATTGTGTTGACAAACTCCGTAACCATTCCACGATCTCTATATGATCCGCCCATAATCCTTGCATTAATTTTCAAACGGTCCCATAATCAAGCCTCTGATCTTCACTCATACTCCGATACTCCACCTGTGATGATGAAACGTGGTTGATTTGACTACGGCTTCTTTCAGCTGCATAAAATCTGTAGCCGTTTCATAAACGTGCTTACATTTACTCTGCAGCCACCCAAATTTAAATAACTACTGGATACGTTATACTCCTCCTACTGTTCTATTGATCTCACAGCGGCATTTCCACCGTGCTCACGTAACCCTTCTCTGTTCCGCTTCACCCCATTTTGTTCTCTGTTACGCTACATTCCGTATACCCATTCTTTGATATCCGCCTACAGTCACTAGTATCCTCCATAAATCGTGCTCATTTCCGCTCATTCAGCCATCTTACCTCCATTGAACCCTCCTCACTCAAACAAGTTTTAAAGAGCAGAAAGAAGGATGGGTCAGTTGTTGAGAACAGAACCAGAAGGACCTAAATTCATGGAAGGATACCCGCAAGTCAGAGATATATTGAAAAAGGAAAAGTGGCTTCGGTTCATCCAAAATTTTAGAGGCTACCATAAAGAGGTGACAAAAGCTTTTGCAAGGTCTTTTAATGGTCTGGAAGTAGAAATTGGGGACCTCAAATTTACGGTGAATGAGGTATCCATAGCATCTGCTACAGAACTCCCTCGAGAAGGTGAACGCTGGTTCAAAAACAAAAGAATTAGTGATGAAGCCTGGAGAGTGATCCTACATAACCCAGGTATGGATGTAACTATTTTTAAAAAGGGAATTCATGTTCATGCTTTGAAAGAAGAGTGGGCCACTGTACTATTGGTCATTCAAAAATTTATCACCTGTGAGGGCCGCTTTGGATCCATGTATATGTATCATACCCGATTGCTGATGAATTTTCTAGACAACCAGACCCTCAATTTGCCATACTTTTTATTAAATATTTTGAAGAAAATGTCTGCGACCGTCCAGAAGCATCTAGGGGACGTGGAACCACATTTGTATCTCCATGGTCTTGTGAAAATTCTGATTGAAAAACATTTAAAAGAGAAAAAGGACACATGGGAACAATTTTTGATTAGAAATTTCTTTGAAGAACCCCAAGAAATTCCTGAAGGCAGTACATCAAGAAGGAGTAGGAGAAAGAAAACAAATGATGAAACTCAAAACACTCCTACTACTACAGTTGAAAGAACTAGTAGAGAAGAGAGATTGTCAAAAAGAAAGAAGGAAAAGATTGAAGAGAGAAAAAGCATTGAGGCTATGCATCAAACCCCTTCTTCAGAAGAAGATCATCAAGTGTTATCTGAGAGACTAGTTCACCTTCAGGAACAGTCATCTATGGCAAAAAAGAGTGGAAAAGAAAAAGAAAAAAAGGAAAAGACAGTAGTCCACAGCGTATAAGAAGAAGTTCCAGACTTAAAGGGAAGTTGAGGAAAACACAAATGAAAGGACCTCATTTTATTGATTTGGGAGAAGAAACATCTGAACAAACTCCAGCTGACCATAGTCCATCTCATTCTCAGTCAGACATTGAACATAGTCCATCTCATTCTCAGTCAAATGTTGAAATTAATCCTCAAGACGTTGACATGAGCCCTTTTCAGCCAGATTTTGAAGTCAATTCTCCTCCACGGAATTTTAGGGACAGCCCAATGAAAACGACACCCGAGATAGACCCAAAGCAGCAAGAAGTATATGATTATATAGAATCTTTGGAAAGAGCAGCCATGGGTCCTAGCACTTCATCCACTCAGCCTCACACAACAAAAGAAGATCTAGTCCAATCATTGAAACAAGAAGTCTTTGAGTTAGAGGTTTTAAATAGACACATTAAAAATGAAAATGAGTCATTAAAGGAACAAAAAAAATTGGACAAGATCATTCATGACAATACCATGCTACATCTGGGACTATGGCAGAAAAAGCAGGAAATTGAAGAAGAAATGCCAGAAGTTAAGTAGAGCATTGGTTAATATCAAATTCAGATGCTTGATGAAGAAGCCCAGGATGTTAGCAGCACCAAGGAAGAGGAGGAGAGGACTGGATGTACTGGCTGAAGTGTCAAGGCATATGAATTGAATAAGGATTATCCAAATTTTGGTTGCATGAGGACATGCAACACCTTCACAGTGGGGGTATGTTGAGTCTCAAATCTGCATCTTTCTTATACACCTTTCTAGACCTTTTTCATTCACCTGGACCCTCTAAGTCATCAATATCATTGCATATTAATTGTAAAAGAGCATCTAAAATGGTTTTTAACTATGTTTTGTGTCTACTGTTTTATTTAGATTTTTTCTCATTTAGCTGCGGAATCTTGTCACTTTCCATAGCTGCTGCAACTTTCCGCAGCCATTTTGTTAAATTCTATATTGCAGGTGTCTTCAGGCAAATTGAGCCACATGGGCAAGTTAAAAATGACATGGACATGGATCGTGTCCTATTGGCTCAGTCAAATTCACCTAAGAAGGCTGTGGTCAAAGGTGGCCAAGTGGTGGTCAACCGAAGAGTCCCACGGTGACAGAACTCTGTTTCTCATCACGTGAAGATTTGCGTGGCCGTTTCTAAATCACGGGAGACATATCAACACCTGTAAACGGCTCCATAAGCCGAATCCAACATCCACTCTCCATATATTTAATCCTCACGGCAGCCATAATGCTAGATCTCTAGATGTGATGGTTCACGTGTCTTCTATCAGCGCAGACTTTAGGGAATTAGCTATATCACCCTTTGTTATAAATAATGTGTTCTCATACGCATAATAGTTAGCTCTGTAATGTAATTGCATCACCATTGTGCTGTTATTTCTCTGTTATGACCGCATTTTAATATATGAGAATACTCTGTTCAAAAGCGTAATTCATATTTGAAAGCTGTTGCCCGAGGTTTGTGCAGAGGGCCCCTGCACACGCTGAGGTTTTTTGTATTACTGCATAGTTTCATGCTTCATTTCTTTATGTTCATTGTGCCATATTCATTCATGTGTATATAGATTACATCTTTCATGGTATTTACATTTCATCTTTGTCCATAATCTTTCATGCTTTACATTTTACTTCTGTCCATAATCTTTTATGTTTTATGTTGTTGTTAATTGATCAGTGTTCTTGTTTCAGATTACAATAGGCAGCCCGGGCATTTGCACATCTTTTTATAATGACTAATGACATGGAATCAATATTGTCCTTCAGCTGATCTTTTTCTTAGTTTTTAATTCCAGCACTGTTTTGTTTATTTCAGTCTTGCACATTTGCTTCAGTAGTTAGATTAGATATTAAATTGCTCATGTCATTTTCAGTTACCTCCGAAAGCCATAGCGAGACGAATGGTGAGGGATTGAAGTATGAGTGTGTAGTTTGATATTAGTTTACTTTTCTGCAAGTTCGATATTAAACTGTTCATGTCATTTTCAGTTACCTCCGAAAGCCATAGCGAGACTAATGGTGAGGGATTGAAGTATGAGTGTATAGTTTGATATTAGTTTACTTTTCTGCAAGATAGATATTAAATTGCTCATGTCATTATCAGCTACCTCTGAAAGCCATAGCGAGACTAATGGTGAGGGATTGAAGTATGAGTGTGTAATTTGATATTAGTTTATTTTTCTGCAAATTAGATATCAGATTGTTCAAGTTGTTTATGATTACCTCCGAAAGCCATAGCGAGACTAATGGTGAGGGGTCAGAATATGAGTTGATGTAATTTGATTTTAGTTTTACTTTACTTGCAATCTTTTCTTTGAGTACAGTTTCTTTTGTGTTTAGACAACAACAAGGGTAATGGTTTTCATGATCAATAGTTCACTGTTTGTTTAACTAGAATAGTAGCACATTTTCATTTCCTTTTAGGAACTAATTTTCTCATTGTATGTTTCAAAATCATTTTGAAGTTTGAAGTTTGGTAAATCATTATAAAGGACATCATTGCCTTGAAAAATCATAACCATACTTGTCTTTTATAATTTCCATCTCACATTAGGAAACCAACCAAGATAAAAAGGAAAAAAACCAAAAACGACAAAAAGTAAGAATAGGTTATCTTGCACATATAGTGCGCCACACTTCGTCAGCTTATGAATCCCGGATTGACAAATTAATGTAGGAATTTAGGACACACTAAATTGACCAAACAGGTGTCCAACACAAACCTATTTGTATTGGTGATCTTCTTGAGCTCTCTATAATTATGAAACATGTTCTTCTTAGAGAGGAAGATTTAGGATGACAAGGATTCTAATCACTTATTTTATTAACCATCTAGATGATCATCTTTGTTGGCCATCCCTTCAAGATGATCTTTGCTTGCCATATCTTTCATATAATCTTTCGTATTCTTTTTTATATTGTATTTATAATCTTGGAATTTTGATTTATTGCATTTTAGATGTCAACCATTCTTGTTATTGTATATTTTACACTCTCCATTGTCTTCTCCATTTTAGACAACTTAAATTAAATCTTTTCATTCTCTTATTGTGTCAAGAATGAGCCTCCAAAATCCTTTCCAAAAGTCACACTTAACATGGACTTAGGGTTTAGGATATTATTATTCTAGAAAAAAATCCGCCTATTATAACTTCTCCAATTCTAGTATTAGGTTGACGAAAAAATTTACAAATGTACTCTAAGATATCCAATTTAATATGTTAATAATGTCATGAAATTTGGAGCTTTTAATGGAATGTTTCAAGAATTTTTTTTTTGCATATTTTAGGAGAGAGAACATGTAAAAAATGACATGCATTAGGGGAATTTTGATGTCTAAAATGGGCCTCCCAAGGAAAATAATAAAATAATAGTTAAAACAGCAAAATAATATTTATGATTTTTTAAAGAAAAATAAAAGAAATTCCTTCTTGTAGGTTTTAACCTTACGAACTGATTCTTCAAATAAAAATATGTACAATGTCGATAACATAAAATATACACAAATATTTTCTCCTCGAACCCAAACCTAGAAAAATATATTGATTTTTCATTATATTCCTTTCAATGTTGTAGTTTTTATGATATACATGCGGAAGCAATCATTAACCTCAATCCATTAACCTTGGATTAGAACATAATTGTAGTTCCCTTGACCAGATCTACGAAATACAATGGGAAAAACCATCATGCCAAAAAACCATGCAAATAACAATGGGTAGGTTTGCTCGCCGTCTTTGGGTCCTCCCCCCACCCTTGGGCTCACTCAACCATTATTGGGCTCGATGCAACGTAAAAGCACCTAGAGCTAGTCGTGGAAAGAATATAATACACCCAACACTTTTCTTATTGTATCTTTGATTTATCTCCTTATAGGTTTACCCAACGAGTACCGACTTCACATACTTCTGAGTAGAAAAAATAAATAAAAATCAGTGAAAAAAATATTGACTTTTTTTCCTGTATTTTCATTTTTTTACAATGTGGGTCTACTCAGAAGTATGCAGAGTGAGTATTCGTTGGATGTGGAATTGAATTATGCATCTAACTAGTGTCTACACTATAGATTTTAGTAAACCTATAAGGATATAAGTCGAAGGTACAATAAAAAATAAAAAATAAAAAAGTTTTCTTCTTTTCCCTCCAAAAAAACTTTCCCCTTCAGATCACATCATCACCTTTAATCCTATTAGTTCTTATAAAGTTAATTTTTTAGTACATTTTTTATTTTGAGACCCATTTTTACCTCAAAATTCCCCTAACTTCATGAGTGTTTCACTCGTCGGTCTAAAATTTTCCCTTGAACCACTCTAATATATCTTATTTAAAATTTCATTAGTGTTACTTCATTTGGTGCTCCCAATTTGTATATATAACCATTTTACTAGAAACATTAGATTAAAGCTAATTTTATGAATAAACAAAAAAAAACCTATTTACATAGCTTCTAACTTTAAAAATAAAAATATAAACAATGAGAGTCCAAAATGTTTAGCCAATATAATTCAATATGTCCTCTATTCATCTCGAAAAGGTTTGTTCACTAAAAATAATCAAGAAAAGATGAAAAGATTAAAGAGTTAAAGTGGTAAGATAGCCCATTGAAAGGAATCGAACATAAGAACATCTATATTGTTACCAAATCTTAGAGGTTGAATATGCCAAATAGCATGGAGTATAACAAATAAGTAATTCAATACACCTAAAATCTAGAGGGTGAATTGATAAGAAGCCCCTTCAAAGGATCAACGTAATTTTACAATATATTAAATACACCAAATAAGATGATATGTAAAACTAAGTATAGTTGATATATAAAAGAGATAAATAGTATAATTATAAATAATGAATTAGAAAAACTAACAATAATATAATAATAAAAATGTAATTTCTCTGAAACTTATAACTTACTGAAAAAGAAAAAGAAAAATAAAAATAAAAATAAATAAATAAATAATCTTATGCATGTATTTTATTTTGCAACAACAAAAATAATTATGAACAACATGCAACATAAAACTATTAGACTACCTTGCCAATTGTTGAATTTCGAATCTCAATTACACATGGATGTACCAATAGGAGCATAAGAGATTCAAGACATTTGTAATTGATATTTCTAAAACATGCCAATGAATCAAATGGAATTGAAAATGAGTACACAATACATGTACTAATTCTACTACATAATACAAGTATCACATAGACGTTAGAGTGCCAGTGTATGGAAAACATGATGCCATTTTTTATTTATTTCCAAGGTTAGTTAGTTAACTCTCTCGAGAAATAAAGTTTTATATTATTTCAGTTTTTTTTACAATTACAAACTATCTACAAGAACGTTATTGGGTATTGGGGATATAATCAAAGCATATGCCATAATGATAATTCCAAGGTCACTCAGCTAGAGAAATAAAATTTGATATCCTCACAATTATTTGCAATTGCAAACTATATACAAAAATATTCTTAAAGATATAATCAAATCATATGCCATAACGGTAATGTCAAATTCTAGTTCTTATTAGTCCCTACTGCCTACGGCATGGCAGGGACTATAGCAATCGAAAAAAGAATTAGTCATTAATTGGCTTGTGAACTAGCGTAAAGTTTAGGTTTGCTTTTCGTGAAATATTATCTCTCATGTATTCATTCAGCCTATCAAATTCACTGAATGACGGCGAGGACCAATAAGATTTTTTATGATCTTATTTGGCCTCTTGTCGACGATGAGAGCGAAATAGAGGTTAAATTTCTTAGGTTAAAAAGAAATAAGGACTAAAAATAAATTCACGGTGGACTAATGCTAGCATTAATCCACTAGCATTATATGTTTTCGTATTTTTGTCAATATGTTTTCGTGTTTTGGTTTGTCATGCAGAGAGGTTCTTTGTCATGTAAAGAGGGTGCTGGTGGTTGTCATGCAAAGAGGTTGTTGGTGCACTATGGTCTTTGATGTTGGTGCACTATGCTGTAGATATTTGTAAGTTCCTAGATACTTTTAGGTTCCTCGCCAAACGCAGAGTTTGTTCCTCGCCAAACACAGAGTCCATACTTTTCTGAAGACAGAGGCCATTGCCCAGCTTCCATTGTTTCTGAAATCATATTCCCCTGCAAATGGTGGCAAAGGGGCCGTAGGAGGAGCCTCTTTGATCTTCTGATTGAGTTCGCTAGACTCTTCCAGGGCCCTAATCTCATTCATCCCTCCCAATCACGATTCATTGAAGAAAATTTTAGGAATAGATGAAGAACCTATTATTCTTTCTAGCTCTGCCTTCCTGCTAGGATAAACGTCAATGTTGATTTCGATAAATATGAGGCCCATTTGTCTCAAGAAAGATCTAGCTGCTCAGTACTGCTGACTCTCTGAAGATGAAAACAAAATGATTGTACCCTTAAAGGAGGGCTCTATGTTGGGAAAAAACACTGAGAGGGGGGGTGAATCAGTGTTTAGTGTTGACTGAAAACTTTTTACTTTTTCTTGCTTTTAAACCCATACGCTACTTTACTGAACACAACTCGTGTATATACGCAGATATCCTTAAGAAGACTTGCGTATGTCCAGAGATCTAATCATGCATTTAATTCTTAACTTAGATTATTGCATCATTCATTCATCAGATGTTTATTAAGTAGTAAACAGGTGAAATAAGAATAAATCATCACACATGAACACCAGGATTTAAGGTGGAAACCCAATTCGGGAGAAAACCACCACTGTCGTCATCTCAGTCTTCAATATTTATTATATAAAGAAAAATTCTTACAACCATGTACTGGGGCAGACTCATACCAGCATGCAGGCACCCACCTATAGAAGGCCACAACCTTCTCTCGTTTACCATCCTCTCCTGGAAGGGAGCTACAACCCCCTGCTCTCGTTTACCAGCCTCTCCTAGAAGGGAGCTACTACCCCCTGCTCGCGTTTAGTAGCTACCACTGGAAGGGAGCTGCTACCCCCTCACTGAAGGCTTCGACCCTCAGCACCACTGCAGACCACGTTTCATCAATTTTCAAACTGGATCAAATAGCTTCAACACAATCCTTCACTTATGAACAAACATACTTTTCCCAATACTTCAAACAGAACAGTGCGACCACTGTAACCAGAATATCAGAGATAACCCAGACTTCAGAATAGATATGCAGAAGTAAACTCAACCCAGATCATTCATTGATTCAAATATCATACGCTACTTTTATTCACTGAAGTCGCGTGTATACGCGCTTTTCTGCTCACCAACCTACGTATGACACAGTGCATAGTAACTTTGTATACGCGATTTTTCTTCACTTTCCTTTTCACCAACTAGCGTATTCTTCTGTGTATGCTTTCTTTCAGAATTAGTTCAGACTCATATTCATATCTGAAATCAGATGACAATCTATCAACCATGCAGAGTTGTTTATACATTCATTCTTCCTTCATCAATTTACTCATTGAATCATCAAACAAGTTGATCTTTAATCAACATAATTACCAGCACAATCAACATTCAAACAACCCAGATCTGTATGAATACATCCTTGACATATAGCAGTTAAACATCATAACAGATCAGACATTTCATTCCACACACTTCAGCAAAACTCTAGATTCCATACGCGCTTTTACTTCACTGAACCTGCATATATACGCGCTTTCACAGAGACAAACCTATGTATACTTTAGTGCGTTTTATTCTTCAGAAACCCTGACTGCCATACGCGCTTTTCTTTAAGCGGACCCGCGTATATACGCGCTTTTATCGAGACAAACTAGCGTATAGATTTATAAAAGATAAACTTTGCAGAACAGTCCAGATCTATAAACTTACTCAGATTTCTTCAATTTCTTCATCAGACTTGCACCAGGTCTTCATCATTTCTTTTCAGATCATCCTAGAGATTCATCATTTCTAGATCTAGAGATCTTGAACCTTCATCATATCCATAGGTGCATCATAGATTCAGATCTATCAATTAAGAGTAGAGTTCAACCATGCAGATATACTTCAGAGTGAAGTATTCATTAAAACCCAGACATATGCAAACTTTGCACTATGATCTTCTTCTCCTTAAATAGATTTAGCCTTTGTCAATACCATGAGCCAAAACCACACAACTTCCGATGCTATTCCTGGACGGGATCAAATATATAATCCAGCGCTCAATATTATGGGCCAATACCATGGTAATGTCCCCTGGTTTTATAAATTTAGAGTGCAAATAGGCATACGCTACTTGACACGTACTTTTCCACGTACATACGCTACTTGACACGTACTTTTCCACGTACATACGCTACTTTTCCTTGACAAACCCACGTATGCTTTGTGACATATCATATTTATCATTTCTTTGGCACTTACTGGAATTCCTTTCTTCTGTTACTTCTAAGCTGATTTGTAGATACATCATCCTTCCTTATTTAACACAAGATACATCATCCTTACATATTTAACACATAGGTTGCTTATCATAGGCAACTCATCAAGCAGGTTTCCATCAAGAACAACTTCATCAAGTAGGTTGCCATCCAAAGACAACTCATCAAGTCAGTTTCCATCAAGGACAACTTCATCTAGTAGGTTGCCATCAAAGACAACACATTTCATTATATTGCCAACAATCTTATTTCATCAAGTAGGTTTCCATCAAGGACAACACATTGCATCATATTGCCAACAATCTCCCCCTTTTGACTTGATGGCAACCACGATGGTGTTTGATCACCACAACAGATAGATACATTGATTATAACCATTATTCAAACACCATGATACTCTCCTCCTATTCAAACACCATGATACTCTCCCCCTTTGACATCAAGGGAAAAGGGTGTATCAAGACCAAAACAAGGTTTTTCTTCTCATGTAGAAAGAAGAGCTCTGTAGACCTGATGTGCACTGAAGTTACCATGCTCCCCCTGAGTTCATGTTGAATCTTCAAACATATTTTTCTTTTTAATGACTTTATGACCTTTCCTATCACCAAGGACTCATACTTACATCAAATATCCAACCAAGTGGATTTACAAGTTTTATCAGGTCCTTACATGACTGAATATTGCCATTTTTTACATCATAGGTCTAATCATGACCTTTTCATCAAATTACAAATATGACTTTTTATGACCAATACCAAAAATACCTCAAGAGAGAGATCATATTTCAGAACTATCATAATGCCAACAATGCATTACTTTCCATATGACCAATGCTCCCCCTTAGCTTGTGCATCCTAAACGCTTTCAACAGCAAATCATCAATGCATCTTCATCAGATATTAGAGAATGAAACAGAAATATGAGAGCTAAAACATCACCAGAGATACCCAACAGCACCACAGTTGTGCTGAAGAATGCTGACCCCAAAAATTTGTCAGCACACACCCATACGCGGTTTTCTTTGCATAAACTCGCGTATATATGCGACTGTATTTTAGGAAATCCACGTATCCAATTTAATCTTCTGCATTTAAGCAGATCTGATCTTCTGCATGGCAGAGACTACTCCCAGCTTCTGTCTGAGATATTCGAACGCTTCCCTGGGTAGAGGTTTGGTAAATATATCAGCAACTTGTTCTTTGGAGGGAACATACTCCAACTTCACCTTTTGTTCAAGCACTTGTTCAAGTAAGAAGTGATACTTGATGGGAATGTGCTTGGTCTTGGAATGCATAACAGGATTCTTTGAGATACTGATGGCACTTGTATTATCACACATAATGGAGATAGGAGGTGAACATTTGATTTGAAAGTCTTGTAAGGTTTGCATCATCTAAAGAATTTGAGTGCAACATGATGCTGCAACCACATATTCTGCTTCTGTTGTAGATAAGGCAATAGAGCTTTGCTTCTTGCTGAACCAAGATACTAACCGAGGCCCCATATAGAATGCACCACCACTAGTGCTTTTCCGATCATCAACATTTCCAGCCCAATCTGCATCAGTGTAAGCATGAAGAGTAATATCAGCATTCTTTGGATACCATTGTCCAAAGTCTTGAGTTCCTTGTAGATATTTGAATATTATTTTGACAGCCTGAAGGTGAGACTCTTTTGGATTAGCTTGGAATCGTCCAACAATCCCAACTGCATGCATAATGTATGGTCTAGTCCCAGTGAGATAAAGTAGACTTCCTATCATAGATCTGTATTCTGGTTGATTCACCGTGGGAGAATCATCATGAGAACTGAGATTACATCCGGTTATCATTGGTGTACTTACAGGTTTTCACTCTTCCATGCCATACTTCTTCAAAATTTGCTTAAGATATTTTTCTTGTGATAAGAATATGCCATCTGTTGCTTGATGCACTTGCAAGCCAAGAAATAATGTTAGTTCCCCAAGCAAAGGCATTTCAAATTCTTGCTGCATAACAGAAGCAAATTTCTTACTCATAGACTCTTCATTACTTCCAAAGATGATATCATCAACATATACAACTACAATCAATAGTTTATCATTTTTAGTTTTTGTGTATAAGTTGCTATCAGCAGACCCCTTTGAAAATCCTTGTTGATGAAGATATTTGTCAAGACGATAATACCATGCCCTTGGAGCTTTTTTGAGACCATATAGAGCCTTTTTAAGTCTACAAACAAGTTTTTCATCATTTCCCAAAATGAATCCTTCTGGTTCTTCTATATAAACTTCTTCTTCTAGATCACCATTGAGAAAAGCAGATTTAACATCCATTTGATAAACTTTGATTTGTTGGAAGCTTGAAAAAGCAAGAAACATTCTTATGGCTTCAAGTCTGGCTACAGGAGCAAAATTTTCTTCAAATTCTATACCTTCTTGTTGAGCATACCCCTTGCAAACAAGTCTAGCTTTATTTCTTATAACATCCCCATTCTTGTTTAACTTGTTTTTGAATATCCATTTAGTTCCAATGACATTTTTGTCATGAGGTCTTGGTACTAATTCCCAAGTGTGATTCTTTTCAATTTGATCAAGCTCTTCATTCATGGCTTGAATCCAACATTCATCTTTGCTAGCTTGATTGACATTGTGTGGCTCAATAGTGGATAGAAATGCCAGATAGCTAGAAGATCCCACAAGAGTCCTTCTTGTTTGTACACCTGATCCCTTATCTCCCAAATTTGAGATTCTGGATGATTCTTTTGAACATATCTGGATGGAGCTTTTTCAGATAAATCATCTTCAGGTTCTTCATTGGGTTCACTGTCTATATCATTGCTATTTGATGTAGAAGGACATATGTCACCATCGTCTTCATTTGTTGTTTGTTTTTCTTCTTTTGGGGCTGCAGGAGACTCATCAATAACAACATCAATACATTCAACAATATTCCTAAGTATTTTATTGTAACATTTATATGCTCTACTCCTAGAGGAGTAACCAAGAAGTATTCCTTCATCTACTCTGGGTTCAAACTTGCCAAGTTTTTCATCATTATTTTTGATAAAACATCTGCTTCCAAAAACTCTAAAATGCTTCACAGTGGGAGGATTACCATACCAGATTTCATATGGAGTTTTGTCACTATTTATACGAACATGTGCCTTGTTAAGAATATTTACCGTTGTATGTGTTGATTCTCCCCAAAATGTGTTAGGTGTTCCAAAATCATCAAGCATAGCTCTAGCCATTTGTTGAATTGTCCTATTCATTCTTTCTGCTACGCCATTTTTTTGTGGAGTGCCGACTACAGTAAACAGTTTTTTTATGCCATGTTGTTCACAAAATTCAAGGAATTCATCTGAAGTATATTCTCCTCTTCGATCAGATCTAAGATACTTGATTTTTAGATCTAATTCATTTTCAACCAGAGCTTTGAAATTCTGAATTTCTCAAATGCTTCATCTTTGTGTTTAAGCAACCCAATCCAACACATTCTAGAGAAATCATCAATAAACAAGATATAGTATTGTTCACCACGTGGTGAATTTTTCCTCATAGGTCCACATATGTCAGTATGAATGAGTTCAAGAGGCTTATTTGATGACCCTTCCTTGGCATTAAACTGTACTCTGGTTTGTTTACCAGATTGGCAAGACTTGCATATGATATTTTCAGGTAGATTAATATTGGGAAGATCACGGACAGCTTTAAGTCTGCTTGATTTGTTGATCTGAGAGAAGCTCAGATGCCCCAACCTTCTATGCCATAGCCATTTTTCTGAAGATTTACTCAAGTAACATTGTTATTTGCAGTTCTTCAATACATAAAGGTTGCTTGGAGTTATTTTTCCTTTTATAATTGTTTTACCTGTATCAAGATCACGTACCACACATTATTTTGAACTAAAGACAACTTCAGTTCCTTGATCACACATTTGACTTACACTTAACAGGTTATGCCGTAATCCATCCACATACATGACATCGTTAGCTTTCACATTTTCTTTTAGAAACACAGACCCTTTTCCCTTAATTACCGTAGGAGTATCATTTCCAATTGTAACCTTCTTTTCCTTTTCTAGAGCACTATATGCAAGAAGTTTCTTTTTGTCACCTGTCATGTGTCTTGAGCATCCACTATCAATGTACCATTGATTTTCTTCACCTTCTGCAAATAACGCTATGCCACAATTTTCAACCTGTAATTCCTTCTTTTTCCATACTTTGGAGCTTGAAGGAAAATTCTCTTTTGACTGAACTTTTCTCCTGCACTCAGATTCTTCATGGCCAAAGTTATTGCAATAAGCACATTCTACTTCATTTAGAAGAGGAGAAAATTTGTTATAGGTATTCTTCTTTGTTTCAATATCAATCCTTTTCTTTCTTGCTTCTCTTGTCATGATGGTATTATATGCAACGCATTGAACAGCTTTATGACCAAAATTGTGACATGAGAAACATTGTCCATTGAAGAAATTTCTACGATCATGAAATATTCTACCTGAATTTACCTATTGATTGGTGTTTCTTTGAAAGATATTCATGTTAGTGTTCTTTGGATTGAGATGATCATGCTTTACCTGTAAAGATTCTTTATTCCCTTGCTGAGTGGCAGAATGATGTAAACCAGTTGTAGCTGCTTTTAGATAATTTGGTGTTTAAGCCTGAGAAGATTCTCCAGTATATCCAAGACCTGTCTTTATAAGAGGAGAACGTTGTACGTTGATAATCTCATCCAAGGTTTCAGATCCTTTAGCAAATCTAAGATTCAGAGTCTTTAATTTCTCAAGTTCTTTTCTTAGACTTACCACTTCACATTCTAATTTCTCATTGTGTTTCTTCTCTTCTTCAATCTGATTTTTCAGAGTCTCTATGATTATTATTCTTTATTCTAAGCATATTTTGAGTTGATTGTTTTCATCAAGAAAATAATTGTCGTCTAGAGAATCCATAAAAGTATCCTTTTCTTCTCTAGATTCTTTTTCAAATGCCATGAGAAGTCTAAGATCTTGTTCACATTCTTCCTCACTATCAGATAACCCATCACTATCTTCATGAGTATAGTAACTTTTTCTAGTTCTAGACCGGTTTTTATTCCTTCTTGCTACTTCCTTCCCTTTTGCAGATGTCTCTTTATATGGACACTTAGCAGCATAATGACCAACTCTTCCACAATCAAAACATTTGAAAGGAAGCTTACCTCTGAACCGTCCTGTGCCAAGTTGAAGTTTCTTTACAAAATTTACCTCATCTTCTTCTGAGATATATCCTGATCCTTCTGCTTCTTCTACTTATTTTCCTTTTGTAGAAGCTCTAAAGACAGCTTCTTTAACTTTAGATGGTCCTCCTCTTCTCATTTCATATGCAGTTAGTATGCCATGAAGTTGCACCACAGTAAGATTTTGAAGATCCTGTTTTTCTTCAAGAGCAGAGACTTTTGACTCAAATTTTGCTGTTAGAGATCTTAAAATTTTCTCAACCAAAGTAGATTCGGTTATTGTTTCTCCCAGATTTCTCATACGATTTACAATATCATCAAGACCTAAAAATAAACCGGCAATACTCTCATCACTATGCATCTTCAAATTTTCATATTCAATTCTGAGAGTTTGGAGTTTTGCACTTTTTACCTTTGCATCACCTTCATAACTTAGAATGATTTTGTCCCATATTTCCTTTGTTGTATTCAGCTGCATGACTTTGACAAATTCAGATTCAGTTAGACTTCCCGTTAGAGCATTGACCTCCTTTGCATTTGATTCATAATTCTTCTTTTCCGTCGGATCTATTGGTACTGCGGCTGGATATTGATATCCTCCTTCAACAATGGCCCATACATATGCTCCCGGGGACTGAAGATAGGATCTCATCCTTGTTTTCCAAAATATTAAATTATTTCCGTTAAAGAGCGGAGGCCTGATAGATGTTATTCCTTCTTGATTGCTCATCTTGCTTGATCTTCCTTCTAGCGGTTAAGCTTTTTCAGAAGGACCTGCTCCTATACCAATTGTTGGGAAAAATACTAAGAGGGGGGGCGAATCAGTATTTAGTGTTGACTGAAATTTTTTTACTTTTTCTTGCTTTTAAACCCATACGCTACTTTACTGAACACAACTCGCGTATACACGCGGATATCCTTAAGAAAAATTGTGTATGTCCAGAGATCTAATCATGCATTTAATTCTTAACTTAGATTATTGCATCATTCATTAATCATATGTTTAGTAAGCAGTAAACAGGTGCAGTAAGAACAAAATAAATCATCACACATAAGAAACACACATGAACACCAGGATTTAAGGTGGAAACCCAATTCGGGAGAAAACCACCACTGCCGTCGTCTCAGTCTTCAATATTTATTATATAAAGAAAACTTCTTACAACCATGTACTGGCGCAGACTCATACCAGCACGCAGGCACCCACCTGCAGAAGGCCACAACCTTCTCTCGTTTACCAGCCTCTCCTGGAAGGGAGCTACAACCCCCTGCTCTCGTTTACCAGCCTCTCCTGGAAGGGAGCTACTACCCTCTGCTCTCGTTTACCAGCTACCACTGGAAGGGAGCTTCTACCCCCTCACTAAAGGCTTTGACACTTAGCACCACTGCAGACCATGTTTCATCAATTTTCAAACTCGATCAAACAGCGTCAACACAATCCTTCACTTATGAACAAACATACTTTGCCCAATACTTCAAACAGAACAGTGAGACCACTGTAACCAGAATATCAGAGATAACCCAGACTTCAGAATAGATATGCAGAAGTAAACTCAACCCAAATCATTCATTGATTCAAATATCATACGCTACTTTTATTCACTGAAGTCGCGTGTATACGCGCTTTTCTGCTCACCAACCTGCGTATGACTTAGTGCATAGTAACTTTGTATACGTGATTTTTCTTCACTTTCCTTTTCACCAACTAGCGTATTCTTCTATGTATGCTTTCTTTCAGAATTAGTTCAGACTCATATTCAGATCCGAAATCAGATGACAAACTATCAACCATGCAGAGCTGTTTATACATTCATTCTTCCTTCATCAATTTAGTCATTGAATCATCAAACAAGTTGATCTTTAATCAACATAATTACCAGCACAATCAACATTCAAACAACCCATATCTGTATGAATACATCCTTGACAGATAGTAGTTAAGCATCATAACAGATCAGACATTTCATTCCACACACTTCAGCAAAACCCTAGATTCCATACGCGCTTTTACTTCACTGAACTTGCGTATATACGCGCTTTCACAGAGACAAACCTGCGTATACTTTAGTGCATTTTATTCTTTAGAAACCCTGACTACCATACGTGCTTTTCTTTAAGTGGACCTTCGTATATACGCTCTTTTACCGAGAAAAACTAGCGTATAGATTTATAAAATATAAACTTTGCAGAACAGTCCAGATCTATAAACTTACCCAGATTTCTTCAATTTCTTCATCAGACTTTCGGCAGGTCTTCATCATTTCTTTTCAGATCATCCTAGAGATTCATCATTTCTAGATCTAGAGATCTTGAACCTTCATCATATCCATAGGTGCATCATAGATTCAGATCTATCAATTAAGAGCAGAGTTCAACCATGCAGATATACTTCAGAGTGAAGTATTCATTAAAACCCAGACATATGCACACTTTGCACTATGATCTTATTCTCCTTAAATAGATTTAGCCTTTGTCAATACCATGAGCCAAAACCACACAACTTCCGATGGTATTCTTGGACGGGATCAAATATATAATCCAACGCTCAATATTATGGGCCAATACCATGGTAATTTCCCCTGGTTTTATAAATTTAGAGCGCAAATAGGCATACACTACTTGACACGTACTTTTCTACGTACATACGCTACTTTTCCTTGACAAACCCGCATATGCTTTGTGACATATCATATTTATCGTTTCTTTGGCACTTACTAGAATTCCTTTCTTCTGTTACTTCTGAGTTGATCTGTAGATACATCATCCTTCCTTATTTAACACAAGATACATCATCCTTACATATTTAACACATAGGTTGCTTATCATAGGCAACTCATCAAGCAGTTTTCCATCAAGAAAAACTTCATCAAGTAGGTTTCCATCCAAAGACAACTCATCAAGTCAGTTTCCATCAAGGACAATTTCATCTAGTAGGTTGCCATCAAAGACAACACATTTCATTATATTTCCAACAATATTATTTCATCAAGTAGGTTGCCATCAAGGACAACACATTGCATCATATTGCCAACACTCTACAACTAAATCTCGAAATTATTCACCTTGGCTCTGCTTATATTTTCTGTTACGCACTCTAGTCCTTAAGAATCTTCCCATCATTATTTTCTTTCTTATCTTCTACTGGGATTTTTCCTTCTCCGGTGGCATTTTTACTCTCAGTGTATACCTTGCAACCTTACCCTGTATTTCATGGAGAATTTACATGAATTTACATTAGAATTTCATGCAGAATTTACATGAATTTACATTAGATAAGAGTTATTGGTTAATATACTTATTGGGTAGAAAGTTACAGACCTGTTCTTCGACCCTCTGGATGATTTACTCAAACATGACCTGGATGATTTGAGTATTCTGCTCCTCCTCATTCTCATTGTCTACTATGAAATAAGTAGCAGCCAACGGTGGTCCAAGTGCATTGACAATTGCAAAACCTCTGGTACTGATTTTTTCCCGTGATTTGATCATAAAATTTGGATGGTTGTTTGGTTTGAACAATGTGACAACTATCATGCGGCTACCCATTGATCTTGGCGGTTCATACACAACCTAAGCCTGTCGAATGCAGGGTTCTAATTTTGCACCAAAACAAAGGAACCGTATTAGAAATTACGGTTAGCATTAGCATTCAGTTGATAGATTTTAGGTGCAACGAATGAAAATATAGTCACGATACGTTTATGATGATCGAGGGTAACGAAAATCAATAAACTTGTGAACTGGACTGCTGAGCAAGCGTGTGGAAATTCCTAGGGTTAGCTTACCAAATGGTGAAATCACCGTCGTCAGCTTCTGGGCAATGTCATTCTTTCTTGCAGTATTTTCCACAGCCATGGCCTTTTTGTCAACCTCATATTTTCTTTTTTTAGGTTACCCTCCATTTTTCTTGTAATATTCTGGTCCGACTTGCTTTTTCTTGTAGTATCTCTCATATCCACGGGCTTTTGATCATCCCCCATTTTTCTTGCAATATATGCCACAACCTCGTGCTTCTGATCAGCGCGAGTCTTGACTACAGTGCTCTGGTTAGCCTCGGTTTTAATTATAATATCTGCAACAAATCTGAGCTTCTGGTCAGCCTCAGTTTTGCTTGCAGTATTATCCTGAAATTTCAGAGGCAAAGTCTTCTGGTCGGCCTCGGTTTTTTTTGTAATATTTTCTTAAAATTTGGCCATGTTTTCAGGGCTGGTTTATGATCTCACAACAAGACCATTTGCAACCATTTTCACGCAGCTGGTGATCAGAATTCAACCCTACATTGAATTGCAGCTATTTTCCAAAGGGAAACAACCCTAGTTGTACTTTTGTTACTTCCAAGCTTCCAACCAGCAGTGATTATGTTTATAGTTGATATTGGAATTGCACTGATAGAAGCAATTGCAGGCATGTTATACAAAGAGCAATCCATTCTTTACCAAGCCAAACTTGTGAAATATACAGCGAGTATTCGATAAGAGCTATCGCATGAGAGACATTTGTAAGGTTGTGGGCCCAAATAGTTCGAAAAATGGTAAACTCATGGGCTCATAAAGTGAAACGTGGTGATTTATATTTATTTCCTATCCTTTTCAAATACTTTTTTTTCGTGGACTGCCTTTGCTGAAGCGATTTCGATGGTAAGAGGAGATGATCAAGCCTATTCTTTTCGAATACTTTTTGGCGTGAACGGCCTTTGCTGAAGCGACTTTGATGGTAAGAGGAGATGATCAAGCCTTTTCGTTGAGTATACAAATTGCCTTCTTTCTATAAACTAAATTGTTTAGTTGGTTTGTACACTTTTGAAGAAAACGAATTGTATTGTTCGCTTGCGAAGGATACAGGCTATATGGACAGGTATGTTGTCTGAATCCTTCCGCATTTCAGGTAATGAGTTGCTTGTTATACAACTGCCCTAGATTACCAATGTCTGAGGTCCCGTCGATGCTCAGGTTGAAGTTAAATTGATTGCCACATGCACAGTAGATGTTGTGAATTTGCTGCAGTTTTTATTTTACAGCATCACATTTTTCTATTTTGATATTGTAATCCATGCTATTTTTCCGAGTTTCAAGCGGCCAATGAACCCTGGAAGCAATTGAATAAACCGTAAAGAGGGTTTAATTTTTTAACAGTATAAGGCTGCTAAATTTCTTTATATCCTAAACAGATATATGTGTGAACTTAGATTTTTACATATTATTTTGGGGTGCATGGCAGTCCTTTCTAGTTATGTTTCTATTACTTTTCTTTATTAATTATTCGTGTTTCTTCAACAAAACTTCTCATGTAATTAAGAAACCAATTTTTTCCCTAGTTGACTCTCGAGTTGTATCTGTTGTGACCTTTTTTTTATTATAATATGTTGAATGTTAAACCCTGAAGTTATCTCCAGTGATATTAATTAAATCGATACCAACAAAATCATCATTATAAGCAATGTGTGCTTTTTGATATGATTTGTATTTTTACAAACCGATCCACTGGTATGATAAAATACATTCGTATTTTCAGCCCTTTTTACTGTGTTGCTTTATCATTAAGGCTTGTTGAAGTTATCCATGAATATAATATTTTTAGCTCCGTTCAATTCTAAACAATTACTTACGGAAAATTGGTTTCTAAAATCGTAATGCAGAGTCAACTGGGACTAGAGGGTAAGGTTGTTTCATACCTTCAAAGTTTCAAATCCGATCCCCTGGAGACATTTGTCTCTTGTTACACTTATCTTATTTTACCCTAACAAAAACAAAAATATGGAATGTCATTACATGCTGCACTGTGAAAACGTATATGAAGCATCCTGTGAAGTAAAGTGGTAATGTAACTATTTTTCTGCCCATGCGTAGTGTTTAATATTTAATCTAATGAATTCATTATTCTCTTTCTATATTATCGATTAGTAGTAATGGTTGCAATGATGATAATTTGTTACTCGAGAGTTCTCCCAATTACTGGGCGAACTTGATGTGGCGCTCAAATTGAGCGGTTACCTCAGCAACAATGTTTAGCTTTAGTAGTTATTGATATCTCATCTATAGTTGTTTCTGGTAAGGCTTGTTGAGGTTATCCATGAATATAATCATTTTAGCCCCGTTAAATTCTAAACAATTACTTACAGAAAATTGGTTTCTACAATTGTAATGTAGGGTCAACTGGGACTAGAGGGTAAGGTTGTTGTTTCATACCTTCAAAGCTTCAAATATAATCCCCTAGAGATATGTGTCTCTTGTTACACTTATTCTATTTTACCCTTTTAAAAAAATATATATTAAATGACATACATGCTGCACTGTGAAAATATATATGAAGCATCCTGTGATGTAAAGTGGCAATGTAACTATTTTTCTGCCCATGTCCAGTGTTTAACATTTAATATAATGAATTCATTATTCTCTTTCTATATTATCAACTGGTAGTCATGGTTGCAATGATGATAATTTGTTTCTCGAGAGTTCTCCCAATTATTGGGTGAACTTGATGTGATGCTCAAACTGAGCGGTTACCTGAGAAACAATGTTTAGCTTTCATAGTTATTGATATCTCATCAATAGTTGTTTCTCGCTTCAGCACTCTGTAAGAGTTGATGTATAGAAACTCATTCCAACTTAAATGTTCCCAAAGTTGTTATGTAAGGTTTTTCTTTTTAATATTTGATGTTTTGAGGGTTTTTATCGCAGTTTTGTCTATTTTGTTTGTATAGACTTAAGCGATGTCTATAGTTCTTTTTTGGAATGAGAGTTTCTACCTAAAATGTTTTGTAATGTTCATTGAAATTATTTTATGTTTAATCTTTGGCTTTCCTAGTTGGCATGTCTCAGGTTATTTTATTTTGATCGTATGTCCCCTAGTGTTGTCTATATTATTTTTGGAATAGTCTTACTCGTAATTTCAACTAGGTGGTATTATGGGGAAGAAATTGTGGTTACATAATTTTTTTGATAGTTTGGAAGTGGTACTTCGACTATTGCAATGATGTGAAGTTCTTCTTGAAAGACTCCTTGTGGGAGTTCCATATTTTGTGCTTAATCTAAGTGGTTAACTGAGCAAGTCATTAAAACAATGATCCTTTTGTAGTCAGTTTGCTTTTTGGGTTTTTAGTGGTTAGCGACAAATAAATCATAAATACCTATTATCATTGATGACTTACATATGGAATTTGATGTATTTTTTGATAATTTCAAAGATTGTAGTTGATATTTTACTGGATTTCTTTTCAATGAGCTCTAGTGGTAACTAGTTTATTGATTTGTTAAAATAATCACGGAATGTTTTAGAGATCTGTATTACCTTAGCATTATTTATTTACTAAAATCACTGTACAGAGAACTCCTGAAAAGGGCACAAGACAGGAATGTAGTTTTTGGTGATAGTAATTAATATCCAGGCATTAAACGCAACTTTAAGTTGCTCCAGTAGTGAAGGGAAGCCAAATTGTAACTGAATATTGGTAATAATTCCTTGAATCTTGTTTCTAGTTTGTTGCTAGAAATTCCTGTAAATGCTAATTATTAGTGTATTTGTTCGTGTTACGCTATTTGGGAAATGTGTTGCTTGTGGTATTGAAAACGTCTCTGTAGAGTAGGCTACATCAACATTCAAGGAAAACAAACGAGCTGACTATGCATATTGCATCTATTTTTATATCTTCCGGGTGACTATCCTTAAATTTGCTCTTGGGAATTAGTTGAAAGAAAATTTTTTCTTTAGTAATTGTTTAAGTTGATTCTTAAATATTTTTTCCATTTATAAGTCTTGAAAATTTTAGCAAAAAATTGGTTTATGTATGAATTCACTGCTTCAGTGATGAAATAGTCTTAAAATTTTCAATTGCAAGCTGCATATTTCTAATTTGTCATAGTGCCTGGACATATAAAACAAACACGTTTTCTTTTAGCTTCAAGATTATATTTTGTACCAAATAGAGAAATAAAAAAACTAACAGGTGTTGGATGCATGGAAGGCAGGTGTCTACACAGCTAATTTGGTTGTTGTGCAAAGAGCTAATTTTGTTAAGTGGTTGGATCCATTATGGCTACAATGAATTGAAATTTTAGCCCCTGTGGTCGAAATCCCAATATCTAAGTTTCATACAGTTGTTTATTTTAGCTTCATGATTCTATTTTGTACCAAATAGAGAAATAAAAAAACTAATAGGTGTTGGATTCATGGAAGGCAGGTGTCTACACTGCTAATTTGGTTGTTGTGCAAAGAGCTAATTTTGCTGAGTGGTTGGATCCATTATGGCTACAATGAATTTAAATTTTAGCCCATGTGGTCGAAATCCCAAGGTCTGTGTTTCATAAAGCAAAGAAAAGCTTCCCACTTTAGTCCATTTTTTAAAATAAAGCCTTTCACTTCTCCAATAGTGAATTTAGTTGTAGCGAGATTCGTGTTCACTTGGTCGAGATTTCTTTTATCATTGCAAATTGCACGTGATCCATCTTCCTTCTGCGAGTTATGTGATCGAACTCTTGGTTGCCCTCTTATGATCCTCATATTCTTTTGACCAAAATTCGCTCACAATAATCAAAATGATTGAATCGGTAAAATGGCATTCCAACGAAATCATAATAAAAGCATGCATTGAGAGGTTTGTCATTTATAAGTTTAACCATTTATCACACATTCACTGCTGCACACGAAAGTATTTTCACATATCCATGAAATGGTGTGTTTGATCTTTGTATCAAAATTTGGGAAAAGTCGCACATACATGGTTTATAAGGAATTCAAGTTTTATTTATTGTAAAAAAGTAACTGCTGCAACTCTGGCTCAAGGCAGGCTCAAGGCGGGGACTATCTGCCTTATAGCCATCCTTGTTTTACATCCACCCAAACAATGGTATTTTTAGGTGCTAAAAGGGGGCCTTGTTAGTCCACATATTGGAGTATTATCCATTTCCAAATTTTTAGAATTATACCTTATTTGAAAAAAAATCATATTTATTGTTTACCTCCTTCGACTGACTTTAAATTCTAGAAAAAGTGTATTAACATAAATTAGGGACTTATCAAGAAGTTTCTCCAAGGGAGTATACTCTACATAAACTACGGAGTGATTAAGAAGTTACTCCAAGATGGGAGTATATTCTACAATATTGTCATAAGTCCAATTCGTCTAGGAATACGATAGTTATTGGATGACGAGGAACTAGAGCATAAATGTTATGTGTTATAAGTTGTGTTACAATGTGATCATTATCACTCATACATCCTAGAGTAATAAAAACAAGAAAAAAGAGCATATGCCACCATATTTACTCCTAATTCCCCCCACTAATGATGTTAAAAGCATGTATGCAACCTACCTTACCTAAAAAGGTGAGGAAGCCCTAAAAATGTGAATGGATTATTCCATTCTGCTTTACTGAACATGAGCTATTTTGGATAATACGATATGTTATTACAACGTTGGGTGGATATACTGGACTACCTGTTGTCGTGGTGTGGAAATATAGCAATCGGTTGAGTGTCTCTAGCATTATTTTTTTTAAGTTAATTTTCTTTTTTTTAGTTTATGGTCTCAACTAAGCATTCAGAGCATAGGCTTAACTCAAATTTGTGGGTTTCACCTCTTCCCGAGGCAAATTATGGGTTATATGCGTTTATGTCATTATTTTTTCGCCATTTTTTCCCCGCTACAGAGTAATGCTAGCATTACTCTGGAAGTATAAAATGCTAGTAAATTTTGAAACGCGAGGAATGCTATTTGGTTTGATGATGTGTAGAATGATTCGCACCATGCCACCACTAGGAAAACTATGGGTTATATTCATTTTTGTCATTATTTTTTCGCCATTTTTTCCCCGCTGCAGAGTAATGCTAGCATTACTCCTAAAGTATAAAATTCTAGTGAATTTTGAAATGCGGGGAGTGTTATTTGGTTCCAAGATGTGTAGAATGCTTCACACCATGCCACCACCATGCTATGGTACACCAGCCATGGGCCACCGCAGCCACATCCCCTCCCGTATTTGCATGTACAATGACACATATTCACCACATGTCTCACCATGCCATAACTATATCCCAGTTTCTTTCGATTAGTCACCGAGGGCGATCTATGCTAGTTTTCTGAAATCTGAAGGTAGGTGTGTCATAAAACTGTGAACATTCAAACTGTGAAAATTTTGAAATCTGAAGGTGGGTGTCTCATAAAATGAACATTCAAGAAGGTTGCTGAAGGTTGCTAGTTTTCAGAAATCTCCAAGAAACACATAATTTCACAGAGCATTTCACCATTTCACCAAAGTGGATAGAGAGAACACTTATGCAATCAAATTAAATCAAATGAAATCAATTACAGGTATGTAATTTCAAATTTGAAATTCCACAAAAAATTTAAATAAGCAAGAAAAGTAATTAAGATGCTAGTTACCTATTATCTTGGCAAGTAATTAAGATGCTAGTTACCCATTAGCTTATTTGTTTTCAATATTATAGATAAGGCGGATCGCACTCAGTGAAAATTCTGAACAATTTCCGCATCATCATCTTGTGATTATCCATTTTTCATATTCATCGTGGGGAATTTCATTGTTGGCTTCTCTTTGGGTCTAAGAATTTCTCTGTTCCAAACTAGCGGAACTATAATGCCCCTAATAATTTTAAAATATTAAATAATATAATATAATTAAATAAATAAGTAAATAAATAATAAGTCAAGGGAATAATAAAAATAGTAAATAAAACAATAAACAATAACTGGAGTTCTAAATAAAATAGAAAATAATAAACTGGAGTCCTAAAACTAAGAGTTATTTAAGAAAGAGTTAATTAAAAAAAGTAAAAAGGAATAAATTAACAAAGAGTTAAACTAAGAAACTATAAAAATTAGTAAATTTAACAAAAAGTAAATGAAACTAAGAGAAACACTAAATTAAGTAAAGCTAACAAAAAGTAAGTTAAACTAAGAGAACAATAAAACTTAAGTTTCATGTTGACACAGTGAATGTGTGCATGAGGTTCTCATTCCATTGTTTGGCCTATTTAATAGACATTGAGCAAGATTCAAATATCATTCCTTCATCCATTCTCTAGAGAGAAAGGTAATGTGAGGCAAGGGATACCTTGGCAGTAGTACATTGATTAAGGGCTTGGGGGTGGCCAGCAGGGGGTGGCCTACGGTTGGGTGGAGAGTTGTCCCCAAAAATTTGTTGCAGTCAGCAGGATTGAGATAGTATGCAAATTGAGAGTCTCAAGTAAGGAGTATTTCCATTACAAGTAAGTCGTCTTGCTCATGTTTCTGAAAATTCCATGATGATTAGTTAAACAGTTTTTGGTTTGATTATTCATTGTTTATGTGATATAATTAATTGCATGTTAAATTTGGGGTTGTTACATATGGTATCATAACGGGTTTCGAATTTAGGGACTTCTAGGTAACAGTTAAAAATTGACATGAGAAACTTCAACCAACTAACTTGGTACTATAGTGATTATAAATTTAAAATAGTAAACTTTATTATTATTAAATACTAATTTGAGAAATTTTAATGTAGTTATATACATGTTGTTTTAAATCTAAGATTAGGTTTTTAAATTAAAAATAAATCTTATCAATCTTATATGTAAAAAAAAAAAAAAAATCTTATTTCTTTTAACAATATATTATTAATATTACTTTAATACTCTATATATTTATATTATATATGCATGCATATATTTCTATTATATATACATGTAGGGTGTATTTATTAATATGGCTCTTTTAATACAATAAATATATATTTCTAATATATATATGTATGAATGGGTTAAATAATAATATAAATGCAAATTCGTTAAATATATATATATATATATATATATATATATATATATATATATATATATATATATATATATATATATATATATATATATATATATATATATATATATTCATTTAAATAAAGTATACTCATATAAACTATTAAAATCCCTATGATTAATACATATAATAGTAAGGTTGTTCTTATATAAAATCAAATAAAATAAAATAAAAGAAGTTAGTCGTACTGCCAACTAAATAAAAAATAAGGTTGTTTTTATAATTAATAAATAAATAAATAAATAAAAAATTTAGGAGTCCTAACCACTAGAAAACGCAAGCCAGACGCGCTACCATTGCGCTGCAGATCCCTAACCACTAGAAAATGCCACCTTCCCTTATCTCCTTCCATGCCAAATTCATCACATGAAACTGCACGGAGCGCATTAATTCTTTGAAATTTTAACCTTTTTGATGTCTTAAAATAGTGGACCACAGGATTCAAACCTGCGTGGCAAAGCTGACATGATTCTAGTCATGCCCGTTAAACAACTTCGACATCTAACAATAGCTCCTGACCAGAATCAAACTCGTGACCTTTCGCTTACAAAGCGAACGCTAGATACCTCTAAGCTACGAAACCACACCGGCACATCAACCACTTCGGCACGTCCCCTTCTGTCACCATCTTAAAGCGTCACGCAACCTTGACCAGCCTCATGTTCATGGAATAACTGCTCTGTTTCACCATTATTGTTGTGTGTAAGAGGTACAGACCAACTTCTCTTGAACTCCCTCGCGGACGCTGCTCATAACGCATCACAGGGATAGCAAACCAGAGCCGAATAAAGCTTCCATGATGACCCCAACGTATTCAATGGAGGATTCTTTCGTTCGACGAAACGAAAGGTGATGGGAGAGCTCCGGGACTGTCCCTCCGGCGACTCTCCGACCTTTCCGAGATTCAGGTGGACCCACTCAACTTCGATGGCTGACGACCGCCACCTCTCTCCCTCCACTCCACGCCGCTCCTCTCCCATCCGCCACCCCCACTCACTCCACCACTCTGTCATTGAAGATTTTATGGATGATATGGTTTTACATCCACTTATTAATGCAGTTACACCTTTTTGAAATTTAAAATTTGAATTTTGAAAGTCCGCCACAACTCTTCATGATTACCGAAAGACCGCCTTTCTGGTTGTTGATATGGAGCTGGAGCTGAGATGCATTCTGGAGAAATTTTTCAGGATATCCATGTGCATTACAGGGTAACAAATGCTCTGGCTCTGGTAAAGGCTACGAAGTTGGCTCTGGCTATGGAGCTGGATCTAGTAGTGGAAATGGAGAATACGTTGCCAACAATGGTTACGATAAGGAAACTCCTTAACTTTTATGCATTTCTCTCTGTAGCACGTGCCCTTGGAGTTCTTGATGAATCTGTGTCTCTTTTCCATTAATAACAATTTAGCATGACATATCCAACCTTCAGCACCTGAAGAAGAAATATACTATAGTTGTGTTATTATTATTAGACATAGGTTAAAGTTCTTTGCAAGCACCAAATCCAGGAAGGATATGAACCTTTCGGTTCCTATAATGCGAACAATGCATCGGCAAATAGCCACTTCAATGTTGTTTACTCCTTTTTAAAAACAACCACTTTTATCATTGGTTACATGTATCTTAACTAATATTCGGCATAAAATCCTTTATGGTTCAAAAGAACATTATATTATAATTCTTGTTCAGTAATGTTTCGCATTCCGGAATTTATAATGAAGATTTGGATTCCTCATTGAAATTTCGATATTGTGAAGCGCTCGCCGAGGATAGTTCAACTCATATCAGTTCACTTTGATCAAATGTATTATGGGAATTTTAAAGTTTGAAATGGTTATGAGGAAAAAAAGTATTAATAATATTAATTTTTTATTTAAAAAATTATTGTAGTGGCAATGATATTATTTTAAATAGTAATTTTTTTTTACGAAAGAAAATAAAGGAAATATATTTTTAATTATATTTTTAGATTATTTTCTGATAGTTTTATTTAAAGTTAAGTGTAGGCACATGTTGTTTCAGTTTGATAAAATGTATTATGGAAATTTCAAAGTTTAAAAGGGTTTTGTGAGAAAAAATATGTTTTAAGTTTAAAAGGGTTTTATGAGAAAAAAATGTCTTAACAAAATTATTTAAAAATAAAATAAAATAAACTTCAGATGTTATTTTAAATGGTAATTTTTTTAAACAAAATAAGAAAGATATAATTTTAGTATATTTTTTTTATAATTTTATTGAAATGTTAAGTGTAAGTCCATGTTGTTTTGACATATCACAAGTGTTGACTTTTCATTTTTTTTTTTCTAATATGTTGAAAAAATAAATTAAAAATATATTTAAAAATAAGTGTAAATAATGCTTGCTCATTAAATGTAGTTTAATTCACATAAATTTAAACTTGACATTTCAAAAAACCTATAAAAAAATAAGTCATATATAACTTTTATTTTATTAATTTAATTATTATTTGGAAAATTATTTTAAACTTTAAAATTTTCATATAAATATACATATTTATTTTTAAATTATATTAAACTTAAAATACAAACCAAACAATGAATTTAAAATTGAAATTTTGATTTATGAGTTTTAAAATAGTTGATACTAAGTTATTTTGATGTCAAATTTGTTGGTTTGGAATCTTTTATGAATATATAAAAATAAACAAACAAACAAAATGCAATCTTCAAAATTACAAAATAGAATCCTCAAATAATTTTGAAGCAATCAAAATTACAAAATGTAATCCTCAAAATTAAAAAATACAATCCTCAAATAATTTTGAAGCAATTAAAATTACAAAATACAATCCTCAAATAATTTTGAAGCAAATGACAAATACATGGGCGACAAGAGGATCAGAGTGAAAAAATGAATACTGAGGTATTAAAAGGTGTTAGGGGAGGATTGCTAAATAATAAAGTTGTAATTCCATAAATCTCACTAACATTCCTATTACTTTTATTCATAAATTTTATTAACACCCTTACTCATATTCATCCAATGAATCCCAAACATGGTACATAATTTAACAATGATGGAGTCCACTATCTTATTCTTCTTAAGTACCAAACAAGACCAAACAATTGAGATCGTTCATGGAGCTAATAAAATATTAGTGTATCAGATCAACAAGTCATACCAATGGTAATCCCACTAGATACGATGGATTAAACTATATATTATATAGAAGAATGATATGGAAAAATAGATATTATAACTGAAAAAAAGATGTTAAACATTAAAAAAAAATTACCTCGAATTTGAAAAAAGAACTAAAGCACAATATTGAAATAGAAAAAAAAATGAATGTAAGGTAAGAAAGAGATCATAATATGTGATCTCGTAATAGAATGGCTTGGTTTTCACTAATAAGACATAATCATTTCATATATTTACATAGTTAAAAAATGAATGTAAGGTAAGAAAGAGATCATAATATGTGATCTCGTAATAGAATGGCTTGGTTTTCATTGATAAGACATAAGAATTTTATATATGTAGCACCCCCAATTTATGTGTTTGAATTTCAAAGCTAGACATTTGAACTTTAATCCTAAGGGGAGTGGACCCCAAAGGACAAGTATTTTGTGAATGTAATTAAATATTTAAATTGAGGAAATGAATAAAATGACTTTGTGCAGATTGACCAAAATGAGATGTATGAGATCACTTGCTAAATCCATGAGGATGGATAAGGCAACTATTTCCCCACAATCTTTCAAAAATCCTTGAAAGAAATTAATTCTAATTTAGATTCTTGAGGAAGAATCTAAATTTCCCCAATGATGACGAAAATAGTTGGGAAGAGGTAAAAAGCTGGAAAAGCTGAGGAAAAGCATAAAACAGCTTTAAAGAATCCCTAAAATGGAAAGCCTAGGCAAACAGGAAGAAAATCATCCTGATATTCTAGACGTAGAATTAGAAACATGCTTTGGGGAGCAACAGCTTAAATAAGCTGCTCCTACACAGATTAGAGGTTAGTCTACTCTAGGAGGTGATCTCAGCTTGGGGATGAGTTCTGGGTGACAAAAGGACTCTAAGGTTGGGAGGTTGGTTGACTGCATGAGTGGTATGTATTTAAATTGATATTGGTGTTTCTACTTCCAGTGGTATGAATTGGCTACATATAATTGTTTGATTATATGTTAGAATTATTAATGCTACATTCAACAGAATTAATCATCAGGAATTCACCTTCATAATTATGTATAGTTGTAGAAAAGAAAATCTGTAGAGTAGAATCCCACAGAAACTCTAAACCAAGGTTGGTTTAAATCTGAGGATAAATATTCCTTCACAGATGATTCAGCTATAAAATACTTCTGATCTATTAGTATACAACTATGAGCATGATTTGTTAAATTGAGGAGAAATTCTCCAAATTCTCTAAATTAATACTTAAGTTAAATGCTGGAGAACTTTAGTACCTCCTATTTCACCAAATTGTAACTTTAATCTGTTTCTGGAAGAAATGGAACAGTGAGAAAGTGAATGTATAGAGTGTCGAAGTAATTATTTAGCTAGGTACTAAGTAAAGAGCAGAGATTTATAATAAATTCAACAACTGGGCATTGAATGAGAAAGAAAAGATTTTATAGACTGAATTTAGGGTCAGCACATCATTCGTAAGAAAACAGAAGCCCAACAACAAGTTATTGCTGCAGATAATAAATTTATTATACACTAGAAGGAAAAAAATATCCATTAGCATGAAACTGCTTATTAGTATATAATGGAACCATTCCTACATTAAAGGATAGGACTAGTAGATGAAAGTAAGTTAATAAGCAACATGCAGATTTTACAACAGCTATATGTATTCTAATCTATCCAATGAAAATGTGTATAGTGGCCTATTATAAATGCTAAGATCTTTTAGACACAAGCATGGAGATAGGTATTCATACATCACCTGTAAATAATTTTGACAAATTAATAAACAAAGGTATAGAACAGAGCTAGTAATATTCTGTACTAATTCCAAAATAGAAGAAGAGACTTGGATACTATTACTATCAAAACTGCAAACTAGTGTGGTATGAAAACTACATACACAGGCATGGGACAAGAAAGCCTTCCAAATACAAGAATGATATAGATAGAACAATTACTGAACACCATAATAACAATGGGGAGATATAAGAATACAGGCAATTGAACTTCAATATAGAGAAAAATCAGTACATTATCCATTAAAATACTATGATGTTCATAATTATAGTGTAACGAAGGCATGACCTGGAAGCTGCAAGGCAATAAAATACACAGAATGTGGGATACACAAAAAGTAAACTACCATCAGTACGTATTTAGATAGGTTCAAGTCAAAAAGAGTAAAAATCCACGAGATTAAAATGGGTGTTATGGAAGGCGAGGAACAACAGAGATAAATATATACAAAAAAATCTAAATGATTACAAGCCATTGTGGCCTAAGGACCATCTCATAATACTACTGGAGCAGATATAAATAAGTATTCAGTGTCGAGACTTAACAGTTATAATTGTCAAAACTTATACAACTTCATCAATACAAATTTTAAGCTGTCTATAAAGAATTATAGAACCAGACGGATTCCCTCTACCTAGTGTTCGGTGAATACCGACCTGCAAGTGGGAAACGGAACCAACGTTAATGTCAAAGGCAGCTACGACTCTCAGTGTCAAGATAAGAGCGTAAGACATAAGTCTTATGTTACCTGTAAGAGTCAAAAACCCCAAAACAAATACAACGCAAAACGTGATGAGGAAGAGTAATGGGAGCAAGGATAAAATGATGACTGAGAAAACAATAGTACCTGGTGATGGAGAAACTCTAACCCATCCATAGCCTGTTACATATAAATAGGAAATTGTCATCAATAAATACCAATTGGAGGTTGGCGTTCAAAATCGAATAACGAAGTTAGCATTCTGGTGAACGAACAGTAGGAGTTTCGCCATACACAGGTCAAGAAGAAAAACGAACCAGAACGTCGAGAGGGGTAGAATCCCTCTAGCGCCAGAGGAATAAACCCAGAGAAACCTTCGATGAGCGTAAGGTAGAGGATAACCTCTGAGAACACAAGAGCAGTCAGTCAAATCGAGCTTTTGAGAATTCGCGGAAGAAATTGCCAATAACATGAATTCAACCCATGCACCATCGAATACCTGGAAAGAGAAACAACCAACTCTTTGCAAAACAATATAGTAAAATGTGAGACGCAACAAAATCTTGACAATTTGGTAGACGCAACTCAACCTGGAACTAAACGATGGAATATGATCCATCTAAGTCCAATAATCGCAGCAAGGGCTCAAAGAAAGGAGCGTAATTTCAATAAGAAAAGGGAAGCCATGTTAAACAGTAAGAACCGAGCGGGAAATTACAAACCTACGACAATTTCATACATGAATTTTCCATGTTAGTGTAGAGATATGCCAAGGAGTGGGCTGAGTTCCGCTCAGTGGCTATGGCATCGAATTTCCCTGTCAAGCAACAAACCAGATGCGTAGAAAGGAAAAAGAACCCCCGAACAAATTAACACAGTAAATTTATATCCGGTTTGGATCAACAAAACCCTAATGCCAAGAATGAATCGGCGTCGTCCAACTGGCAAGATCTTATGGAAGAAGCCACGGATCGAAGTATTAATGAGCAAGGTACATCCTGCGTTCAATATTTAATATAACGAGTAATGCAATTAAATGTCAAACAGGGCTGGCCGTGCCATAGAATTTGCGTTGGCAACAAGGTAGGGTGACGGGAGGAATCCAGAACAATGTGGAACAAACCCACGTGACCACAACTGGACAGAGACCCATTACAACCTATGCGACGGAACCAAAAATCATATGTGAGCTTACGTGGTATCTGACTTCCCATCTCCATTCACATCTACGATGAACCAATTCACCAACTTGTATTACGTGGAGGCCAACACAAATGAATTCAATTCGTGATATAAACGAGGACGAGAGGGTAATAAATCGACATGAGTACTATGTACGCAAAGATATAAACATAGATCAATTCAATTCCACTATGAGTTATATGCCATCCACGGGTGAAGACGTGGAGTAATAAACCTAGGAATCTAAGTGATTTCATATAGATCCATGGACAAATACAAATGTGGGTAACATGTGAAATCAAATCGATTTCCACCTATGACCATTAAGTATACGAATATGTAAAAAAATGTACAAACAAAGGTGGGACATAAAATGAATGGATGGATATATATATATAAACCCATTAATTGTTATGATAATTAGGGTTATGGGTATTACAAATTTATTTAATTTCCATATGGGTTACAAATCAAATTCATTCCCATGTAGTGGGATGTAATTGATACATGGAAATAAATCGAAATTGGGGAAACAATTCTGATCGGATCAAATCTGCAAAGTAATAGCATCATACCTTGCTATAATTTAACTTGAGAAGATGAATGAAAAAAAAATTTTGGGGAAGTAAAATGGGAGGTGTGACAAATGGTATCAGAGCCCAAGTTATAAAACTGGGCTGGTGACATTGTGCTCACTGCTGCTATGTGTTCACTGTATAAATTAATTTTTGTGAAAAAAAATATATATATATATATTTTTATTTCCACTGATCTGTGTTGTGTAGTGTACAGTGGTGCTGGAATGGCAGAAGGTGACGAAATTTATGTTGATCTGTGTGATGAGGATAATGCACCAGATCCCAATGCGCCCATGATCGCTATGTTGCGGGAGTTGCAACAAGAGTTGGCTGAGATAAAAAGCCAGAATGAAAGTTTGTCATTAGCCAGTGAGGAGCAGGAAAAGCTCATCAGAGAATTAACTTCGCGGAACAGCCAAGAAGGCGAAGGTTCTGAAAAGAGGAAGACTGATGAGTCTGAGGATGATGATGTTGTTAGGCATCAATACAATCAGAAAAAGGAATTACAGGGGTAATTCCAAAAAATAAAACCTCCCTCCTATGATGGGGAGAAGGAGGAAGATGTTGAAGCCTGGTTGCTGAATATGATTAAGTATTTCCAGGTCTATGAATATGAAAGCAATCTGAAGGCAAGATTAGCTGTTTACCAGCTACAAGGTAAGGCTACCTTGTGGTGGGAGGAGACAAAAATGGTTCATGCCATTGATGAAAAGACAGTCACCTAGGAAGATTTCCAAGTTAAGTTCAAAAATCGCTACTTGAATGAGCATTACTATGATGACAAAGCAAAGGAATTCCATGAACTTAGACTGGGACAGCTCACTATTGATGAGTTTGTTACTAAGTTTACAAATCTGCTGAGATATTTACCCTACATAAGGGAAGAAAAGGCAAAGGTACAAAGGTTTCTGAATTGTTTGCCTATTGTATACAAAGAGAAGATCGAGTTTGATAACCCAAAAAAAATGGACAAAGCTGTTAGAAAAGCTAGATTGTGCTACCAACAGTTCAAAAGAAAAACTGAATATGGGAAAGGCTGGGTAAATAAGAGTGAATTCAAAGGGAAGAAACAGAAACTAGCCTATTTGAAGAATTTTGGTAGATATCATCAGCGGAAAATTTTTAATAAACCCAAAGAAAGTCAAACTGCTCAGTCCCAAGTGGCCTCAAAACAAATAGATGGAGATAATAAGAAAGAGGGCACAGTGAAAATGAGAGAACCCCTGAAATGTTGGGGCTGTGGAGCACCCCATCTTTTGAGGGACTGTCCTCATCGAAACATTCAGATGATCATGAGAGATTGAGAAGCTCCAATAGTAAATGACATAGCCATAAATATACCAACTATCAGTGTAGCCTCGGAAAATCGACAAGCAGAACATCAAGCTACCATGGTGGAAATGGAGGGTAAGATTTATGACCTATCTGTTACTGTTCTGATTGATCCGGGTGCTTCCTTGAGTTACATTAGTCCAAAGATTATAGAAAAATGTAACCTAAAAACTGAAAAATTTCAGCAGTCATGGTTGGTACAGCTGGCTACTAGAACTAAGAGAAAGGTAACACATAAACTGCCCCGAACAGCAATCAAATTAAATGATATTCAAACAGAAGTAAATTTGAACATTCTGCCCTTAGTTTCATATGACCTACTGATAGGAATGGACTGGCTGGAAAAGAAGAAAGCCTTGATGAACTACTGGGATAAGACTTTGCATTGTGTAGATGAAGAAGGGAAACCTTTCATTCTCAAAGGAAAATCAAAACCTATCTTTGTAAGACAAATTTCAGCATTGCAATTAAAAAGAACAGCTAGAAAAGGATATCAAGTTTATGTTGTACATGTGGAAGAAATAGAACAGAAAACTGAAGAAAACTTGCTAGATGTATTACCAGTGATAAGGGAATTTAAAGAATTTTTTCCAGATGAAATCCCTCATCTTCCCCCCAAAAGAGAGATTGACTTCTCAATTGATCTGGTGCCAGGAGCAACACCTGTCTCCCAAGCACCTTATCGAATGAGTCCCCCTGAACTTATGGAACTGAAAATGCAATTGCAAGAACTATCAGATAAAGGTTATATCAGATGGGTGTATACTCCTTGAGAGCTTGCCGGTCTTTCGTCGTGAAAAAGAAAGATGGAACCTTTAGGATGTGCATTGATTATCATCAACTGAATAAGTTGACCATTAAGAATAGATACCCTTTACCTAGAATTGATGATCTTTTTGACCAAGTGAGAGGAGCTTCAGTATTTTCGAAGATTGATTTAAGGACTGGTTATCACCAGCTTAGAATTAAAGAGGAATACATCAGCAAAACAACCTTTTGAACTTGGTATGGTCACTATGAATTTGTGGTCCTACCTTTTGGTTTGACAAATGCCCCTGCCACATTTATGTGCCTGATGAACAATGTGTTAAATAAGTACTTGGATAAATTTTTCCTTGTATTCATAGATGATATTTTAGTCTACTCAAAAAGTGAGGAGGAACATAAAGAACATTTGAGGATAGTGCTGCAAACTCTGAAGGAAAACCAACTAAATGCCAAGTTCAGCAAATGTGAATTTTATAAAGATGATATCCAATACTTGGGGAATATTATTTCTGAACAAGGCCTTGCTGTTAACCCTGAAAAGATAAAGCCTATAAAAGAATGGCCTATACCAATTGATGTTTCAGCAGTGAGATCATTCATCGGGATTGCAGGCTATTATCGCAGATTTGTGGAGAGGTTTTCTCCATAGAACATCCCATATCATCATTACAAAGGAAATGTGTCAAATTTGAGTGGACTGAAAAATGTCAAAATAGTTTTGACCAATTAAAACTAAAACTTACTACCGCCCCTATATTGAAGATTGCAGATCCTGATAAAGAATTTGTGGTATGTACGGATGCCTGTAGAGAGGGGTTGGGATGAGTTCTTTTGCAGGAAAATTCAGTTATTGCCTATGAATCTAGGAAACTGAAGATACATGAACAGAACTATAGTGCCTATGATTTAGAATTAGCAGTTCTTATCCATGCTTTGAAAATGTGGCGACACTATCTCCTTGGAAAGAAATTTATGTTGATGACTGATCATATTAGTATCAACTATTTCTTTTCCCAAACTAATTTGAATGCTAGACAAGCCAGATGGCTGTCTTTTCTAAGTGAATTTGATATGGACATAAAACATATCAAGGGGAAAGAAAATAAAATTACTTTGATGCTACAAGTAGAAATGCTTTTCGTTATGGCGGCATTGGAAGTAGTGCCCGATTTGATTTAGAAGTTGGTAGAAACGGGCGAGACCAAGATCCCAATTTTGAGAACCTACAAGTGAAAATCCTAAAGAAGGATATTGTTGGTTTCACTCAAAAACCAACAAGGAGTTGATGTTGCTACCAAGGCAGTTTATGTTCCCAATGTAGAATCCTTAAAAAGGAAATTTTAGATGAATATCTACAACCGGTCATATGCGAGGACATCCCGAGGATATTAGAAAATGTTAACGTACGAGAAAAAGTTGTTTTGGCGAGGAATGAAAAGAGATGTGTGAGAATATTTAGCTAGATGCGAAGATGTCAACTAGTTAAAGTTGAACATCGACATCTGTTTGGTCTTTAAACCCCTTGCAGGTTGCGAATGGAAGTGGGACACAGTTTCCATGGATTTCATAACAGGATTACCCAAAACCAAATACCAACATGATTCTGTGATGGTGGTAGTAGACACTTTAACAAAATATGCCCATTTTATACCAGTGAAATCTACCTTTGGGACAGCTCAAGTAGCGAATGTGTTCCTGAAGGAGGTAGTAAGGCTCCATGGGGTGCCAAAGGTGATTGTTTCTGACCGAGATGCGAAGTTTATAGCAGCTTTTTTGAAAGGACTATTTGGAGGTATGGGTACTAAATTGAATTTTAGTACTGCTTACCACCCTCAGACAGATGGTCAAACGAAAAGAAATAATCAAATTTTGGAGGACATGCTGAGAATGTATGTGATGGATAGGCCATCAAAGTGGGAAGATTACTTGCATTTAGCTAAATTTGCTTACAATAATAGCTACCAATCCTCCATCAAAATGAGTCTGTTTGAGGCACTGTATGGAAGGAAGTGTCGTACTCCTTTGAGTTGGAGTCAGCCAGAAGATAAACTAATGTTGGGACCAGATGCTTTACAAGAGATGGAAAGAATTGTCAAACAGATACAAAGAAACATCAAGACAGCACAAGATCACCAGAAGAACTATGATAATAAGAAAAGAGTGCACCGAGAGTTTAAAGTGGGGGAGCATGTATATTTGCGTATTAAACCCAAAAAGAGAACCCTTTATGCTGGAAGTTGTGCAAAACTGGCTCCTAGATACTGTGGTCCTTTTGAAGTATTAGAAAGAGTGGGACCAGTGGCTTACAAGTTGGCCTTACCACCCCATGTTAGATTTCATGATGTGTTTCATGTTTCATTTTATTAAAAAACTATGTGCTTGACGCTTCTCACATAGTTGATTGGAATGTTGTACAGGTGGAACCAGAAGGGGAGTTTCTGCCAGAACTACTTCAAATATTGGAGCAGGAAGAAATTGAATTGAGGAACCGAATAGTAGCAAGAGTAAAGGTGCAGTGGAAGAACTTTACTGCTGAAGAAGCTACCTGGGAAAGAGAAGCTAAAATGATGGAAAGATATCCATTTTTATTTGAAAAATGAACTCTAGTAGTTGAATAACAACACCAAGGATGGTGTTTATTTTCAGAGGGGGAATATGTAACACCCCCAATTTATGTGTTTGAATTTCAAAGCTAGACATTTTATCTTTAATCCTAAGGGGTGTGGACCCCAAAGGACAAGTATTTTGTGAATGTAATTAAATATTTAAATTGAGGAAATGAATAAAATGATTTTGTGCAGATTGACCAAAATGAGATTTATGAGATCACTTGCTAAATCCATGAGGATAGATGAAGCAAATATTTCCCCACAATCTTTCAAAAATCCTTGAAAGAAATTATTTCTAATTTAGATTTTTGAGGAAGAATCTAAATTTCCCCAACGATGAGGAAAGTAGTTGGGAAGAGGTAAAAAGTTGGAAAAGCTGAGGAAAAGCATAAAACAGCTTTAAAGAATCCCTAAAATGGGAAGCCTAGGAAAACAGGAAGAAAAGCATCTTGATATTCTGGACGCAGAATTAGAAACATGCTTTGGGGAACAATAGCTTAAATACGCGGCTCCTACACAGATTAGAGGTTAGTCTGTTCTAGGAGGTGATATCAGCTTGGGGGTGAGTTCTGGGTGACAAAAGGACTCTAAGGTTGGGAGGTTGGTCGACTGCATGAGTGGTATGTATTTAAATTGATATTGGTGTTTCTACTTCCTGTGGTATGAATTGGCTACATATAATTGTCTGATTATATGTTAGAATTATTAATGCTACATTCAACAGAATTAATCATCAGGAATTCACCTTCATAATTCTGTATAGTTGTAGAAAAGAAAATCTGTAGAGTAGAATCCCACAGAAACTCTAAACCAAGGTTCGTTTAAATCTGAGGATACATATTCCTTCACAGATGATTCAGCTGTAAAATACTTCTGATCTATTAGTATACAACTATGAGCATGATTAGTTAAATTGAGGACAAATTCTCCAAATTCTCTCAATTAATACTTAAGTTAAATGCTGGAGAACTTTAGTACCTCCTATTTCACCAAATTGTAACTTTAATCTGTTTTTGGAAGAAATGGAACAGTGAGAAAGTGAATGTATAGAGTGCCAAAGTAATTATTTAGCTAGGTACTAAGTAAAGAGTAGAGATTTATAATAAATTCAACAACTGGGCATTGAATGAGAAAGAAAAGATTTTATAAACTGAATTTAGGGTCAGCACATCATTCATAAGAAAACAGAAGCCCAACAACAAGTTATTGCTGCAGATAATAAATTTATTATACACTAGAAGGAAACAAATATCCATTAGCATGAAACTGGTTATTAGTATATAATGGAACGATTCCTACATTAGAGGATAGGACTAGTAGATGAAAGGAAGTTAATAAGCAACATGCAGATTTTACAACAGCTATATGTATTCTAATCTATCCAATGAAAATGTGTATAGTGGCCTATTATAAATGCTACGGTCTTTTAGACACAAGTATGGAGATAGGTATTCATACATCACCTGTAAATAATTTTGACAAATTAATAAACAAAGGTATAGAACAGAGCTAGTAATATTCTGTACTAATTCCAAAATAGAAGAAGAGACTTGGATACTATAACTATCAAAACTGCAAACTAGTGTGGTATGAGAACTACATACACAGGCATGGGACAAGAAAGCCTTCCAAATACAAGAATGATATAGACAGAACAATTACTGAACACCATAATAACAATGGGGAGATATAAGAATACAGGCAACTGAACTTCAATATAGAGAAAAATCAGTACATTATCCATTAAAATACTACGATGTTCATAATTATAGTGTAACGAAGGCATGACCTGGCAGCTGCAAGGCAATAAAATACATAGAATGTGGGATACACAAAAATTAAACTACCATCAGTATGTATTTAGATAGGTTCAAGTCAAAAAGAGTAAAAATCCACGAGATTAAAATGGGTGTTATGGAAGGCGAGGAACAACAGAGATAAATATATACAAAAAAATCTAAATGATTACAAGCCACTGTGGCCTGAGGACCATCTCATAATGCTACTGGAGCAGATATAAATAAGTATTCAGTGTCGAGACTTAACAGTTATAATTGTCAAAACTTATACAACTTCATCAATACAAATTTTAAGCTGTCTATAAAGAATTATAGAACCAGACGGATTCCCTCTACCCAGTGTTCGGTGAATACCGACCTGCAAGTGGGAAATGGAACCAACGTTAATGTCAAAGGAAGCTACGACTCTCAGTGTCAAGATAAGAGCGTAAGACATAAGTCTTATGTTACCTGTAAGAGTCAAAAACCCCAAAATAATGACAACGCAAAACGTGATGAGGAAGAGTAATGGGAGCAAGGATAAAACGATGACTGAGAAAACAATAGTACCTGGTGATGGAGAAACTCTAACCCATCCATAGCCTGTTACATATAAATAGGAAATTGTCATCAATAAATACCAATTGGAGGTTGGCGTTCAAAATCGAATAACAAAGTTAGCATTCTGGTGAACGAACAGTAGGAGTTTCGCCACACACAGGTCAAGAAGAAAAACGAACCAGAACGTCGAGAGGGGTAGAATCCCTCTAGCGCCAGAGGAATAAACCCAGAGAAACCTTCGATGAGCGTAAGGTAGAGGATAACCTCTGAGAACACAAGAGCAGTCAGTCAAATCGAGCTCTTGAGAATTCGCGAAAGAAATTGCCAATAACATGAATGCAACCCATGCACCATCAAATACCTGGAAAGAGAAACAACCAAATCTTTGCAAAACAATATAGTAAAATGTGAGACGCAACGAAATCTTGACAAGTTGGTAGACGCAACTCAACCTGGAACTAAACGATGGAATATGATCCATCTAAGTCCAATAATCGCAGCAAGGGCTCGAAGAAAGGAGCGCAATTTCAATCAGAAAAGGGAAGCCATGTTAAACAGTAAGAACCAAGCGGGAAATTACAAACCTACGACAATTTCCTACCTGAATTGTCCATGTTAGTGTAGAGATACGCCAAGGACTGGGCTGAGTTCCGCTCAGTGGCTATGGCATCGAATTTCCCTGTCAAGCAACAAACCAGACGCATAGAAAGGAAAAAGAACCCCCGAACAAATTAACATGGTAAATTTATATCCGGTTTGGATCAACAAAACCCTAAAGCCAAGAATGAATCGGCGTCGTCCAACTGGCAAGATCTTATGGAAGAAGCCACGGATCGAAGTATTAATGAGCAAGGTACATCCTGCGTTCAATATTTAATATAACGAGTAATGCAATTAAATGTCAAACAGGGTTGGCCGTGCCATAGAATTTGCGTTGGAAACAAGGTAGGGTGATGGGAGGAATCCAGAACGACGTGGAACAAACCCACGTGACCACAACTGGACAGAGACCCGTTACAACCTATGCGACGGAACCAAAAATCATATGTGAACTTACGTGGTATCTGACTTACCGTCTCCATTCACATCTACGATGAACCAATTCACCAACTTGTATTACGTGGAGGCCAACACAAATGAATTCAATTCGTGATATAAACGAGGACGAGAGGGTAATAAATCGACATGAGTACTATGTACGTAGAGATATAAACATAGATCAATTCAATTCCACTATGAGTTATATGCCATCCACGAGTGAAGACGTGGAGTAATAAACTTAGGAATCTAAGTGATTTCATATAGATCCATGGACAAATACAAATGTGGGTAACATGTGAAATCAAATCGATTTCCACCTATGACCATTAAGTATACGAATATGAAAAAAAAAATGTACAAACAAAGGTGGGACATAAAATGGATGGATATATATATATAAACCCATTAATTATTATGATAATTATGGTTATGGGTATTACAAATTTATTTAATTTCCATATGGGTTACAAATCAAATTCATTCCCATGTAGTGGAATATAATTGATACATGGAAATAAATCAAAATTGGGGAAACAATTCTGATCGGATCAAATCTGCAAAGTAATAGCATCATACCTTGCTAGAATTTAACTTGAAAAGATGAATGAAAAAAAAAAAAAAATGGGAAAGTAAAATGGGAGGTGTGACAAATGGTATCAGAGCCCAAGTTATAAAACTGGGCTGCTGACATTGTGCTCACTGTTGCTGTGTGTTCACTGTATAAATTGATTTTTGTGGGAAAAAAAGAAAATTGTATTTTTATTTCCACTGATCTGTGTTGTGTAGTGTAAAGTGGTGCTGGAATGGCAGAAGGTGACAAAATCTATGTTGATCTGCGTGATGAGGATAATGCACCAGATCCCAACGCGCCCATGATGGCTATGTTGCGGGAGTTGCAACAAGAGTTGGCTGAGATAAAAAGCCAGAATGACAGATTGTCATTAGTCAGTGAGGAGCAGGAAAAGCTCGTCAGAGAATTAACTTCGTGGAACAGCCAAGAAGGTGAAGGTTCCGGAAAGAGGAAGACTAATGAGTCTGAGGATGATGATGTGGTTAGGCATCAATACAAGCAGAAAAAGGAATTACAGGGGGAATTCCGAAAAATAAAACCTCCCTCCTATGATGGGGAGAAGGAGGAAGATGTTGAATCCTGGTTGCTGAATATGATTAAGTATTTCCAGGTCTATGAATATGAAAGAAATCTGAAGGCAAGATTAGCTGTTTACCAGCTACAAGGTAAGGCTACCTTGTGGTGGGAGGAGACAAAAATGGTTCATGCCATTGATGAAAAGATAGTCACCTGGGAAGATTTCCAGGTTAAGTTCAAAAATGGCTACTTGAATGAGCGTTACTATGATGAAAAAGTGAAGGTATTCCATGAACTTAGATTGGGACAACTCACTATTGATGAGTTTGTTACTAAGTTTACAAATCTGCTGAGATATGTACCCTAGATAAGGGAAGAAAAGGCAAAGGTACAAAGGTTTCTGAATTGTTTGCCTGCTGTATACAAAGAGAAGATCGAGTTTGATAACTCGAAAACAATGGACGAAGCTGTTAGAAAAGCTAGATTGTGCTACCAACAATTCAAAAGCAAAAATGAATATGGGAAAGGTTGGGTAAATAAGAGTGAATTCAAAGGGAAGAAACATAAACCAACCTATTTGAAGAATTTTGGTAGAGATCATCAGCGTAAAAAGTTTAATAAACCCAAAGAAAGTCAAACTGCTCAGTCCCAAGTGGCCTCAAAACAAATAGATGGAGACAATAAGAAAGAGGGCACAGTGAAAATGAGAGAACCCCTGAAATGTTGGGGCTGTGGAGAACCCCATCTTTTGAGGGACTGTCCTCATCGAAACATTCAGATGATCATGAGAGATCGAGAAGCTACAACAGTAAATGACATAGCCAGAAATATACCAACTATCAGTGCAGCCTTGGAAAATCGACAAGCACAACATTAAGCTACCATGGTGGAAATGGAGGGTAATATTTCTGACCTATCTGTTACTGTTCTAATTGATCCGGGTGCTTCTTTGAGTTACATTAGTCCAAATATTGTAGAAAATTGTAACCTAAAAACTGAAAAATTTCAGCAGTCATGGTTGGTACAGCTGGCCACTGGAACTAAGAGAAAGGTAACACATAAACTGCCCCGAACAGCAATCAAATTAAATGATTTTCAAACAGAAGTAAATTTGAACATTCTGCCCTTAGGTTCATATGACCTACTGATAGGAATGGACTAGATGGAAAAGAAGAAAGCCTTGATGAGCTGCTGGGATAAGACTTTGCATTGTGTAGATGAGGAAGGGAAACCTTTTATTCTCAAAGGAAAATCGAAACCTATCTCTCTAAGACAAATTTTAGCATTGCAATTAAAAAGAACAGCTAGAAAAGGATATCAAGTTTATGCTGTACATGTGGAAGAAATAGAACAGAAAACTGAAGAAAACTTGCTAGATGTATTACCAGTAATAAGGGAATTTAAAGAAGTTTTTCCAGATGAAATCACTCATCTTCCCCCCAAAATAGAGATTGACTTCTCAATTGATCTGGTGCTAGGAGAAACACCTGTCTCCCAAGCACCTTATCGAATGAGTCCCCCTGAACTTATGGAACTGAAAATGAAATTGCAAGAACTGTTAGATAAAGGTTATATCAGACCGAGTGTGTCTCCTTGGGGAGCACCGGTGTTGTTCGTGAAAAAGAAATATGGAACCTTTAGGATGTGCATTGATTATCGTCAACTGAATAAGTTGACCATTAAGAATAGATACCCTTTACCTAGAATTGATGATCTTTTTGACCAAGTGAGAGGAGCTTCAGTATTTTCAAAGATTGATTTAAGGACTGGTTATCACCAGCTTATAATTAAAGAGGAAGACATCAGCAAAACAACCTTTCGAACCCGGTATGGTCACTACGAATTTGTAGTCCTACCTTTTGGTTTGACAAATGCCCCTACCACATTTATGTGCCTGATGAACAGTGTGTTAAATAAGTACTTGGATAAATTTTTCCTTGTGTTCATAGATGATATTTTAGTCTACTCAAAAAGTGAGGAGGAACATAAAGAACATTTGAGGATAGTGCTGCAAACTCTGAAGGAAAACCAGCTATATGCCAAGTTCAGCAAATGTGAATTTTATAACGATAAGATCCAATACTTGGGGCATATTATTTCTGAACAAGGCCTTGATGTTGACCCTGAAAAGATAAAGGCTATAAAATAATGGCTTGTACCAACTGATGTTTCAGCAGTGAGACCATTCATGGGGATTGCAGGCTATTATCGCAGATTTGTGGAGAGATTTTCTGCCATAGCACATCCCATAACATCATTACAAAGGAAGGGTGTCAAATTTGAGTGGACCGAAAAATGTCAAAACAGTTTTGACCAATTAAAACTGAAACTTACTACAGCCCCTATACTGAAGATTGCAGATCCCGATAAAGAATTTGTGGTATGTACGGATGCCTGTAGAGAGGGATTGGGAGGAGTTCTTTTGCAGGAAAATTCAATTATTGCCTATGAATCTAGGAAACGGAAGATACATGAACAGAACTATAGTGCCTATGATTTAGAATTAGCAGCTGTTATCCATGCTTTGAAAATGTGGCAACACTATCTCCTTGGAAAAAAATTTATATTGATGACTGATCATATTAGTCTCAAATATTTCTTTTCCCAAACTGATTTGAATGCTAGACAAGCCATATGGTTGTCTTTTCTAAGTGAATTTGACATGGATATAAAGCATATCAGAGGGAAAGAAAATAAAATTTCTAATGCTTTAAGTAGAAATGCTTTTCAACTTATAGGCAGCAGTGGAAGTAGTGCCCAGCTTGATTTAGAAGGGTTAGTGAAACAGGCAGCAGACCAAGATCCCAATTTTGAGAACCTACAACTGAAAATCCTAAAGAAGGATATTGCTGGTTTCACTCAAAACCAACAAGGGTTGATCTGCTACCAAGACAGATTGTATATTCCCAATGTAGAATCCTTAAAAAGGGAAATTTTAGATGAATATCACAAACAGCCATATCCAGGACATCTAGGATATCAGAAAATGTTAACAGCCCTGAAAAAGAAGTTGTTCTGGCCAAGAATGAAAAGAGATGTAGCAGAATATTTAGCTAGATGCAAGGAATGTCAACTAGTTAAAGTTGAACGTCAGCATCCTGCTGGTCTTTTAAACCCTTTACCTATTGCAGAATGGAAGTGGGACACAGTTTCCATGGATTTCATAACAGGATTACCCAAAACCAAATACCAACATGATTCTGTGATGGTGGTAGTAGACACTTTAACAAAAGCTGCCCATTTTATACCAGTGAAATCTACCTTTGGGACAACTCAAGTAGCGAATATGTTCCTGAAGGAGGTAGTAAGGCTCCATGGGGTGCCAAAGGTTATTGTTTCTGACCGAGATGCGAGGTTTAGAGCAGCTTTTTGGAAAGGACTATTTGGAGGTATGGGTACTAAATTGAATTTTAGTACTTCTTACCACCCTCAGACAGATGGTCAAATGGAAAGAACTAATCAAATTTTGGAGGACATGCTGAGAATGTATGTGATGGATAGGCCATCAAAGTGGGAAGATTACTTGCATTTTACTGAATTTTCTTATAATAACAGCTACCAATCCTCCATCAAAATGAGTCCGTTTCAGGCACTGTATGGAAGGAAGTGTCATACTCCTTTGAGCTGGAGTCAGCCAGAAGATAAACTAATGTTGGGACCAGATGCTTTACAAGAGATGGAAATAATTGTCAAACAGATACAAAGAAACATCAAGACAGCACAAGATCGCCAAAAGAACTATGCTGATAAGAAAAGAGTGCACCGAGAGTTTAAAGTGGGGGAGCATGTATATTTGCGTATTAAACCCAAAAAGAGCACCCTTTATGCTGGAAGTTGTGCAAAACTGGCTCCTAGATACTGTGGTCCTTTTGAAGTATTAGAGAGAGTGGGACCAGTGGCTTACAAGCTGGCCTTACCACCCCATGTTAGAGATCATGATGTGTTTCATGTTTCGTTATTTAAAAAATATGTGCATGATGCTTCTCACATAGTTGATTGGAATGTTGTACAGGTGAAACCAGAAGGGGAGTTTCTGCCAGAACCGCTTCAAATATTGGAGCGGGAAGAAATTGAATTGAGGAACCGAACAGTAGCAAGAGTACAGGTGCAGTGGAAGCACTTTACTGCTGAAGAAGCTACCTGGGAAAGAGAAGCTGAAATGATGGAAAGATATCCATTTTTATTTGAAAAATGAACTCTAGTAGTTGAATAACAACACCGAGGACGGTGTTTATTTTCAGAGGGGGAATATGTAACACCCCCAATTTATGTGTTTGAAATTCAAAGCTAGACATTTGAACTTTAATCCTAAGGGGAGTGGACCCCAAAGGATAAGTATTTTGTGAATGTAATTAAATATTTAATTTGAGGAAATGAATAAAATGAATTGTGCAGATTGACCAAAATGATATTTATGAGATCACTTGCTAAATCCATGAGGATGGATAAAGCAACTATTTCCCCAAAATCTTTCAAAAATCCTTGAAAGAAATTATTTCTAATTTAGATTTTTGAGGAAGAATCTAAATTTCCCCAATGATGAGGAAATTAGTTGGGAAGAGGTAAAAGGCTGGAAAAGCTGAGGAAAAGCAGAAAAGGCTTTAAAGAATCCCTAAAATGGGAAGCCTAGGCAAACAGGAAGAAAAGCATCCTGATATTCTGGACGCAGAATTAGAAACATGCTTTGGGGAACAATAGCTTAAATAAGCTGCTCCTACACATATTAGAGGTTAGTCTATTCTAGGAGGTGATCTCAGCTCGGGGGTGAGTTCTGGGTGACAAAAGGACTCTAAGGTTGGGAGGTTGGTCGACTGCATGAGTGGTATGTACTTAAATTGATATTGGTGTTTCAACTCCCTGTGGTATGAATTGGCTACATATAATTGTCTGATTATATGTTAGAATTATTAATGCTACATTCAACAGAATTAATCATCAGGAATTCACCTTCATAATTATGTATAGTTGTAGAAAAGAAAATCTGTAGAGTAGAATCCCACAGAAACTCTAAACCAAGGTTGGTTTAAATCTGAGGAGACATATTCCTTCACAGATGATTCAGCTGTAAAATACTTCTGATCTATTAGTATACAACTATGAGCATGATTAGTTAAATTGAGGAAAAATTCTCCAAATTCTCTAAATTAATACTTAAGTTAAATGCTGGAGAACTTTAGTACCTCCTATTTCACCAAATTGTAACTTTGATCTGTTTCTGGAAGAAATGGAACAGTGAGAAAGTGAATGTATAGAGTGCCGAAGTAATTATTTAGCTAGGTACTAAGTAAAGAGCAGAGATTTATAATAAATTCAACAACTGGGCATTGAATGAGAAAGAAAAGATTTTATAGACTGAATTTAGGGTCAGCACATCATTCATAAGAAAACAGAAGCCCAACAACAAATTATTGCTGCAGATAATAAATTTATTATACACTAGAAGGAAACAAATATCCATTAGCATGAAACTGCTTATTAGTATATAATGGAACAATTCCTACATTAGAGGATAGGACTAGTAGATGAAAGGAAGTTAATAAGCAACATGCAGATTTTACAACAGCTATATGTATTCTAATCTATCCAATGAAAATGTGTATAGTGGCCTATTATAAATGCTAAGGTCTTTTAGACACAAGTATGGAGATAGGTATTCATACATCACCTGTAAATAATTTTGACAAATTAATAAACAAAGGTATAGAACAGAGCTAGTAATATTCTGTACTAATTCCAAAATAGAAGAAGAGACTTGGATACTATTACTATCAAAACTGCAAACTAGTGTGGTATGAGAACTACATACACAGGCATGGGACAAGAAAGCCTTCCAAATACAAGAATGATATAGAGAGAACAATTATTGAACACCATAATAACAATCGGGAGATATAAGAATACAGGCAACTGAACTTCAATATAGAGAAAAATCAGTACATTATCCATTAAAATACTACGATGTTCATAATTATAGTGTAACGAAGGCATGACCTAGACGCTGCAAGGCAATAAAATACACAAAATGTGGGATACACAAAAAGTAAACTACCATCAGTACGTATTTATATAGGTTCAAGTCAAAAAGAGTAAAAATCCATGAGATTAAAATGGGTGTTATGGAAGGCGAGGAACAACAGAGATAAATATATACAAAAAAATCTAAATGATTACAAGCCACTGTGGCCTGAGGACCGTCTCATAATGCTACTGGAGCAGATATAAAAAAGTATTCAGTGTCGAGACTTAACAGTTATAATTGTCAAAACTTATACAACTTCATCAATACAAATTTTAAGCTGTCTATAAAGAATTATAGAACCAGACGGATTCCCTCTACCCAGTGTTCGGTGAATACCGACCTGCAAGTGGGAAACGGAACCAACGTTAATTTCAAAGGCAGCTACGACTCTCAGTGTCAAGATAAGAGCGTAAGACATAAGTCTTATGTTACCTGTAAGAGTCAAAAACCCCAAAATAAATACAACGCAAAACGTGATGAGGAAGAGTAATGGGAGCAAGGATAAAACGATGACTGAGAAAACAATAGTACCTGGTGATGGAGAAACTCTAACCCATCCATAGCCTGTTACATATAAATAGGAAATTGTCATCAATAAATACCAATTGGAGGTTGGCGTTCAAATCGAATAACAAAGTTAGCATTCTGGTGAACGAACAGTAGGAGTTTCGCCATACACAGGTCAAGAAGAAAAATGAACCAGAACGTCGAGAGGGGTAGAATCCCTCTAGCACCAGAGGAATAAACCCAGAAACCTTCGATGAGCGTAAGGTAGAGGCTAACCTCTGAGAACACAAGACCAGTCAGTCAGATTGAGCTCTTGAGAATTCGCGGAAGAAATTGCCAATAACATGAATTCAACCCATGCACCATCGAATACCTAGAAAGAGAAACAACCAACTCTCTGCAAAACAATATAGTAAAATGTGAGACGCAACGAAATCTTGACAAGTTGGTAGATGCAACTCAACCTGGAACTAAAAGATGGAATATGATCCATCTAAGTCCAATAATCACAGCAAGGGCTCGAAGAAAGGAGCGTAATTTCAATCAGAAAAGGGAAGCCATGTTAAACAGTAAGAACCGAGCAGGAAATTACAAACCTACGACAATTTCATACCTGAATTGTCCATGTTAGTGTAGAGATACGCCAAGGACTGGGCTGAGTTCCGCTCAGTGGCTATGGCATCGAATTTCCCTGTCAAGCAACAAACCAGACGCGTAGAAAGGAAAAAGAACCCCCAAACAAATTAACATGGTAAATTTATATCCAGTTTGGATCAACAAAACCCTAAAGCCAAGAATGAATCGGTGTCGTCCAACTGGCAAGATCTTATGGAAGATGCCACGGATCGAAGTATTAATGAGCAAGGTACATCCTGCGTTCAATATTTAATATAATGAGTAATGCAATTAAATGTCAAACAGGGCTGGTCGTGCCATAGAATTTGCGTTGGAACAAGGTAGGGTGACGGGAGGAATCCAGAATGATGTGGAACAAACCCACGTGACCACAACTAGACAGAGACCCGTTACAACCTATGCGACGGAACCAAAAATCATATGTGAGCTTACGTGGTATCTGACTTCCCGTCTCCATTCACATCTACGATGAACCAATTCACCAACTTGTATTACTTGGAGGCCAACACAAATGAATTCAATCCGTGATATAAACAAGGAAGAGAGGGCAATAAATCGACATGAGTACTATGTACGCAGAGATATAAACATAGATCAATTCAATTCCACTATGAGTTATATGCCATCCACGAGTGAAGACATGGAGTAATAAACCTAGGAATCTAAGTGATTTCATATAGATCCATGGATAAATACAAATGTGGGTAACATGTGAAATCAAATCGATTTCCACCTATGACCATTAAGTATACGAATATGTAAAAAAATGTACAAACAAAGGTGGAACATAAAATGGATGGATATATATATATATATAAACCCATTAATTGTTATGATAATTAGGGTTATGGGTATTACAAATTTATTTAATTTCCATATGGGTTACAAATCAAATTCATTCCCATGTAGTGGGATATAATTGATACATGGAAATAAATCGAATTTGGGGAAACAATTCTGATCGGATCAAATATGCAAAGTAATAGCATCATACCTTGCTATAATTTAACTTGAGAAGATGAATGAAAAAAAAAATTTGGGGAAGTAAAATGGGAGGTGTGACAATATATTTACATAGTAACATGTTTTAGTCTTTTATAAGGTTAATGGATTTAACTTAACGATGTATATATATTAAAGTTGAAGGAAATATTATTTATTAAGATTGCATTACTAAATTATTTTTGGTTTAATTTAAATGTTTTTAGAGCGAAAAAATTGAAGGAATTGGATCGCAATAAAATTTTTATCAATGAGTCCTAATTTGTTAAATTACAGATTTGAATCTTTCGAAGTTATTTTGAGGCATTTTCTAAATTTTATTGGGGTGAAAAATTCATTCTTTCACTAAGCTCTATGATGATACTATACACTTAGATACATTTCCAACATCACAATAAATACCCCAAACAAATCTCATATGCAAATATAATGCCCCTTGAAAGTTGATCTTCCCATATTTTCTACCATGATTTAGGAAAATCCCACATCAACCCCATTAATTATGGAAAATGAGCTAGCCATGTTACCATGATGAAGAATACTTTAGGAGAGCCAAATGTTGACTCATATTGATAGTTAAATTACAAATTTAATTCCTAGTTGGTGTTTGGACTGTGTTACAACCAAACCACCACAAGAAAAAGGGGTTTGATTCCATTCTAGTGAATTTTGTTCCTCAATTTAGTAAAGTAGCTCTTAGTTAATAGAGATGGGAAAGAAGAGATAGTTTTTTTGTTTTATAGAATCCCACTTGCTCATGTTCATCATTGAGGATGGAAGTGAATCTTGTAACGTAATTGTCTCTCCATGGCCCCCTTTTCAAATTATATAGGATGTTAATATTAAATCCTATATAAGCCTCATGTAACCTTAGAACCTATTATTAATTCTTAGATATTGAATGATTACATTTATATTTTTATATTTTTATGGACACTAGAACCTAGAGTGGTCACATTTTATTATAATTATACCCTTTGTCTCCTATATGTATACGAAGGAGACCTAGAACGAGAATCATAAATTCTTGTCTTGTACATTCTATTCATTATAAAAGGAAGCTTCCTCCTCAAATAGGACTGTAATTAGTGGTTTCTTATCATTCTTAAGGCACAAGGTTCATAACATTTGGTATCAGAACTCATGATCCTAGGGTTTTCATGCTTCAAATAGGCCATCCTGACATTTTCACTATAAATTCTTTTCTGAGAGGTTTCAAATGGTGAAACATAGAGAGGATTAAAGTAACATCTCATTCAAATTTTAGATATTGGCTCACTATATTTTCAGAGATATGCTCTATTGAAGTTAGACTTCCTAAATGCTCTTAAAATTAGTTTCAAACAAGTAATTTTTGACATTTTCACTATAACTTTTTTTCCTGGGATTGACAATGATACTTGGACTATATTGAGGAGAATCTTGGTGAATATTTGGCTCAAAATTGACATCTTGGTTCTCTATAATTTCAAATATATGCTCTAAAGAAATTGTCTTTCTTGAATGTTTTTAACATCAATTTCAAACAAAACAATCTGTCATTTTTTGCAATAATTTTTTATTTTGAAAGGTTTCACATGGTGAAACTTGGATCATATTAACGATAAATATTATGGAATAACTTGTTCAAATTTTAGAGATTGGTTCATTATAACTTTGGATTTTATACAATGTGGAAGTTAGTGTTCGTGAACGATCCTAAGATAAACTTTAAACACGTTAACGCGGTACTTTTGGTATAACTTCTTTTCTAGGAATTTTCAAACTATGAAATTTTCAAACACCCCGAGGAACATACAAAAGTACCTCAAGTAAAACTTTCAAAATTATGTTTGAAGAATTGGACATGTAGCATGTTATCCATGTTTTATCATGGGAAGAGGCAAAAAATGAACAAGTTTTGTGAAAGTTACCATAAATTTCACTTGTCAAATCAATTCTAGTTACACCTATGAAATTACAAAAAATACATGTCAGAGTATTATATACCAAAGTTTTAAATTCATAAGGGTTCAAATCTCGAAGATATATCAAGAAAAAGTCCAAACATTCAAATATTCTCCAAATTTAAGATTTTAAAGGTATGTAACTTGCAAGTTACAAGTGACCTTACTTTTGGTTAGAAGATCCAATCATTTTTTGTTAGATGTGATAAAGAGGAGTACTATTATCATTTTCCAACATGCCTCCTATTGCCTCAAAATATGGTAGGCCTTGTGAGAAGCCTCACACGACTAAGGTTAGACATTGTTGCAACAATGGAGATTTCCACTATCACATCAAGAATCTTCATCCTTTTTAATGGAATTGCACCACAAGGTAGGCTTCCCAATTATCACCTAAAATTTATTCTGCATTACATGGTTCAAGGTGATATAGATAAATGCTAAGTGGAGACACTTTCTAATGTAAAAAGGAAAAATTACTCTAGAAGAGTAGTGTATCATACACCAAGTCTAGAGATGTCACATATGGCCTAGGGATTCTAGATGTGCAGTAACAAAGGAGTTCCTAGGAATTCGTGCAACAAAAAGGGGGTTAATTAAATATAAAATAAACAAATTAATAAGGAAAATCCTAAAATTATGTTTTAATATGTAGCCCTAGCTATGATTATGGTTTTCTAAGGCACAAAATGCTTAGACAAAGATGATGTCAACCCTTATAGGGTAAATTTAACCATGTAAAAGTCTATATTTTGAACTAAAAGGATCACCAAGGTTAAACTCAGTTTTATTTTTGCAATTTTCATCTACAAAATCCCTAATTGAATTTAGCATACAAAATTACCCTAGTAGCTTTCGTTGAAAGGATTAGAAAATAAAATAGGGGAAATGTATTTAAGTTTTCAAAGTTTTTGATCAACACCAAGGTTGTAAGTGCCTAATCCTACTTGGGGGTTGGATCCATTAGGTTCAATTCAAGACATAATGGGAAATTTCTTGGAGTAATGGTGAAAACCTCTTGTTTTCACTTGTAAAGAACGCAACTATATTTGTTTTTACGAGAAAATGAAATAGGGGAAGCTCTCTAGGAGGTCCCCTATGGATTTCAAAGAAGAGATACTTAACATGCAAAAATCAACCAGGATTTTCTATAAATAATTAATTACTCTAGAAATAATTAATTACATGTAAAACAATGAAAAGACTTCAGTAAAACTAAAAAATTATTCCATTAAAACACCTTCTTTCAATCCCAAAAACACATCTCCATGAAAAAAAACTAGTTGTTAATGGAAAGAGTATCATAAAGATCTTATCTCCATAAGTAGTAAGTTATGTACAGGCTAAGTTGAGCTCTCAAAAAGAGGCTGAAACCTAATTGTGATGATGAAAAATGACGAGTGATCCTTTAATTATATGAAGTTTATCCCTCTTAATTATTAACCTAAAATCCATATAACAAGTTTTGTTTTGAGTATAAATGAAAAAATGGATCACAAGTGAACCCAATAGCTCATCACAATAAAAATAACTCATAAAATCCTGCATGTGTGGGTGAAAAATCCCTTATAGCACGACATCATGCCCTTTTTGGAAATAAATGCATGAAAATGCATTCAATGGGATAGGTGGATCTCCCATCGCCATAATCAACTCGGTTATTGAGGGGAGAACCTTAATAAATAATGAAAATGTCTCCAGGTGTCAAAACCCTGCTTTGGGTGGCCTACGTCACCTTCAAGGAGGCTAGATGTATGACATAGCACACATTATCGCAACCAATGGGTGTCCAAGTGGCAGTACAATCCCTAAATTGTCAACTTGAGGATTAAAATCATCATGTGGACTCCACATCAAGTCATACCCACCAAACAATACCAAGGCTAACCTAGGGGAATTTTGGGTCTTTTGGGCATGTTACAAAAAGTGGATGACCCATAAGAGAAATGTTTCTCCTCTTCATCTCTTCCAACTTGTAGCTTGCAGCCCCTGAGAACCACCTTGTAGCCGATGTGATGTGTCAATCATATCTCCCCCAGCTACATCAGTCATATTTTTTTCTCACTCATTTTTCAAGAGCACATGTTCGAAGGCGGGTTTATGATAAAATGGTACAATATTCATTTTACAATCAAGTGCTTATGTTTATTTGTATCTTGGAATTTTGACATGGATTATTTGATAAGTTGAAATAAAGAAGGGAATTTTTTGTGATCTTTTTCCCTTACCTTAAATGGTGGTGAAATTTTATTTTCAGGCCTTGGGACCACTTCTCAAACATTATTTCTTACAATGGATTTGTATTCCTCCACCATTACATCAACACATACAGGTTTCTCTACTAATTCCTCTAAAGGGGATGGCTTGGTATCTACAAGCTTAGTCATAAAATACTTTTATTTATTGTATTGATAAGGTGATCATCTCTTCCTATGCTGATTTGAAGGATCACCCAAATTCTCCCTCACATCCTACATAAGTCTCTTAGCTTCCCTGGTCCTTTTCCTACCTTCTCTAGATGGTTCTTCTTGAGTGGTGGTCTCCACTCTTTTATCCTCAATTTGTGCCTTCTCCAGAAATTCCTGAGCTTCCTCATTTGGAGCTAAAATATCCTCTTCTAGTGGGATATGAATCTTCCTATCAAGAGAGCATCGCATCGGTTTCTCCTCATCAAAATTAACATCCCTTTGCAAAACCATAATTCTGAGGGATGTCAGTTACACACGGTAGTTGTGGGGAGTTTCTGTGTATCCCAAAAATACCCCCAACTCTATTGTCGGCTCTATATTCTTTCTTGCATATTTGGAGACATGGGAGTATACAGAGGCTCTAAAATTCCTATAGTGCGACACATTCGGATTTCTCCCCGAGAAAGCTTTGTTCGGTGTAATCATGCCAAAAATCTGATGTGGACTTCAGTTCTGCAAATAGACTTATGGGTTTCATGCTTCTGCCCATAAGCGTAGAGGTATGCCTTGGTAATGTGAGATCGGCCTCGTTGCTCCCACAATGCTATGGTTCTTTCTCTCAGCCACCCTATTCTGCTGTGGGTTGTGGGGTGTTGTCAACTCTCGTTAAATTCCTTCTTTTGCATATAATTTTTTAAACTCATTCGACACATAATCACCCTCGTTATCTCTATTTACAGCCTTCACCTTCTTTCTTGTTTCTTTCTCAACCAGTTCTTAGAATTCTACAAACTTGGAGAATGTCTCATCTTTCTTCTGCATGAAGAATATCCATCACTTCCATGAGAAGTCATCAATAAAAATGACAAATTTTTTGTGTCTATAACTAGAGGTTGTTGAGAAAGGTATACACATTTCAGATTAGATCCTTTCTTGGACTGCATGTGCCTTACTATCTCGATCATGAAAAGTGGATTTTGTGTACTTCCCCAAAGTACATCCTTTGCATACATGCTGCTACGCAAGTCCTCCTTTGGGGAGGCCCCTCCTAGCCATGGAATGAATTTCGTCAAACATGTCACAAAAATTTCATCTACAGGTTTACACAACATATTTAAGCATAGGTGTCTCTTACTTATTTGAGAATCGCTAAGAAGCATTGCTCCCCTACATCATAAGCTGCTATACAATATATTTTACCATATATACATTGTGTATTCATTTACAAGTAAAAACATTATTAGATCCATACATCATCACTGATCAAATACATGCTTATAACCAACACAATAAAAATATAAATACAATGGATACAACATCAATAACATCCATACATAAACCAATACATTTGCATACCGAATACTAGAGGAATGATATATTCATTACTGAATGTAAAAACCAACCAGAGATGGGACTTTCACATTCCACCTAACCATAGATTGGTTGAGCAAAGTATTTCTTTAGTGAATCACCCCTGTATTCCAAGAATGAATGTGTGATCTCATCAAACACATCAATCGCAATCATTCGAGGGCTTCCAAAGACCAAATCACTTGAACCCTCAACTAGTGATTCCACCTCACAGTCAAACATCAAAACCATTGTATTTTGAGGATTCTATTTTGTAATTTTGATGATTGTATTTGTTTGTTTCTTTCTTTTTATATATTCATAAAAAATTCCAAACCAACAAATTTGACATCAAAATAACTTATTATCAAATATTTTAAATCTCATAAATCAAATTTTCAATTTTAAATTCATTGTTTGGTTTATATTTTAAATTTAATATAATTTAAAAATAAATATGTATATTTATATGAAAATTTTAAAGTTTAAAATGATTTTCCACATAATAGTTAAATTAATAAAATAAAATTTATATATAACTTATTTTGTTATAGGTTTTTTGAAATGTCAAGATTAAATTGATGTGAATTAAACTACATTTAATGAGCAAGCATTATTTACACTTATTTTTAAATATATTTTTAATTTATTTTTTCAATATATTAGAAAAAAAAAATGAAATGTCAATACTTGTGATATGTCAAAACAACATGGACTTACACTTAACATTTCAATAAAATTATAAAAAAAAAAATACACTAAAATTATATCTTTCTTATTTTGTTTAAAAAAAAATACCATTTAAAATAACATCTGAAGTTTATTTTATTTTATTTTTAAATAATTTTATCAAGACATTTTTTTCTCATAAAACCCTTTTAAACTTAAAACATATTTTTTCTCACAAAACCCTTTTAAACTTTGAAATTTCCATAATACATTTTATCAAACTGAAACAACATGTGCCTACACTTAACTTTAAATAAAACTATCAGAAAATAAACTAAAAATATAATTAAAAATATATTTCCTTTATTTTCTTTCACAAAAAAAAAATTACTACTTAAAATAATATCATTGCCACTACGGAGAATTAAACATTGCCGGTTTAGGCGCTGATGAGCTCTCTCGCGCTGTGGAAACCCTACCCCCTGCAACACTGTCAACCCTGACGGCGCTCTCCTCTGCACGCAGCTACGCATAGTACGCGGCTATGGATCAGGATATGGGGGGAGGCGGCCAGCCTCCCCCTGCTAAAGATCAAGAAACGACAAAAGGACCTGACAAGCAAATGAAGGATTCGGCTACGGATCAGGAAACGGTGGACAACAAGCAAGTGACCTCTGAACCACAAACGGAGGTGCCGCAGGTTAAGTCTTCGACCTGCAAACCAATCGCACAAGAAAGACCTAAAATCGATCTGCCCATTCATCGGATCAATGCAAGGATCCAGTACATGAGAGATCATGCTCTCATAGGAAAATTCATAGGGTTCTGGCCAACAGAGAGAGCCCTACAAGGATGGATTGCGTCCAAATGGAAACCCAAGGGGCACGTAAGCTTGCAACTGGGTCCAAAAGGTTTCTTCACTGCCGATTTCAATTGCATCGAGGACAGAAATAGGGTTATGGATGGTGGCCCCTATTTCTTTAACTCAGCAGGGCTATACCTTCGTAACTGGGTTGAAAGGTTCAACCCAGACCAAGAAAACTTTAACTGGGCCCCTGTTTGGATTCGACTCTATTCGCTGCCACTGGAATATTGGGATGAGGAATCTCTGCAAGCGATTGGATCGGGCTTGGGAGAGTTCATAAAAACAGCAGAAGAAACGAAGCTTCGAAGATACACCTCCTACACTCGAATCTGCGTGCAAATGCAGCTGGACAGAGCTCTCCCAGATGCGGTAAGTCTGTTTCATGATGATTATGAATGGATTCAACCGTTGGATTATGAACATGTGCCTTTTCGTTGTAGAAGATGTCATGCTCTTGGGCATCTCTTCAGAGATTGCCCTCTTGTTGTCCAACCTAAGAGTCAAGGCGCTGAAGACAAAGAAGACAAGGATGGGTTCACCAAGGTCTCATCCAGGAGAAGAAACAACAAGAAAGTATCCCAATCCGGCCCTAAACCTAACCCCTCCTCTTCTGCTCCCTCCACGAGCAACAGCTTCGCTGCTCTTACTCAAACTGATGCCCTGATTGAAGACTCTCCTGATGCGCCTCCCTCGTCGGCCCCTTCTGTTCCCCCCTCTATTCCTCTCATTTCTTCGGTTTCTGATCCCGTTCAAGGTTCCCTGCCTTCCAGCTCTATTCCTGATGTTGGCCCCCCCTCTAAGCAGAAGCAGGTTACCTGGAACCCTAATACCATGGACCTAGATGCTCATTCCCTTCCCCCCGATCCGAATAGAAAAGACCTACAGGAGAGCTCGCAGACTTCTCTTATGGATGAGGATTCGGAAAGCTTCGATGTAGGGAACCTAGATCTATTCGGTCTGGAAGATGCTTGCAGAAAGAAAGAATTCGGCAAGATCCAGCCTCACCAAATCGAGTCCCTGGAAGTAGTCCTTACCAGGGCTCATCAGCATAAAAAATTATGGGTACAGCCAGGCAGCCATTGGGACAGCCTGAAGGTTTTGAAGGAAAACAAAAAGCGTGGAAGAAAACTAGAATGGCAGCGCACTATCCAGATAGGAGCAATGCTGGTGGAATCAGGGAAATATCCCAAGTTGACCCGGTTCTTTCAACCACTTAATAGCAGTTCTCCATGAAGTTAGTCTCATGGAATGTAAGAGGGCTCAACGCCCCCGGAAAGGTTCGAATGATAAAAACCATGATTCAGAAGGAAGGACCCCAAATCCTCTTCCTCCAAGAAACTAAATGCAGCAGTAATCTGCTAGGTACCATTCTATCTAAAGCTTGGCCTAGCAGCAGCTCAGTAGCAGTAGATGCCTCTCGATCTTCCGGAGGTCTGGCCATTTCCTGGGATACCCATACCATGCAGCTCTCTGATTTTCACGCAGGGCACAATCTCATTCAAGCCACTTTTCACCCTATAGGCACTAACATACATGGACACCTATCCAATGTCTATTTTCCTCAAGAGCAGCATAGCAAGGCCGCCCTTTTGGATACCATAGCGCACCTCAACACTAACAGATCCCACCCTCTTTGGATTGTTGGTGGAGATTTCAACATGATCCTAAGATCGGAAGAGAAAACTGGAGGACACCCCAGATCAGATCTGGAAAGCAGCCATTTCAAGAACTTCATCAATAACAATTGGCTTATTGACCTCCCCTTCTCCAACGGCCTCTTCACCTGGAGCAACAGACGTGTGGGAGGGCAGCAGATCGCTTCAAAGCTGGACAGATTTCTAATCTCAGACAACGCTATACACATGGGGGGAGACATCATTGGCTCTATTCTGCCTTACGCTGGTTCGGATCACTGGCCTATTCTTCTACAGTGGCAAAACATAGGGTCCCAGCTAAAGAAACCTTTTAGATTTGAAGCTTTTTGGTTGACTCACCCTTCCTTCAGGGAACTAATACAAACTGCTTGGAGAAGCTTTCAACCGCCCAAAGGGTCAAAAATGTACCAGTTCCAGCAAAAGCTAAAGTTCCTGAAGGGACAAATCAAACTCTGGAATCGGACTACCTTTGGCAACATCTTCGAGGAAAAGAAGATTCTTGAGCAACAGATGCATGAGGTGCAACAAGAAATCATCTCCAAAGGACGAACAGAAGAACTCGCCACCAAGGAATCTAATCTCCAAAAACAGCTTGAGGAGAGATACAAACAGGAATAGATCCTTTGGAGGCAGAAGTCTAGAATTCAATGGCTAAAGGAGGGAGAAAGGAATACCAAGTTCTTCCACGCCTCAACCATACAACGCAGGATGCAAAACAGAATTAGTCACATAATCAACCAGCAAGGGGAAAAGTTGGAGAAACAGGAGGAAATGGAGAAAGAACTGACTGACTACTTCAGGGGCATACAGCAAGAGCCTCAAACAAACCGACAAATTTCCATCAATCAGGTCAAACAGCTCATCCCCAAATTGGTTACTGCTGAGCATAACCAAATGCTTCTTCGACCAGTCTCCCCCCAAGAAGTGGACGAGGCCATGGCTCAGTTCAAGGATGCTAAAGCCCCAGGGCCCGATGGTTTTACCTCCAATTTCTTCCACCATTTTTGGGACCTCATCAAATCTGAAGTTTGGCAGCTGGTTGAGGAGTCTAGAGCCATGCACTGGATCCTGCCCTCTCTCAACACCACCTTCATTGCGCTTGTTCCCAAGGAAGACCAGCCCAGCAAACTGGACAAATTCAGGCCCATTGCTCTTTGCAACGTCATATACAAACTCATCTCCAAAGTTATAGCTAATCGGCTCAAGCCTCTCCTTCCGCTCCTCATCTCTCCGGAGCAGACAGGATATGTTGAAGGGCGCCAAATTCTGGACGGCATAATTTTAACTCATGAAATTATGCACTCTCTAAAGGTTTGCAGAAATCCATGTATGCTTCTCAAGATTGATCTTTCCAAAGAATTTGATAAGCTGAACTGGAATTATATTCAACAGATCTTAAGTGCTTTTGGTTTCGACCAGATGTGGATAAGATAGATTATGAGTCTCATCACCTCCCCCTCCTTCTCCATTCTTGTTAATGGGGTTCCTTCCCAACCTTTTTATCCCTCCCGAGGAATTAGGCAAGGGGACCCTCTTTCCCCCTTCCTCTTTGTCCTCATGGTTGAAGGACTTGGGCGTTTAATCCACAATAATGTTCAGTCTCACAAGCTTCGTGCAATCTCCCTCCATGGAGCCCCTGTCACCACACACCATCAATTTGTGGATGACAACATGCTCTTTGGTCACCCTTCGGTTCAGGAAGCCCGTTCCTTCAAAGACATCCTTCATCTGTTCTCTTCTGCCTCTGGTCTCTCTATCAATGACTCTAAATCCCAAGTGTTCTTTTTCAACACCCCCCCCCTCACTCAAGCCAACATTTCCCGCATCCTTGGATTCTCCATTGCTTCCCTCCCTGATAAATACCTGGGTGCCCCCCTCATTGACTCTGCCATTAAGAACTCTTCCTGGGTCAAGCTTCTAGACAAATTGGAAGCCAGACTAGCCTCCTGGACTTTCCGAGCTCTAAACTTGCCCAGCAGGCTCATTCTCATCAAAGCAGTGCTGCAATCGATTCCCCTTTACCTCTTCTCTGTTTTAGCTGCTCCTAAGTGGGTACTCAAGCAAATCAGAGCTCTGCAACGGAACTTTCTTTGGGGCTCGTCTGGCCGAAATCGGAAGTGGGCTCTAGTGAGCTGGGACACGGTCTGCTCTCCCAAGGACTCTGGAGGTCTCAACCTCCGAGATCCCAATCATAGTAATGAGGTCATGGCTGCCCGAATTTGGTGGAATTGGCTATCCAAACCTCACACTCCTTGGGCCAAACTTTGGACTGCCAAATATGCTAACAATAGACCCTCGGCCGAACTGATCAGAATGGTTCCCAGCCAAACTGGCTCCCTTATTTGGAATGTGGCCAAACAAAATTATCAGCTCATTCAGCAAAATTGCTTCTGGGAAATCCGCAATGGCTGCTCTGCGAGATTCTGGCACGACTCTTGGCAGCAAACTCCGCCTCTCATAGAAATCCTTCCCAGCATCAACATGGATGGAAATAATACGGATCATGATGCTAAGGTTTTCCAGCAATGGACAGCCGATAGCAACAACGATTTCAGACAATGGAAGCCTCCTCAGATAATAGCACCTCATGCGCATCATCTTGATCTGGATACTCTCAGCAACGAGCTTCACAGGCGGCAAATCAGAAAATTTGAGGATCATGACATTCTTAGGTGGGGCTACTCTACCAAAGGAATGTACACCACAAAAGAGGCTTACTCTCTTCAGCATCCAAAGCCTCTCCCCCGTGATATTCTCTGGGCTTTGATATGGAACAAGCTCACTTGGCCCAAGATCTCCACATTCCTTTGGCTTCTCAGCCACAAAAGAATTCTCACGTGGCATAATCTCGTCAAAAGAGGATTCATTGGGCCTTCCCAATGCCCCAACTGCCTTCAAAATGTGGAAACCATCCAGCATCTCCTCTTGCTCTGCCCTCTGGCCAATTCCTTCTGGGAAAAATGCAGCTTTCGCTGTCAGAGGAACAAACCCACTGGGGACATCACCAAGATTCTTCGCTTTTGGCCTCGAAGCCCTTACTCTTCACCCCTCCTCAATGCCCTCTGGATTCTTCTTCCCGGTCTTATCTTTTGGTCTCAGTGGAAAGAGCGCAATAAACGCATCTTCAAGAATCAAATCACCTCTCCTGACCCTCTATGGCTCTCTTTCTGCACCAACCTCCAGGAATCCCTAGCCCTCCGCTCCTGGAATGAAGAAGACTTTCCTAAAATCCCCAAAGAAATCACCATCTGGAAGAACTGGAATCTTCAACTTGCGTTCCGTCCTTCCCTCAACGTTCGTCCCCCTCCGGACCCTCCCCTGCACTGGTCCCCTCCCCCGGATGGTGTTTTCAAACTTAATTTCGATGGCGCCTCCAAAGGAAATCATGGTCCAGCTGGATTTGGGGGTATAGTTAGAAATTCCAAAGGCGAGACTCAATTCATTTTTTATGGTTCCATTGGATGGGATACCAATAACTCTGCCGAACTGGAAGAATTGTGGCAAGGTCTCTGTCTCACTCAGCATTACAACCTCTTCCCCATCATTACTGAGGGGGACTCTCAAGTTCTCATCAACGCTTCTCAGAGGCTTCTTTGGGGCACTCATTCAGAGAAGGTGACTCACAGTTGGCGACTTGAAGCCAGAATCAACAGGTTAAGCAAGTGGCTCATACATCACAGGGTGATTTCCTTCAAGCACGTAAAGAGGGAAGGCAATAAAGTCGCAGACCTCTTGGCCAATCTTGGAACAGACAGCAATAGCACTCTCATACATGGCTCCCTCAACTGCATCCATGATGAAGCAATGCTACAGAACTGCATTATGCTGGTCCACCAAGACCAATCCATGCCGGATCCGGCTGTTTAATGCTCCGGGGAGAGGTCGCCACCTCGCGCACTTCCCCATGAAAACGGCCTGGACAGCCCACATGGCTCCCGGCACTTGCAATTACTCTGCTATTAATGGTTTCTCTCCCGCGACGGTCATTTACCTTGGTCTGCTCAATCCGGAGGAGATTATGGTGGTGCTGCAAGATTTGGAAGCTCAGACGCATGCCACAGCCGACGCCTCTAGTTTGGTGTGTTCGCCCGCCCCGCTGCTCGGTTTGTGCACTTCTGGTTCGCTTGAGGCCAATATAAAGACGTCTACAGGGAAGCGCTGCTCTCTGCAGACCTGCTTCGAACCGGTTCCTGGTATCCATTTCTCCCAGAGTCCGCATTGTCTTTTTAGCTTTCTGTCCAGGACTGGCGCTGTCTGGCGTGGGGAGCCTCTGCGAGATTCCTCTGTCCTCCTGACCTTTTTAGCTTCGCCCATCCCTCTGCTATTCTTACGGCTCCCCAGGCTCTCACTGTTTCTCCTCTCGTTCCTGCTCGTCTCTGTCATCTCCCTTCTGAGATGCCGCGCCTTCGTGAAAGGATGCGGGCGCGTTGTGGCTCCAGCCGGTGTCACAGTCGCTCTCCTCCCAGCACTTTTTCCATTGATAACACCCCGGACCCTCACCAGAATTTGCGCGAGGGCAGAGGACGTGGACGTCGTCGAGCTGATAATTCGGTTTCTGAACCCATGGCTGACGCCTCGCCTCCTCCTTCCCGAGTTCATGACTATGGCGCCAGCTCTTTCCGGCCTGTTCCTCCCTCTCCTCTCCGCCCCACTTTCAGGCAAACCTCGCAGCATGCGGAGCTTAAATTCTTTCCCACAGCCTCCAATTCTGTGCTCACGGCCCTCATCTCGCTCACTCTGCGGGAGGAAATTCCCAACCACCCTGTTCCTAGTTTGGCCTCTGTTCACCCTTCTCCGAGTCCTAGCTCCTTAAACGCTGATGCTGCTCAGGTTATCTCTCCCCTTTCTCCACAGGAGCAGCAGAAAAACATGGAAGCGCCCTCAGGTGGCATGGACACGAGCGACTCTGGAAAGGAGGACAGTAGAGAATTTTTTGGTTGCAGAATCATTGAGGAACCACCGTCACCAACTCATGGCTAGCTTCTACACATCCCTCCAGGTTTTTTGGTTCAATTTCATAGTTACTGCTAGTTTTTGTTGCTGGGCTGACCAGCTGAATCAGTGGTCTCTGCACTGTAGCTTCTATGTCTATGTTTATTTAGTTTTTATGCTTTTCAAACCGGTTTCCCTCACGAGGGCGGTTAAAACTCGATGTTTAATAGGACTGGTTTCCCAATATGGGCAGTCATGGTATTCTGTGAACAGCTTGACTTTCAAACACAGTGCTCAGGCTCTCATAGCTGACACTGTGACTGTTTTGTACTAGTATCCTTATACATAATAGAATTAGTTACACTTAGAAAAAAAAAAATATCATTGCCACTACAATAATTTTTTAAATAAAAAATTAATATTGTTAATACTTTTTTTCCTCATAACCATTTCAAACTTTAAAATTCCCATAATACATTTTATCAAACTGAACTGATATGAGCTGAACTATCCCCGACGAGCACTTCACAATATCGAAATTTAAATGAGGAATCCAAATCTTCATTACAAAATCAGGAATGCAAAACATTACTAAACAAGAATTATAATATAATGTTCTTTCGAACCGTAAAGGATTTTATACGGAATATTAGTTAAGATACTTGTAACCAATGATAAAAGTGGTTTTTTTTAAAAAGGAGTAAACAACATTGAAGTGGTTGCTGGCCAATGCATTGTTCGCAGTATAGCAACCGAAAGGTTCATATCCTTCCCGGATTTAGTGCTTGCCAAGAACTTTAACCTATGTCTAATAATAATAACACCACTGTAGTATATTTCTTTTTCAAGCGCTGAAGGTTGGATACGTCGTGGTGAATTGTTATCAACGGAAAAGAGACACAAATTCATCAAGAACTCCAAGGGAACGCGCTACAGAGACAAATGCATAAAATTTAAGGAGTTTCCTTATCGTAACCATTGTTGGCAACGTATTCTCCATTGCCACTGCCAGATCCAGCTCCATAGCCAGAGCCAGCTTCGTAGCCTTTACCAGAACCAGAGCATTTGTTACCTTGTATTGCACATGGATATCTTAAAAAAGTGCTCCAGAATGCATCTCAGCTCTAGCTCCATATCAATAACCAGAAAGTTAGTCTTCTGGTAATCATGGAGAGCTGTGGCGGACTTTCAAAATGAAAATTTTAAATTTCAAAAAGGCGGAACTACATTAATGAGTTGATGTACAACCATATCATCTGTAAAATCTTGAATGACGGAGTGGTGGAGTGAGTGGGGGCGGCGGATGGGAGAGGAGCGGCGCGAAGCGGAGGGAGAGAGGTGGCGGCTGTCAGTCATCAAAGTTGAGCGGGTCCACCTGAATCTCGAAAAGGCCGGAGAGTCACTAGAGGGACAGTCCCAGAGCTGTCCCATCACCTTTCGTTTCATCGAACGAAAGACTCCTCCATATTCAATGGCCAAACATGATTGAATCCAACACCAGTAGCTCGAATACACTTTTTGATCAATTTTTAGACTCGTGTTTGTGATCAATATCGCGACCACGTTGACGTTGTTGTGCCAAACACTATGCCTTCGCCCTGGGGCCAATCTCAATGGTATGCATTTACGCCAATGTTTAATCTCACCTCCTACGGACTGTGAGGACAAGTTTCAATCTTGGCGTCAGCGTGTGAAACCCACGTGTAGAGTTTTGCCACACTCTCTCTCAAATGTAGCTCGGGGAATCGACACTCTCTCAAACACTCAGGCTTTGATATTATGTAGAGGTTTGCTTTTACATCAAAACTCGTAGATGTTGGTAAACTTCCAAACCAGTAACTAGGATCTCCATAGTAAGAATTACGGATTCCAAATTCCATAGAAATACGATGATTACTCCAACACCACACCTATACCAATTCTCCTGATCTATCATGTCGCGCTTGTACCCACGCTTTGCCCTCACAAATTCCATGGCTTCACGGTCTGTAACTATGCCCAAAATCTTGCGCTTTCTCCAATGCTCAGACCTTGCGCAATGGCTCTCTTCCATCGATCTGAAGCTTGGCAATATGTCGCTCGGATTCTCAGCAACGACCACGTGGTTAAAAGCCACGTGCTTTATCAACTGAGCTAAGACGGCATCCATAACGTGGGCAGCATTAAGCACACAACCCTCATGACTTTAACAGTGCATCAAGGGAGGTTTCTTTGAATAAAAAGGTCAATACTATGGTTTAAGAGTTTTTGAAACGAATCAAATCGTTTGTTACGTATCAACCTTTAAAAAAAAATTGATTTCTTTAAAGGTATTTCTTTAAACATGAAAGTATAAAGGTTTTGTAAGGTTTAATAAAAAATATTAAAAAAAAGAAAAAAAACCCGAAGGGTTTGAATCATCATTAATTGAATTGGCTTAAAAATTAATGGGCTTAACACTAGTACAAAACGGCTAATTAGTTACTAAAAAAACGACTAAAATTTGCATATAAACGACTATTTTTGGTCGGTGACCAATAGTAGCTAATTTACAGTGTCTTATAACATGACCAACTTTTGGTCGTTTTTAGCTTAGTCATTAATTGGTTATCTCAATTTTGTTGTCTAGTTGTATATTTGGTTGTTAATTTGGTCGTTAATTTAGTCACTGATTTAGTCATTAATTTAGCCATTGATTTTATCATTGGTTTGGTCATTGGTTTGGTCATTGATTTGGTCATTGATTTAATCTTTGATTTGGTCATTAATTTTCACAATTAATGACCAAATATACAAAAAAATATATTACTATACGATCACCCGACAAAACCAATTAATGACCAAAATTTTGGTAGTGTTATAAGATACTGTAAATTAGCTACTAATAGTCATATATATGCAAATTTTAGTCATCATTTGAAATCAATTAATGGCTAAAGAAATATGATTAAATTTTAGTCGTGTTATAAGATACTGTAAATTAGCTACTAATAGTCATATATATGCAAAATTTAGTCGTCATTTGTGGTCACAAATTTATCATTTGCAGTAGTCATTTATTCGTTATATAAACGACTAATTTAATAGTTTATATTTATTTTATTTACTTTCACTAATAATCATTATAAATGACTAGTTTAATCGTATATTCATTTTATTTGAATTCATCATTAATCAATATAAAGTACTATTTTAATAGTTTTAGAATGATTTATGTGTTCATTATTAATCAACATAAATTAACTAGTATGAATTTGCAACTAAATTTTAAAAAAATGTCATACAAATTACTTGTTCATCTAATATGAAAACCCAAAGTTACATATGTTAATTACAATACCAAGTAATATCAAGTGCAATTATAAATAATTCCAACCACATAAATTATATTATATAAAATGTCAAGTATTACAATATGAGTTTCCAACTTAATATTGGTTGGAGTACAATTTACAGATGATGCAGTAGCATCTAACTCGGAGTAGACGAAAGATGGCTAACTGTCTCACTGTTACACATGTTTGTGGACAGGTTACTAAACCTGTGTTTTATTTACTTTTATTATTCGTTATCTGAACAAGGACAGTACGATTAGGAAACTAAAATGTTTTTGTAGTTTAATTAGAAGTTTTTTTTATGAAACTGGCAATGTAGTTAGAATAATGCGGTTGAAAGTTCAACCGAAAAACAAATAGACTGTCACCTACAGGCATATAAATAGCAGAAAATCATATATTGTAGGTTCGATTTCCCATCAAGTGAATACGAGAAAAACAGAGTTAGAATAAAAACCATCTGCAACCATAAATTACTTCCAGCCAAATTGTTAATTTGCATCTGAATATTGTGAAGTTATTTGTTTATTTCCATACTGATATATATGTAACACCTATGTTTGAGAACACAAATAGATTTGATTTATATGTGAACTGAAAGTCGAACAAAAAAAGGTTACTGCGTACAAGAGGAAGAAAACTTATTTTTTTTCTTCATATTACTAACAGGCTACGAAGATAGTGGATGATACGCACAGGCCAGAAGATAGCGGAGTTTTATTTTTTCTCACAACGAAACTAAACGAAGAAGGAATTGCAGACAAGACCAGGCAGCCACAGGAGTTCTAGTTGGCCCGAACTTGGAGAGGAAAATCGACAACAAACAGTGGTTAGCAAATAGAGGCAAGAAAAGGACATGCAGCTAAAAGAAACAAATTGAAATAGTAGGGAAACCGTCGTGGAAGAAGTCAACATATAAACAGTTGATAAGTGCCATTGCAGGAATCGAAATGAGGCTAGTGGTAGCAGGAAGCCGCGCAACAGAGACAGAGCAAGGTCTGCTCGACTTAACGAAGTACCCATTACCTCGCCCAGAAACGCAGAGCAGCGTGAAGAAACCCTCGCGCATTTTGGAAAACCAGCAGAGGTCGAAGAAACCCTCCTCTCAGTTCAACTCGCGAAGGAATAGCAATACAGTCGGAATATAGTTACAATTGTGAGAGTGTGGCGCAGGAACCAGGGTGTAGTTAATACACCAGAGCTCGAGGATAGGGTCGTAAATACGGAGATGGATTGTCATAAAAACTAAAGGACCATATGTACACCAGACATCAATGCAATTGAATTCGTATTATTATATTTTCATTTAACCATTTTCAATATTTATCATTGAGCTGGCGTATTTTAACATATCACAACTATAACATTAAAGTTTGAATCCGAAAAACTTTGTTTGCCACCTGTACACGAGGGCTGGGCCTTCATCATTTTTGGTATCAGAGCGAGTTTGTTAAACAGTTAACATGGAGGTTGGTAGACGAGGACGAGGAAGGGGGAGAGCTAATTGAAGATTAGCAGAGGAAGGACTGAGGGAAGAAATTTGTATTTTGAATGAGCGATTAGCAGCAGTGGAGGCTGGAAGAAGAAGGGACCCTGACGGAGGGGATGACAGTGATGAGGAGGTTGCAGAAGCGACAGATGGTTTTGAAGGAAAAGGACCTGAACTTAGATTATTGAGGTCAGTTTTATTATCGAGTAGCAAGCCAAAACATGAGCTTTCTACTTACGATGGGAATCTATCAGCAGATGTGCTGCTGGATTGGCTCAGTGAGTTGAACAAGTATTTTGATTTTGAAGAAATCGGCGAAGATAAGCGGGTAAAATTCGCTACCACCAAGCTGAAGGGACATGCGTCCTTATGGTGGGATAGTATTCAGGCGGAGAGGAAAAGGCTGAATAAACCGCCTATTAAAAAGTGGGCCAGGATGGAGGCCAAACTGAAGGATAAATTTTTTCCAAAGGATTATCAGATCATGTTGTACAGACAAGTGCAAAATCTGAGGCAAAAAGGCTTGATTGTTAAAGAATACACGGAGGGATTTTACAGGTTGAATTTGAGAGCGAGGTATGTAGAATACACCCCCGAAAAGACAGCCAGATTTGTAAATGGCTTGAAAGGGGAGATACTGGATTAAATCAGTATTATTTCACCCAGAACTATCGATGAGGCATATCAGTGTGCCTTGAAAGCGGAAGAAAAAATAATCAGGAAGCAGAATGCCAGAAGAGGAGGAACTAGCAGAGGAAAAGGGAAGGTTTTTGGCAGGGGTAGAGGCACAAATCCTAGTGAAGAAGGCAGCAGTTCCAAACCTTCAGGGACAGTAGAAAAGGACAATAACACCAGAGGGGGACAACCATACCAGCGGGGGAGAGGAAATGGTCGGAGCAGAGGAGCTGTCCAGTGTTATAGATGCCATAAGTGGGGGCATAAGTCTTATGAGTGTCCTGAAGGGGAATCAGCAGGTGGTAGAGGAACCTATGTTGCCCAAACAGAGGAAGCAGAGGCACCACCCCAAGAGGTAGAAAATGCACCTGAGACAGGGGAAGCTTTGGTGTTGAATAAAGTGTTGCTGAAACCAACCAAAGAAGTTGCAGAATCGGATCAGCGAAAAGCTTTATTCGGAACATTTTGCAAGTCACAGGGAACGTGCTACAAACTGATAATTGACAGTGGGAGTACAGATAATTTGGTGGCCACAGAAATGGTGGAGAAGTTGGGGTTGAAACGGTTGAAGCACCCCACTCCTTATAAAGTGCAGTGGCTGCAGAAGGGACATCAGCTATTAGTTGATGAGCAGTGCGAAGTAGAATTTTACATTGGCAGGTACAAGGACAAGATTATCTGTGATATTATGTCGATGGATGTATGTCATATATTGTTATGAAGGCCTTGGCAGTATGACAAGAAGGTGGTTCATGATGGAAAGACAAATTGTTACAAGTTTTTCAAGGGTGGGGTTAAGCACACGCTTGTACCCATGAAGGAGGAAAATACAGCAGAAGCTAGTGGGGTTAAAGCATTACTGATGGGAGGTAAAGAATTTTTGAAACAAATCGACGATAATGATGTAAATTTTTCTGTAGTAAGGAGGCCAAGGACAGTGGTACTGCACACAAAGATCATAGACTTACTAGAGCATATTCATGATATGTTGCAGGACTTTGGTGATATCATAGCGGATGATCTTCCGGACGAACTGCCTCCTAAGAGGAGCATCAGTCATTGTATTGATTTTATACCAGGAACTATTCTGCCAAATAAAGCAGCTTATCGTATGAGTCCTAAGGACAACGAGGAGATTAGGAAGCAGGTGTGGGAATTGTTGGATAAAGGGATGATCAGAGAAAGCATGAGCCCCTGTGCAGTTCCGACAGTTTTGGCTCCAAAAAAAGGTGGAGAATGGCGAATGTGCACAGACTCAAGGGCTATTAATAAGATTACTATCAGGTACAGGTTTCCATTGCCACGAATGGACAACATGATGGACTGTTTGAGCGGAGCAGCATACTTTACGAAGATCGATCTGAAGAGTGGCTACCATTAGATTAGAATTCGAGAAGGGGATGAGTAGAAAACAGCCTTCAAGACGAATGAAGGGTTGTATGAATGGCTGGTGAAGCGATTTGGTTTAAGTAACGCCCCTAGTACGTTTATGCACCTAATGAACGAAGTGCTAAAAGAGTTCATTGGGAAGTTTGTAATTGTTTATTTGGATGAAATATTGATTTTCAGCAGGACGAAAGAAGAACACTTCAGGAAAGTTTGAAGTGTATTGAGGAAATTGCGGCAGAATAAGCTGCTAATGAATTTGAAAAAGTGTACCTTTTTTCAGCAAGAGTTAGTGTATCTGGGTTTTGTAATTGCAGAAAATGAGTTGAAGATGGACCCAGAAAAGGTTGTAGCTATAGTTAGATGGCCATCCCCAAAGAGTCTATTTGAAGTCCGAAGCTTTCACGGATTGGCAAGTTTTTACAGAAAATTCATCAGGAATTTCAGTGAAATCTGCACACCCATGTTGGATACGATCAAGAAGGCAAATCAACCTTTTTGCTGGACAGAGGCAGCAGAGAGAAGTTTTCAGGTTTTAAAGAGGAAGATCACTGAGAGACCGATATTGAGGTTGCCTGACTTCAACAAACTTTTTCAAGTTCGTTGTGATGCCAGTGGTACAGCCATTGGGACAGTACTTAGCCAGGAGGATAGGTCGGTTGCTTATTTCAGTGAGAAGTTGAATGGAAGTAGGCAGAAATACTCAACCTATGATAAGGAATTCTATGTGGTCGTCCAAGCATTGAAGCACTGGAGACACTACTTATTAGGTAATGAGTTTGTTTTACTTTCTGATAATTCTGCGTTACAGTATATTATGCAGCAGCATAAGTTGAACCATAAATATGCAGAATGGGTTGAGTATCTACAGAGTTTTACGTTTGTGCTGAAACATATTAGTGAGTAGGCCAACAAGGTGGAAGATGCGTTGAGTAGAAGGGCTTTGCTCTTGCAGGAAAGTACAATGCAAGCTTTGGGTTTTGAGCATTTGAGGGATTTGTATCAGACAGATACAAACTTTAAGGACGCCTATGAGGCTTTCCAAAACCCTTTGTTGAGAAATAATAGTCCATGGTTGGACTACAATTTGCAGGAGGGATTATTATTCAGGGGAGGACAGTTCTGCATTCCCGACTGTTCAATGAGGGAGAACATTATACGGGAAAAGCACAGTGGCGGTCTAGCCGGACATTTCAGCATAGACAAGACATTGTCGTAGATCGAACACTTTTATTACTGGCCAAGGATACGACGAGACGTGCAGAGGTACGTAAGCAGATGTAAAATGTGTCAATTGGCGAAAGGTTGCAGTCAGAATACAGGACTTTATATGCCACTTCCTATTCCAAGTAGACCATGGGACTCAGTCAGTTTGGACTTTGTCTTGGGTCTGCCTAGAACACAACGGGGTTTTGATTCAATGATGGTGGTAGTGGATCGATTCTCGAATATGGCACATTTTATACCCTGCAGGAAAACCAGTGATGCCACTCACGTAGCACACTTGTTTTTCACAGAGATTGTCAGACTGCATGGCTTGCAGAGGTCCATCATTTCCGACCGGGATGTGAGGTTCATCGGACATTTTTGGCGTACCCTGTGGAATAATTTGGACACTCAGTTACAATTCAGCTCCGCTTATCACCCACAGACCGATGGGCAAACATAGGTGGTGAACAGGAGCTTAGGAAATCTGCTACGGAGTTTGATAGGTGAAACTTCTCGGATGTGGGATCGCGTACTTGCTCAAGCAGAATTCGCTTACAACGACTCACCGAATCGCAGCACAGGTTACAGTCCCTTCCAGGTCTTGTATGGCATGCATCCTCATGGAGTGCATGAGCTGCAAGATTTAGGAAAACTTGAAAAACAGAGTGCTGATGGAGAAGATTTCACCCAAGCAATGAGCGACTTACATGAGCAAGTGAAAATAAAATTACAGGACAGCAGTCAAAAGTACAAATAGCGGGCAGATTAAAAAAGGTGGGAGGTTCAGTTTAATGTTGGAGACGAGGTTCTTGCACACTTGCGCAAGGAACGGTTCCCAAAAAGGGAATACAACAAGCCAAAATTTAAAAATACTGGCCCCTGCAAAATTATTCGCAAGTTTTCCGCCAATGCTTACGAATTACAGCTACCACCAGGAATAGGTATTTCACCCATCTTTAATGTGGCAGATCTATTTCCTTATACTTCTAATTCTGAAGATGACACGATAGTATGGCCAGAACGGGACACCCAACTTGATGAAGGTTCTTGGGTGAGATAGATGCCCACGGCACAGCCCCTTGAGATCGAGAGTATTCTCGACACACAGGTAGCCAAGCGCACGCACAGGAAGGAATATCTACGGTATTTGGTCAAGTGGAAGAACCGTCCTATTGAGGACAGTTCGTGGCTTGACGCGGTGCAGATACAGAAGGTTGGTTATTCGGTTGACGATCTCATGGAACGAAGCCATGACTTTTGGTCACCCCGGGAGCCTGATGCAGGAGCATCTAACTCGGAGTAGATGAAAGATGGCTAACTGTCTCACTATTACACGTGTTTGTGGACAGGTTACTAAACCTGTGTTTTATTTACTTTTATTATTCGTTATCTGGAAAAGGACAGTACGATTAGGAAACTAAAAAAATTTTGTAGTTTAATTAGAAGTTTTTTTTATGAAACTGGCAATGTAGTTAGAATAATGTGGTTGACAGTTCAACCGAAAAAAACAAAACAGACTATCACCTACAGGCATATAAATAGCAGAAAATCATATACTGTAGGTTCGATTTCCCATCAAGTGAATACAAGAAAAACAGAGTTAGAATAAAAACCATCTACAACTAGAAATTACTTCCAGCCAAATTGTTAATTTGCATCTGAATATTGTGAAGTTATTTGTTTATTTCCATACTGATATATATGTAACACCTATGTTTAAGAACGCAAACAAATTTGATTTATATGCGAACTGAAAGTAGAACAAAAAAAGGTTACTGCATACAGGAGAAAGAAAACTTCTTTTTTTTCTTCATACTACTAACAGGGTACGAAGATAGTGGATGATATGCACAGGCCAGAAGATAGCGGAGTTCTATTTTTTCTCACAACGAAACTAAACGAAGAAGAAATTTCAGACAAGACCAGGCGGCCACAGGAGTTCTGGTCGGCCCGAACCTAGAGAGACAAATCGACAACAAACAGTCGTTAGCAAATAGAGGCAAGAAAAGGACACGCAACTGAAACAAACAAATTGAAATAGTAGGGAAACCGTCGTGGAAGAAGTCAACATACAAACAGTTGGTAAGTGCCATTGCAGGAATTGAAAGGAGGCTAGTGGTAGCAGGAAGCCGCACAACAGAGACAGAGCAAGGTCTGCTCGACTTAACGGAGTACCCATTACCTCACCCAGAAACGCAGAGCAGCGTGGAGAAACCCTCACGAAGTTTGGAAAACTAGCAGAGGTCGAAGAAACCCTCCTCCCAGTTCAGTTGGCGGAGGAATAGCAATACAGTCGAAGTATAGTTACAATTGTGAGAGTGTGGCGCGGGAACCAGGGTGTAGTTAATACACCAGAGCTCAAGGATAGGGTCGTAAATATGGAGATGGATTGTCATAACAACTAAAGGACAATATGTACACCAGACATCAATGTAATTGAATTCATATTATTATATTTTTATTTAACCATTGTCAATATTTATCACTAAGCTGGCGTATTTTAACATATCACAATTACAACATTAAAGTTTGAATCTGAAAACTGTGTTTGCCACCTGTACACGAGGGTTGGGCCTTCATCAACAGATAAAATATTATTGATCATTTCAAAGCATTATCATTATCTTGCCAAGGAATTGCAAGTGAATTCACCAACTCTGAAAACTTGACCATCAGTGTTTATTTGTGTGTCTTATGCGAGATATTGGCTCTACGAGTATCACTAGACCAATACACTTCTCTCTCTTTGTCACTCTAGTGTTATTGTTCCCCTCTTTCTTCAATCATTGCTTCTTACCATCAATACTGAGTGCATTTTCTGCAAAAATAAAACAAAAAAAGTTACAATGCAAAGTATAAGACATGAAAGTTGATGAACATTGGAATATAAACTAAAGTAGACTATAAAGGATTTATACGATATATACCTCAACATCAGCAATATTGTTAATGTCATTTTTCCCCATAAAAGCAAGAAACTCGAACAAGTTTTCTTTAGTTGGGAAATAGTTGCCACTATGTGGCCAGATGACCTGTATAAACAAAGAAATTAAAATGTCACAAATAAACACAACAAAGCTAGCAATTTCTAATAAGAATGTCTCATGCTCCACTTTTATAGTTGTATCATTTCCTCTAGTTATCTCTAAGTAGTGACACTTCAACAATAAAACTGGTTAGTATAAATCTAATGGGTGCAACAAAGTATTGTTGACACGATATTACCAACAAGAAACTAAAAAATAATAAGAAAAGACTTTGTAAATTGTGATACTAACCGGGAATATAGCTTCAATATAGTAATCTTCAATTATCAATGTACTATTCCAAGGGAAAAGGAATCAAATTCCCATAAGCCAACAAATTATGTATTCCCCTTGTTTTCCTTGTAATTAATTGAGAAATATTAGCCCACGCAATTTCCATTTAGAATCTTGGAAATGATTCTATAAATATTCAAAGAAAACTTGATGTTACTCATTCATTTTTCTCTAACGCGGAGAAAAATGAATATGCTAACTTGTTTTTGAGCTGGAGAGTTCTGTAATTCATCGTGTCCAAAATCATTGTTTATTTTTGTGATTGTTTTTTTTAATGATTAGGGAACTGGCCTATATTTGATCAAAAAACATATTTTTCAAAATATATTCCATTTTTCTAATTCAAAGCTAGATTTCCTTACAGTTTATGATGTTCAAACAAACTAGAATCATTTTCCTTTAATAATTCATTGTTGTAATATACTACTAAACAGACAACTACGTAATGAAGTTATTAGTGGTGGAATACTAAAAAATCACAAATACAGGCAAGAAATAACACCACTATGTCCTAGACACGCCAAGTCTTTATCCTCTTGGTTGGAAATATTACTTCATGAAAACAACATATTTGACAAAGAGAACTTTTATAAAACTAACTAACGCCTGTGTATCCAACAACATTGACATTTCTATTGGAATGCCCTCAAAATGTGTGGACGTATCAAACAAGTGTAGTGCACTTCCCTATAAGGTTAAAGTTTGGCAATGGAATATGTTGTCCCTTAGTCTAAACAGGTTTTAACTTGCCTTTGATAACTTAGAGAGAATGAGAATCAAATATAGAACAATGAAAGATATATTTTATTCATTCACACTTACCTAGATCCTAAAAAAGCATTGAACAGCTATACAAATCCAAGAATGTCTCACATTCCACCAGGAAACAAAATTTCTTGATTTTGATTGTAACCCTTGAGGCTTTCTCAAATTTGTAAACAAGTAACATCATAAATATTTTTCCTTAGTTTTCAAACCTTCTTCTGTGTGGAGCTTGAGAAAATATGTGCATACACATATCACAATATAGCATGTTGTGGAGTACATTTACATGAAACCAATCATTCAAATTTTTATATTCTATCAAGATTGAGGCATGTGTTAAATGCCCAATATTTTCATCTCTGCGCAATGGTGTCATTAATAATTTGAAGGTTCTTGGCTTGCTAGTATGATCTAATTATTGCTTTGTGCAAGATGTTTTTTCACTCCTTTTTTTAAAATTTTAATGTTTATGAATAGTATATAGACACAATGGATGCTTCAAATAATAAAAGAGGCAATTATTTTTCCATCAATAGAATTCAAGTATTTGCATATGGTATAAATTCAGTAGTTCTATTAGTGGTACTTAGGGTCAACCTAAACGTTTATTTCGCATGCATCAAAATAAGTACAAAGTTATAATAGGAAGGACTCATGCGAATTTTTCTAATCGTACCTGTTGAATCTACAAGTGTTAATGTTGTTGTGCTCAATTTATTATTGGGGTACCTATCAACTGACAAAGTTTGTACAAATGTTTGAAATGATACTAAATAATATGGACCTGAGGGACTAAAGAACGAAAGCACAAGAAAATCTGCAAGTGTTAATGTTCTTGTGCTCAATTTATTATTGGGGTACCTATCAACTGACAAAGTTTGTAAAAATGTTTGAAATGATACTAACTAAGATGGACCTGAGGGACTAAAGAACAAAAGCACAAGAAAATACTTGATTGAGATCTATAGGTGATATATATATATATATATATTCATGGGCCTAGTTCTTACAATGACCTTTCCTAGAGTCTTACACCATAACTACTTTCCCATGTTAAACCATCGTTTTGCGTCATTAGCAAGCCTTCTTTAGACAGTCCATTAGCCTCTGACTTAAATTATCTAGAAATATGATGGAATGATATCTTCAAGGACTGTGACTTGATTGTCTTCAACTAATCTAGAATGGGTTGCAAAAAAAATTATTCCATCCTAAACCTCCATTCAACCAATTGATAACCAAGGAATCCCCAATGACCTAGAATTAAGTCACCTCTCCTCTATTTCTACTGTTAACAAAAAATTTAGTGCATTTATTTCATCAGAAATGTTAGAGTTTGTACCAATAAATTCTTTAATTTTTGAAGGTATGAGTATAATAGAATCACTATGGTATAAGATACCTCCTACAACATATTCTGCTTGTTGACCTTGACTGGCACTGTTGAAAATTGAAATAACACCATTCCCACTCTTAACAATAGAAAGATGGATCAATGTCCTTCCTTTACCAGTGTTAGGGGATTTTTTACTTTGAAAGCTTAGTCATGACTTGGAGACACACTGAAACAATGGCTTATACTTACCTTGAAAGATGTCAGAGTTTCTGGCAAGCCAAATACATCAAAACACCATAAGATGCAATGCCTTACAACCCTTTAAGTCTTTATTCAAAGCCCATTATTTAAAAATTGAATACGGTATCGCTCATAGGTATATATGCATCTAGTCACTTATTTTTTTGAAAATTTTTGAACTTCTAAAGCTTCTTCCACTACCAAGGTGCATGCTCTTGCTTGTCATTTTCAATATCTTTGTCATTTTCTGTTTCCATTCCTTGCTATGAGATAATGGTACTATCCAGAGTAAATGAACTGTTGCTTCAAAAGTAGTCAAAAATACTTTTAATTGTACCATGATCATAGAAATAATTCACCATTGTTGTATTACATTCTTCGTTGTTGCACTAAGAAATCCTATATCATCACGATGTCGATTGTGAACTACAAAAACCTTCACAAGAGTCACATAATATGATCACGTTGCAGACACAACCTTATTCATATTGTCAAAGTCCAAGAGATCAAATGACATCCTTTTAACTTTTTGGGCTTGAGATGTTTCTCCTACACTTACAGAGGCTCCAATGTCATCCTCTGATGCATTTGCATGTCGCCCAAGCTGACCAAGACACATTCTTCTAATCCCTTCGATACCATGGTCTTTTTTTGTCTTTTTTCTATAACAAAAATATATTAGGGTTCAATGGACTAATGAGAAGCAAGCCCATTCCTCATAGACATTGGGTTCACATGTCGAACAACTGAAACTGTGTTAGTGTCATTGCCAACTTCTATAGCTGCTACTTTTGGTGCCAAATTTTCAATTTCAGGTCCTTTTCAACCTCTTTATTTGCATCTACTTTTGAATCACTAACAAGAGATTTATACCAAACTATTTCTTTGTACACCATCCCTACATGCTTCAATATGTTTGCATCCCCAGAAGAAATTTCAGGCATAATTATTGTTGTGCTTTTCAGTAAATGTGTTAAAAAGGATAAAATACCATCTAGAATTGAAAGTCATCTCAAATTTCATGTGTTGTGCTACCTCAATATCTTCCAGCTTTTTTCTAGCCTACAAATCCATGAATTCATTTGCAGGTTTCATGTGTTCTCTCAAAGTAGTACAAACAACCCTTGTAAGAGGAGATAAGTGTTGTCGTGAAAATTTCTTAAATGCAACAACAATATTCAAGGCACCTTGAAATGACAATGGTAAGAGGCATAAATCAAACAGTTGAAGCATAGCCTCTATACCCTTTTTCTCAATAAACACCCATGTATCTATATTTTGCAGAATATTATCTAAGAGACATGTAGCATTGCTTATACAATATGGGAGAAAGAATTCCATGTTTGAAGACAATTTTTCAGCATAAGTATCAACCCCTAACTCAGATGTCACCATCGATGATTCATCTCCATCCACTGAACTAATTGTTTGTTGTTTTAAATCAGTCTCCATGGGAATAGGCACATAAGAGCCGGAAATTTTTTGCAACAGGGAAGACACTTCAGCACCAAATCCAAGTTTTGCAATAGTATTTAATATTTCAATCAATACATCCACCCCATGCCCCTTCAAATAAGGAGCATGTTGTATCATCTCATCCAAGGCAGATGATAAGGAACTAAGAGTGTCACTTGCCAAAGCCCGTAAGTGGGCTTTTGATGTAAAAAAATTCACAAAAGATCTTAGAGCACCACAATCATTAATAGCTTGAAGTCTGAGGTTATTAAGTCACAAAGCATCTAATCATTATGGTATACAATCTGCTGCATCTGCAGAAGGGAGGATACCAACCATGATGAAATCCAAAAAATCATTAGGGAGACCAACAACATCTAGAGCAAAATAGCAAGTTGGATCTTTGTAAATAAGATCACTTGTGACTATAGTTGCAAGTGAAAAGACCCCAACACCAAAGTCCTTTGATCTTCTGAATATATTGCACAAGACAAATCGCAAAGAACTCTTCAAATCTTATAGTTTGGTAGTATTTCCAGGAGCATATGTGCCAAGAGATAGAGCCCAAGGCAAAGCCTTCATAATAATTCTTCTATGATAAGGAACCAATGTGTCAGGTTAAGAAGTTTGCATTGCCTCTGACCTAGCAGCATTTTTAAGAGGAGACTTGCCCTTGGAACCTGATTGTGATTCTCCACTCTGCTTCCTTTCTCCTCAAGATGGTAGACTTCAAATGTGTTATGGTGTTGTCCAAGGCTCCAAAACCCCTAAAGGAGGTTTCAGCAGGATTACTAGTCCATAAAAGGCTCAAGAACATTCATAATAGATGTTACCAAGTGTATATGCTGTGGATCCAAATCTTTGAGAAGAGGGAGCAAAGTTGGCATTAAACCCACATCCCATAATGCAGTGCAGCCAAAAGAAGCAGAAACTAGAGTTGTTACAAGAGAAAGCAGTGCTTCTACTAAACATATCAAACAATAGGATGATTCACTGGAAACTTATTTCCATTGAGCTCAGGGGGATATTGGATATTGTTGATGCAATATCGAATATAGTTGAGAAGAGAAATATTATTACAAAGGCTTACCAAAACTCCACTCCCAATCCTTCTAAAATGGAGTTGACATTCCAATGTTTATTTTCATTAGATCTTGTTACGGATTGACCAACTCCATAATTGAACCTTTATTAGGGCCGAGAAGGTCATTCTCTTGAGACAAGCACTACCAATTCATCTAATATCAATTAGCTTCATCTCACATGTATCCCCAAAAGAGGATGACTTTCTTGTTGAATGTAAGAGCCTGAAGGTGGCACAACTATCGAAGGCAATCACCCTTCGTCTCCAACTCCAAATGGACTACGTGCCATATCCCAATTTTTCTTTCATGTTCCACCTAGCCAAGCCCACAATTGCTTTCCATGCTAACCAATTACTCTAGGAAATTGAAATAAGTGAGCTTGAGATCTGGAATTTGGTGTGCTAAATTTTCTTAAACCTAGCAACTAGCAAATTTAGTTTCTAGTAAATTTACTTCTTGTAGATTATTTAAAGTTTCAGCTTACTGAATAAAAATCACTATTGGGATTTAACAAGTAAATAAAATAAAACCAGTGGTTGCAAATTGTACACCAATCCCACACATGCATACACAGAAAATATGCACATCAAAATTTGGTGTTCGTTAAATAATATCTTATCGTACAAGGTTTTCCTTACTGGAAATATGGTCCTTTGTGGAAAATTACAATCTCCAACAACTATATAAATTTTTTGGGCACCTGTGTAGGTTGTACTATCCAAATTCTCCTAAGAAACCACACGACTTGCCATCTGCTCAACCTGCGGTGCAGCCTTTCTGTCGCCTGTGCGATTGTTTACACCCTTGCCCATAGCACGTGAAATAGTTTACTGCTTCAAGTGGCATGTACGACTGCTCTGCGCACTTTTCACAACACATGCGTCCCTAATGCAGCACACATTATTGTTTTGAACCCTCCACACAACTCGTGTTTCTCTCTCAAGATGAGTATGGACGCACTGTGCCATTTTTGTTGGATGATCTATAGAATTTTGTTGTACAACCTTATTGGGAATGATCCTTGCTGCAGAAATCACTCTGTTGCACTACAAATTTCAAAACATATCACTTGGATGAAATTCCCTTTTCATCCAATCACATGTCTAGAGTCTAGACACTCAAATCTATTTGGAAGTACCTGTCTAGTGCTACTATCATAAACAGGGGGAGGATGAAGGAGATGATATCACACAAAGAAAAATCCCCCCTGCACTTTCCCCACTTGTTGACATCCTACAAGTCAAAACAGAACCTGCCATGGAGCATCACCCTCTAGACCCCTTAACACTCATATGGTAGCCAAAATAGACATTTGAGTGGGAAGCTTGATCAAACCAATCCCCTTGACATCCTTGGGGATCGTAACACATCCCAAGGGGCCAATGGAAGACCCTTTGGTTTTATTGAGACCATGGTTACAATCCCAAAATCTGCTCTACTATTGATATCGGGCCTTGCTATGCAACCAACAAGACACATATTGCAAGTCTAGTAGGATTGTGGAACCATGGTCAACTTCCTCGTAAAGGGAAGGTCTCGATGATGCTAAATAGGAAGTTTCCTTTGTAGTTGTTGAAGTTACCAATTCTACATGGATATTGGCAAAAGATCTAGACTAAAGGGAATACACAAATATCTAACAACCATCTAGGGTGGGGTAAATTTCCAAGCTAAGGGATTCTAGTTAGGAAGAGATTCCAACCCCACCAGGAAAAAAATAGTTTTTTATTCACTAAACACATCACTTGATGTCAAATTGATTATGTCTAAAAAAGCGTGAGCATCATCAACTAAACTTATCTAAGCACTATTTGGTATATAAAAGCTAATGTATTAGTGAAAAATGTGTTCTCCATAGTCACACATCTAGGTCCAAACTCCACGTGAGTCACCATCTGAATAATGAAACTCCAATCCACTCAATCAAAATCTTTGTCAAATGCAATTTCAAAGAAAAGGGGTTGCTGGCTAGTTTTTGTGCACATTTGAAGGTTTTACATGTTGAAAACATGGTATTGATATTACTTATTTGTACAAAAAACTTGTGTTATCATTACACAACCTTCCACGGCATTTCCTAGATCCTTAGAGTCTTTGTTTTAGCCATGATCTTGTGTGCCACACTAAGCAATGTAATTGGATGCCAATCATCAATTGTGTTTGTGGCTGCTTTTTTGGGAATGTGTTTGCCAAATGACAAAAATTGTCACTAATCATGGCTCATGGCCTTGTAAAATTCACACAGAATGCCATCTAGATTCTATACCCAGAGCCTTTCCATTCTTCATGTAGCTAAGTACTGCAAAATCCTCCTCTTTTGAGAAGTCATCGTTCTTCAACCTGCTCTAGTGACCAATAAAAACCTTATGAAGATTGACCCTACAATAAGAATTTCTTGTAGCCACTACATGATCCATCATGGTATAAGGAGAAAATTATTTTGAAATTGCAATTTGAACATAATTTCAATTGGAGCGCCAAAAAAAGAACCATTTGCATGGAGTAATCCAAGATCCTGTTCATTGCCACTTTTATTTTCAAAAAGTCAAAATAGAATTTTGAGCCCTCATATCCCTTATTAATCCACTGCAGCCTGAAACAAACTCAGACACCCTTGGCAATATATTCCCCTCTGCTTCACCTACCTCTGAACCATTATGTCCTACCATGCATCCTCACCATAGAGGGACACATTATGGAGATCTGCTTCAATAGCAATGCACACCTATTGAAGTTTACCTTGCTGCAACACCTTTCTGCCTTTTGTGGGCCATCATCCTACCCCAACCTCTCATGGATTTGAAAATACAACATCTTTGGTTATAGCCTATGATCCAAGTAGATTGAAATGCATTTTTTACTGTTTATCTAATGGAAGTATGCAATGTCTCTAGGTAATTTTTGGCCTTGGGGTTCAATCCTTATCTAAGATTTTCCAATCATGAAAATAATCATAACAGCAGTGCACATTTATCAACTCATATAACAGTAAGTACCCTTCTATATAATTCACTAATGATATAAGAGATATTTAACAGTCATTTGTTTCTTCAGAAAACCACCACAAGTTAGGGCTAACTGCCTAAGGAACAGTAGACTTATAAAACCAATATTCCACCAATATAATTCTGACTATAATGTCAATATTCAATAGATAAATATTCCAACTGTAACCCACACTAGTACTATCCAAGTTTAGTTGGTAATATACTAATTAACAGCTCACTGTCTAATTGTGATGCCTCCAAACTTGTTTGATGTTAGGAAGAGCTTGTGACAACCCTTTCTTAGTGGAGTTTCAATTTTCGGATGGAGTAGCCTCCTAACCTGGTAAAATGGTTGGTTAGATCTTATTATAGTCCCCTTTTGATCCAAATTTCATCCGCAGTTGGAGATTTGATCCTGTTGCTACATCACGTCAACAAACTATAGGTTTTGGAGGCCTGCTTGGGATGTTTAGTAATTGTTGGCCTGTAATTGGAGGCCTGTAATTGTTGGGGAGTGGTTTCAAAGCTTCATGTGATCACATACACCTGAAAGAGATATCTTATGTGGCCCTAAATACACTCAGGAGGAGAGCCGCCTACAGGTGATGCCCTAAATGATTCAAACTGGGCCCTAAAAACCACCTAGTAACCCACTGATCTCCTGTTTGGTTGAGAACAACCTCGCTACCTCCTGTTTGGCTTTAGTGCCTCAGAAAGGACCCCTCGCAACCTTACCTTTCCTTAACCAATGGTCTGAGCTTGGGTGCACCATAGACAGATCACAGAGAGAAGATCTTACTACCTAGAAAAACTAATGGTGGCCAGGCATCCCATAGAAAGACCTTTGCTGTCTTGAACATGACCTATTGACCAAGAATAACCACTAAGAATCTGTTTCCCTGCTTTCTAAAACAAATCATACATGCTCCAAAATATTATGTTGTAAGAGGTGTAATGAGTGGTTACTGTATGGCATGTTAAAAATTTGAATCTATCTTTCAAAGACATTAATATTAATCTCTGTTTTAATATTTAATTTTTCTGTTTCTTGTGTTCATTGGAATAATGCTCTATTTGGGAGCAAATGGATGGTTCGAGAAGCATGTAGAACTATGGGATGTTATTTGTCTAACAATCCCTTCCTACTTATAGAAGTGACACAGTTAGGAAACATTTCATGAGATGAACACTTTGTTCAATTTGGAAGAAATTTATGTATTTACTATTTAAATCAAGTTTAACTATGTAATTGTTGCCCAACATTGCCATTTTTAGGTAAGATGTGGGAAGTCTTTAAGTTGGGGTCAAGGAGTGTTAACTGTTATTTGTTTTTTAGGCAATAAACTCTTATTTGACTACTTTTTGGCTCCTGGATGTAATAATTTGTAATTCTTAATGAAATATCTGTGCAATTTTCCCCTAAAATATTGTTTTTAAATTGCATGTCCCCTATTTATATATATTTAACAACAAATGTTGTTGTACTAATTACTATGTAAGTGAAACCTTCATTCAAGGGTTTGATAAAAAAGGTATGTATTCATGATAATTTTTCTTTTCTTCACTTCCGCATTATATTTTATCATCATTTGAAGTGATAAACAATTTTAAACTTGCTTGAAATTTAAAAAAAAAAAAGGTGTAAATAAAAATAAAATTGGGTTTTGACCCTATGGGGATTTGACCCCAATTGTAGGGTAATCAATTGTATTATCATTAGCTTTACTCATATACTCTGAATGATGGGATGGTTTTTGTTATTATCTATTCATTTCCCTAGCTTCTCTACCCATAGATCCAACACTTAAAAGTGCCTCTACACTTGTGGGTGGCCCCTAAGGGGTGGTTTAGCTTATTATTTTCGTCGTCTTACTGCATTTCTCAGATCTAGAGGTGCATAACAGCAAGTTACTTTATCATCGACAACCATTTACTAAAGTCTATAGCAAGTTATTCACCTCCCAATTTGTAAGGGTTCCTATCAGTCAACTTGGTGCTATTCAAAGAGTTATGTGTAGTATTTTGAGTGTCTTTATGCTTGCTGATTTGCATTTTTCTGTAGTCATATTTCATTTGTATATTTACTCTCATGAAGACCTTGACAAGACCACTATTTTGGGTGGTTAAGCCACCAACTGATTTGAACAAGACCTACCCACTTATGATCCAATTTCAAACCAATCCATTTGAAACTAGGCAACCCATAGAGCACCAAAATGCATAAAAACCAAAAACAAAATAACATAAAAATGCACCCCCTCTCTTAAAGCCTAATCCTCAAAATTCTCAAGTTCGAATTGGATCTACAATAGCCAAAAAAATACCAGAATGTATCAAACCAATGGAAGGCTTTAACTCTAGCCTTTCTCATAGTTGGACAATACCTAGCATGGAAGTTGGGTTCAAGCCCATGGGTCAAAATTGGCACATATGCAATAGTTGTGATTGGGGACAATGTCTTCCTTCTAGAGACACTTATTGTTCAAATTCCAGAGACACGTCAATGCACACTTAATAGAAATGTTGTTGTCAATTGAATGAAAATTTGGAGATAGGGATGGGTCCAAGCACAGAATTTGGGACATGAAAGAAAGCAAGGCCCACATTCGTTTAAGCGATTCGAATGATGAAATTTCTTGGTCCTATAACACCTCAAGTGGACATTATTTAACTAAGTTGGGGTATTATCTGGCAATGCAAAACCTAGAAACGTCAACAAAAAAATGGTGGTTCAAGAAGCTGTGGATGAAGGGAATTTCGTCCTCATTTTATTTATACTAATTACTCAGCCCGACAATATTGGGTAGACTGTAGAACAAAGAATAAACCAATTCCATATCCTCTACCCACTGTGGGAAGAAGAAATATGGAACCTATCATAGGAAGCTTGCCCATTCCAATGAGGAATGTCAAACATTTAGGCCAAAAGAGCTCCAAAAAGAAAAATACTTCATTTATAAGAATTATTGAGAGGTTGGAGACTTAGAGGTTGATGTCAAAAATCCCAGCCACATTGACCCACATTTGATGCTAATGCATAAAGATAGCCTTGCCAACAACAAGGAAGCTCATTGTACATAGAACTGCCAAATCAAGCACAAACTAGCATATATGGTCATTGATAATGACAACCAAAATAGCCTTTTCTTGCTTCAATTGGAAAAGGAACTTAAGTTACTAACCTCAACTCATCCCAACTCAAATTACCTTGGATGGGTCAAAGATGCACATTATCTTGTGCTAATCGGTTGAAAAAGATCAAACTGTTACTAAAAGATGGCAATATTTTGCCTAATATCTCATATGTTCTTACAAACAAAGATGAGAATACTTATGAAAATAAGATGATAACAAGTTTAACTAATTGCATAAGTGTAAGCAATATAAGTGGCATTTAAAAAATTAAGTGGATGTGAGGGTAATACAGCTATGGGCATTCCTGGAAACACATTTGGCAGCTCAAAATTGCATTCCAAGTTTGATCAAAACATAAATATAACACCTACACTACATTTTGATGTCAATGATGAGTGTGGTAGAGATAAAAAGAGGTCTATTCCTAAGACAAATTGTGAAGTACAAACAATGGGATGCTTCATTCTAGCCAGTACTCATTTTGAGGCAAGTGTTAATGACCACCCTATTGAAGAAGACAAAGAACAGTTTCCTACAAGTTTTTCGGCCTGCTCAGTTGGCTTTCTACACTTGGACATGTCTCTTCATTTGATTCACCCATATCAACAGGAGGGTAGGAAACAACTTTCTACCAATATTGCAATCACCCGAGAATACTTAGCACGTGATGACAGGGGTATCATGCCATGCCTTTTTTATACACTGGAAAATTGAAATTCAGCCAACATATGACAAAATCTTGAGTGCAAATGGAGATAATGGACGAAACTATAGTTCTAATTTATCTGAGAATGAGAGTAATAATAAACTCATTAATGAAGGGAAAGCTTGAAGATCCCCTAAGGTTCAAGAGACCAACAGTCCTATATGTGATTTTGAATATGGTAGAAACTTTGGCACCCATAATGATGTGCATCTCCAACCAACATTACCTATTAAGTTCGAATAGAACAGTGCAAGATCCTATATTTTTTGCTTTGACATCCATCCTACAAATGACATGGATTCTAATGAGGAATAAAAGAACGTTGATCATATCATCAATTTGTTTTGTGAACCATATGAGACAAAGGAAGAAAGGTCAGTTCCATTTGTTGAAGGCATCCTTATTGAAGATGAACAGTGTTGTCATATTGGAAGAACTAACGAATATCCAGGAATACAAGAGGACGTCCGCAAACCCATAATTGATTTACATAGTGAGCAGAATCATTTTCAGGGTTGTATCTTATTGTTCATAGTTATGATAATTGATCTTCAAAGGAGGTTGTTCTCCTAACTACAAATTATATTCGGATAGCTTTAATTTCCCATACAAAACAGCCCCTTGTCAGCAACACTGATGTTCATGGACAAGATAAAAATGTTCCTCTGTTGATCCAGAAACATTGGAACTAAAGTCTCAATATTTCCTTCAACCATAATGACCCAAGGAGACCAGATCTTTATAATTATGGAGAGCCAGAAATGGACCTCTCTCCCAACTCAAGGTAGAGTCTCAAAAGGCCCAAAATATACCCTCTACACCAAATTATTTTGTGGGTTGTTCCCTAGTATTAAAAATAATTTAGGGTTTCCTCCTCAGGGCATTTTATGCAAATTGGTTCCAAGATTCAAGCCAAGTTACATAAGACCATTCAATTATTTTAGATGAAGGGAATTTCATCCTCAGTTTCTTTCTAATAATTACTCAGCCCAACAATATTGGGTAGAACAAAGGAGAAACCAATACCATATCCTCTACCCACTGTGGGAAGGAGAAACATGGCACCTATCATAGGAAGCTTGCCCATTCCAATGAGGAATGTCAAACATTTAGGCCAAAAGATCTCCAAAAGGAAAAATATTTCCTTTCTAATAATTATTAAGAGGTTGTAGACTTAGAGGTTGATGTCAACAATCCCAACTATATTGACCCACACTTGATACTAATGCCCCAAGATAGCCTTGCTAGCGACAAGAAAGCTCTTTGAACTTAAAACTGTCAAATCAAGCACAAACTATCATATATGGTCATTGATAATGGCAACCAAAATAACCTTTTCTTGCTTCAATTGGAAAAGGAGCTAAGTTACCAACCTCAACTCATCCCAACTCACATTACCTTGGATGGGTCAAAGATGCACATTAGCTTGTGCTAATCAGTTGACAATAGATCAAACTGTTACTAAAAGATGGCAAGATTTTGCCCAATATCTTATATGTTCTTACAAACAAAGATGAGAAGGCTTACGAAAATAAGATGATGATAACAAGTGTAACTAATTGCATAAGTGTAAGTAATATAAGTGGCATTTTAAAAATAAAAGGAAGACTACAAAAGAGGAATGCCACAAATGTAGATATATTGTAGTACATAAAATCCAAAATATAATGAAGTCAATTGTTGGAGAAATCAATGGGGTCATTGGTAGTTGTTTGTCTCCTAAACATGAGAGTTGCAATTAGATGTTTAAAAATACACTGTGATACATTCCCACTTGCCACTTGTCACCTAGTATTATTCTCACCTCTTCCTCCTTTCTTACAAGGAATTGTTCCCTAAATTAGAAAAATGGAAGCCACGTGTTTGACATTGAAATGGGTGGTTGTGATATATCTTTGGGTGATGAATGTGTAAGAACACTAGTAACTAGTTTTTTGAGTTAATAATTCCAGCAAGTAACTAGATTTGATTTGTTTGCTTACATAGTTGGTTTTAGGATAATTTAACATCCCAGTTGTATCTTTATTCAGTAGATTTGTAATCTGATAGGTGGTAAATTGCCAGGATGGTGGTTTCAAAGAAATTTTAACACATACTATCAGATTGGACATTTTGATAGCATGCATTTTCATTAGTTTTCATGACTTCCACTAGTTTTCCATTGCTCATTTTGTTGGTTAACTAGAGGATGGCTAGAAGCTAATGGCTTTAGAGCAGTTACATGTCTTAATTTTTAAATTCTGTAATTTAAGTGTCAACGAAATCCAACTTAATATTTAGTATTACCCAAGCCACATGCCTAAACTTGGGCATGGTAAAATTCATGAGTTCATATCTTAGGCATAATTTCAATTCTTCAAACAATTATTCTGCTCGCATCCTATCAATAACTACAAAATGGAAATTCCTACATCCTAGCAATATCAGTATGCGTACATGATATTTTTTACCACATGCCTATCATGAGTCCTTTAATGATTATCTGTAGCCATTTTCACATAGATACCAACAGAGGAAACAACTTGACATGGCATTCACAACACTGCTTTCAATAATTGGAAATTTCTGCAATTAAATGAGGTATTCCACACTGTATTATTTTCTATAAATTTAAAGATCAACAATATATATTTAAGGTAGTAGAGAAATAATGTTCCCAGAAATTAAAAATGTCTAGTTCATCTAGAGAGGAAAAAAGTATACGAGAAGCCTCAACACATTTCTACAAATTGCAATACTGAAAGTAGTATGACCATACCTCAGTCCCAGCTTTTAGCTCAAGTATCTTCTTTGACACAGCCCCAGCTGCTACTCTTCCAATTGTTTCCCATGCTGAAGATCTGCCACCTCCCTGCATTTTATAGAAATGCAATTATAACACATAAATCACTAATTTGTATCTTCAAAAGTAAGAAGCATTTAAAGAGAGGCATACTACTCAGCAAATAGGCATGATTAAGCATACTTGAACTGAACGAACACCATATTTGAAGTCATATGTGGCATCCGCATGAGATGGTTGATAGGCTAATGACATTTCACTGTAATCATGTCAAGTTCAGTAAAATGCAATCAAGAAAGAGTGGATTTAGAATTTCAAAATCTCGTGTGCTGTAAACAACTATCTCAATTACTTTGTAAAACACAATGACGAAATTTATGACACAATCCTGTTCTCCATTCAGAGTATAAACTCTGTAAACAAGTGCTCATGATTTTAGTAGACGTAATCATCATAGAGTGAATTGTCCCCGATAACTTTTATGATTTATCCAATTAATTATCACACACTATTACTATAATGACATATGGTTAGACTTACCATGACCACATATTATTCCTAGAGGTCATAATCATGTTTAAAATTAATCTATTGTTATACAAATTTGTTCATGAAGAAAGATGTCATTATGAAAATGTCACTTCTAGGTTATATAGTACCATAATTCTAAACTCCTCAGCTAACTAGCCACAACAAATATTGTTTCAAATCATAAGGTGTTTCTGCCTCTCATTTGCTTTAAGGATCAAGAATGCTTGATTCATAGTCAATCTCGAATAAGGGTGTTTCCGTTATAGACTTACACAATCTTCATTCTCTTATTGTAACAGTACCCATGATGACTGAATGTGTTGCTATCACTACTTTGCATGCTGCGCTTTTCAAAATCAAATTATCTGCTTCAGACACCCTAAAAATTATGAAGGAGGGGTCGTTGACTAGATCATGACGGTCATGATGGGTTTTGAACGTTGTTCAATATCTTAGCTTTTCTACCTTTTATAGGACGAATGTCCTGTAATGTGAAGAAATGTGAAACTTATATTCTTGAAAGGATCTGTGAATTGGATGTCGCTAATCTGACCTGTACCCAGCCTTACACTATCTCAACTGTTGCAATAAAGTCATTCTACCATCCAATGAAGAAATTGATGATAATGAAGCTTTTACTTTTGTAGGTGACAACACACTTACTTCAACTGATGATAATTCCTTCAAATGAGAAAAGATAGAAATCAAACTAAGTTGATGTACCTCTGATGTCCTGAAGATGTATGTTATTTGCCTTGTCATTATGAAGATAAAAATTTTGGAGATGTCACAATAGGTTACTGTGCACAATTCAAATCCTTGGAGAGCTAATATTTGAGATGGTCTTACTAGGAACTGAGTCTTGATAAAGACTTATGTTGTAAACCCTTGGACTAGAGAAGTCTTCTTGCAAGTTTGAACTCATTCTACATCAGATGTATACTTAGACAACTAGCGTTTCAAATAGTAAAATATTCATGCATGAAACTTAAGTGAGATATGCCAATGACACTTTTGTTCTTTAGGCCCTAGTCCTAATAACAAATATTTATCATACTTATGTTTAATATTCTTGTTCAAAGAGTAGAGGAGGGGCCACAGCTTTCCAACAACTGCTTATGAGAACCTTAAACAACAAAAAACTGTAATCTGGTTTAGAACTTCAAATCAAATTTAAGAGAATTCAGGCCAAATAAATCTCGGTTTGTATTGAGGTTGTTTCAAGTGAACAATCCGAAAAACAGGTCGTTTTGCTATAGGGCAAAAGAGAGTGATTAAATAAATCCTCAAACTCGGACAGAAGAACATTTTTACCTAGATTTGTAATCTTCCATTAAAACTCAGATAAGAATGGCTTGCAATCTTTGAAACTTGGATAAACATGAGCTGATGTCATTCTTGAAACTCGGACAGGCATGAAGTCTTATCAACGTATAGCTATGACTCATATAGCCAGGTGTCAAATAGTTGTCAAGAAATGCCTGTAGACTGAGCCCTTAGAGTATTTAATACACCTTCATGTATCCAACGAATCCCACACCACAATAGGACTATTACTTCTCCAAAAGTTGAAATATTTCAGAGCATACCCACTTGAAGTGACAGACATACAAAATGAAGAATCCAAGATCAAACAAAACCTTTTGTCCTTAAGGAGGTCCGAATGACTGCTTCAGGACTGCGGGCAAGTTTAGCATTTCATTCTTATAGTGGTACTACAACAATACTCCTTGTTTTTCAGAGTATAAGAATCAAGTCAATACTAGGCCTCTTGTTTGATTTGGCCAGACTTCGATGAACTCAATTCTTGTTAAAAATTCTGAGCTGCCTCTTATTCTAACATATAAATAACTGCTAGACTCCTATGAAAAATCATGTCACTATGAAAACTCAACGTTTACTAAAAAATTTCATAGCTAATGTAAAGATCCCAGAGGAAAAATATCCCCTGTGCTATCTCTCATTTCAGCTACATACCTAATGAGTCATGCTTTCAAGGTAGAATATCTCACTTCTCAGTTGTATTGCATTCTCTTCTTGCTTGGGCTTCTCCTCACCTGTGCTCTGATATACACGGATTGCAATTATAGCTTACACCATGGAAATTTTGTAACAAGCCACAGGGCTTAAATGTGTCAACAACTAAACCTTTAATGCTATATAGTAACATTGCACTACTGCCAATGCCTTGAAGGAGTTACAACTCTACTAGATTTCACCCTCAATACCTCTACTAGATGTCTCCATCATAACCAGTTCATTTGATAGATAGCTGAGCAGTGCTCAGGTGCAGCCAGACATCTTCATTCTCTTATTGTAACAGTACCCATGATGCCTAGAGGTGTTGCTATCACTACTTTTCATGCTGTAGGGATAAAGAATGTCTATATAGTATAAGATCGACCATGTTGTTCAGTCCCTCTGTTCTTTGAGTTATGAGACTGATAAATTTGATTACACCCATTGCAAATGAAATTATTGTGCTTCTCCCCATTTTGACGTAAATACAGTATTCTTCCTTCATATTTGTTTGTCCAAGGAAGCTCCCCTGTAGAGTCCAGATCTGCCTATCTGTTATATTAGACTCAGACAGAAAACCAATAAAACCCTTCTTCAAAACAATGTTACACGAGGCAGCAAATGGTAGGATTTACTGAAAACAAACTTGGATTGGCCAAACCCACCACCACTAAAGGTCCTCCTAAAATGGAAGGAAACAAAGCAACAGCACCATCAGGACAAGAAAATGGTCGCCAAGTTCTAGGTGACATTGGGAATGTTGTTTCTGCTATGCCCCAAACGAATCCACGTGTTGTTGGTTCTAAAGAATTTTTCTCTGTTCAATTGTCCAGTGACAAGGAAATATGTTGCCACAATAGCAAACAATCAGCATTTTGTACAGGATTCCCAGCCTGTGAATAGACCTGATGAAAATATGTGGGTGGGAGTGAAGAAAAAAGAGACACTCTCATTTACAGGGAACAATAAACATCAAATTGTGCATGAAATTGATATGGAAGATCAGATGACATTAGAGCCGACTATACCTTTTGTGGTTCAGACTGAGGAAAGCTATGAAGTGGAAATGGTAGATTCAGTTGATCTGATGTCAAACATCGACGAGTCTGATGCAGGAGACCTAATGGTTGTTTCAGAATATATACAAGACATTTACAATTTGTATAAGACTAGGGAGAATTTTAGTTGTGATCCACATGACTACATGTCCCAGCAATCAGACATAAATGAGAGAATGAGGGCTATCCTAATTGTCTGGCTCATTGAGTAGCACATGAAGTTTGAGCTCATGGATGAAACTCTAGTTTTGATTGTCAACATTGTTGACAGATAAATTTCAAGACAAAAAGTGATGAGAAAGCATTTGCAACTTGTAGGTGTCACCTCCATGCTTTTGGCATGCAAGTATGAGGAGGCCTTTGTTCATGTGGTTGATAACTTCATTCTTATCTATGACAATGCGTACACTAAAGGATAAGTTTTACAAATGGAGAGATTGATACTTAGTACTCTGCACTTCAATATGGTAGTGACAACTCCTTATGTCTTCATGAAGAGATTGTTGAAGGTAGCTCAATCTGATGAAGAGACAGAGAGATTGTCTTTTTTCTGCATGGAGATTTTCCTGGTGGAGTACGCTATGTTGAGATATCAACACTCCATGCTTGCGGCGGCCGCAGTTTATACTGCACAATGTATCCTGAAAAGAATTCCATGTTGGAATGGAAGTATTGAATGCAAATTTGGGAATCTACCAAGATGATGGTGCATTATCATCAGAAGGGGGGGGAAGGGAAGCTTATTAATGTTCACAAGAAATACTCTGCCTCCAAATATGACTATGTAGCCAAGATAAAACCAGCTATCTTTATTAGAGACATGGTCCTCTAGGATACTGACAAATTAACAATCATTTTATAGCATATTTTACTAACTATGCAAGCTCATGTCATGTCTTTTATTAGGTTTTTATTTTATGGATACGTATTGTAGTTGGAGTTCATATGCTAAATTAAGCTTTGAAGTGATCATGATGACATCCTAATTATTTGATGGACAAGAAGAGCACTGGCTTAAGTTTACTACCATCAAGATTTCCATTAACTGCTAAAACAAATAAATTGATGGTGTCTCAAGGGCTGGCTCAAAGAACTGAATCTTCCTCTAACCCTCAAGCTACTGGGGGTATATCTGGTGGAGCACCTAGTAGTGAGGCTAGTAGCAATCTGGATACACAAAATGGATCCATTGTATCGAGTACAGGTAGAGTGCCGGCCATAGTGCCAAGTTCTCTATTGCCTACTGATGTTTCTGTTGTATTACAAAGTCCCTATTGGATTCGTATCATTTATCGCAAGAAGTTTGCAGTTGATATGTGATGCTTTGCTAGTGATCAAGTATGGTTGCAGCCAGCTATACCACCTAAGGGTGGTGCTCCTGAAGGAGACTCAATGCTCTATCCACAATTTCAGTAAGTTATCGTGAGGTATGTTGATGTCAGATTAAATACTATGGAAACTCATCTTAATCCACATTTAGGGGTCCCAGGAACTTTAGATAATTCAAGTATGAATGTTGGGCAGTCTCCCATCGGCAGTGCCAATGAAGTAGGCACCGTTTCTCCTGGAATTTCTCAAGCAGCACCATTAACCCGAAGGGAAGACACTATATTAAATAGAGTAACTAACATAAAAAAATGTGTTGGAAATGCAATGTATGGCGACACATAAAGCGAGAAAGACTTTGGTTGAGTTTCCTAAGACTACAGGAACTGATCTACCAGTGGATGAGGATGAAGAGAAGTCTATTTATGTTCAACTTGGGAATGATAGTGGTTATGGAGGTGGTTGGGTCCCTCTTGCTTCTCTTAAAAAAAAATTACGCGGCATTGCGAAGTATCTTGGAATTCTATGGTCATTTTACCAGTTACTAGACATTCTGCGCTCAACTTTGAAAGAAAATGGAGAATTGGTTGATTACTTATTCTGTGATCCAGCTTTTATTTTTCGTGTCAAGGACCATGTGTATGAACTATGAAGTAATTTTTCCTGATTTAGGAGGACAAAATAAACTTCCAATTCAACTTCGTATGCAAGGTATAAGTGTGGAAAATTATAACATGTACACGCTAGCGCAGCAGCAACAAAAACCACTACCACGAAAGCAAACAAATAGGCAAGATGAACTAAAATTTCAGGAAATTGATGAACTATGTGACTTTTTTAGCAGGGGCCATGAGTATGAAGTAAGTTTTCCTGATTTAGGAGGACAAAATAAAATTCCAATTCAACTTCATATGCAAGGTCTGAGTGTGGAGAATTATAACCTGTACACACTAGTGCAGTAGCAATACCAACCACTACCACGAAAGCAAACAAATAGCCAAGATGAACTAAATTCTTAGGAAACTGGTGAACTATGTGACATTTTTAGCAGGTGTTTTGTATTGGAACCATATGATGCATTTAAAATTGCTTCCTTTGTCACTATGTTATTGATGCCAATATGAGTTCTTCGAGAATTTTTGAAGCTCATTGCATGGAAGCAGGGGATAGCTCAAGATCAGGGTGCTGATATAGTTCCCTCAGAAAGGCCCAGTGTTGAATTATGCTTATACAATCACTTACATATGAATTCTTACACAGTAATGTCTCTAGACAATGCAAATCTGGATTTTTCAGATAAATCATCTAGTGCTTTGTCAAAGAGCAACATTCATTATGATCACCCACACAATGCAGTGGATTTTGAGCTCATTTTTTTCCTTGATCCTGCTTATTTTTCTCGTGTAGATGCTACCAGTGGTGCAGGTGGGTTGTTTCAATGTGTTTCCTTAAGATTGAAATATGCTTTTGGTGAAAATCTAAACATGTCTCTTCTAAGCATGGAAGGTAGTCATCGTGGATGTGCCAGTGGGCCTTGTACTCAAGATTGGGAGAGCTATAAACAGAGAGTAGCTAAAGCAGTGAAAAAATTTGGACATGGAAGTGGAGTTTGTGGGAGTTCAATGGATGTTAGTCAAGGAAGACTGCAATATGTGGCTGAAACAATAAAGCATTACTTTCAATCTTCTTTTCTTCATCTCTGATAGCGTGCAACCGGTAACACCTTCTGTAGGTGGCTTCACGGCTTGAGTTTTTACTATTGTACTATTGACCTGTCTCTGGCTTCTTTTCTATCGTCCACACAATCTAGTGGATTTTTGGTTTATTGTAGTCCTTGATCCTGCTTCTATTCATGATGTAAATGTTGGCAGTGCAGCTTGGTTTCTTCATTGTGTTCCTAGAAGGTTGAAATATGCATTTGGTGAAAATCCTCATTTCTTTTCGAGTGGAGATTACTAGAAGTGAAAGTGGAACAAGTGGGAGTTCAATGGAAATTTGTTAAGGAAACTGCACATTGTAGTTGAAACTTCTAGCACTCCTAGCGATATTCTTTGATTCAGCTCCAAAAGGTATACATGGTAGCACTCCCTTTATGTGGCTTCGGAGCTTGAGCTCTTATTATTTTATTATAGCCCTGTCTGTGGCTTCTTCATCTTCATCATGCACCATTCGGTGAACTATGGATAATGTCGTAAAGTCTACCTCTGTGAAAAGGCTTTACAAAAGATGAAGGATCTTTGGCAGAAACAATCCATCTACCTGAAGATACCATTACATAATGCATTCTAATTTTGTTCCATCTAATATCTCCTATTTATAGCATGGTCAAATATTTCAGATGCAGCTTTGACTAACAACAACTGCATTCTTTTAACCAAATTGTTGGCAATGCCAACTTTCCTGCAACTTTGTTCCTGTACATAAAAATGATTCACTTTGGCCTGTAAGTTGATTTTGATGGGTATTATACAATCCTTCTGTCTCCTCTGTGATTTAAGTTGGTTATGAAATTTTGTATCTATTACAAGTCGAATATTCTTGTCAAAGTTGTACTATTCCTTGTATCTTCATAATCTTTAGTAGATGACCATCATGTGACAATTTAGTAATGACTAATAGACATGGAAACTCACCAACTATCACAACTATGATTGCAAGCAGAGCTGCCAGACTACCATAGGAGAACTTGATGGACATGTTACTTTGAAAATAAATCCAGTAAAAAAGAGGTGTGGGAAATAAAATTTGAGCATTATAAAAATAATAATATCTTCAAATACTTGTCATGTTTATATCAAACATATTTTGTAGAGAAACTATGTATTGATTTCTATAAATGTTGAAAAACTGAGACATGGGTTTCAAGTGTCTGTTTGTCTTTCTGTCTAGGCTTTGTGAAGTTTGCAATAATTCTTTTTTTTTCATGAGAATAATTGTGCAACAATATGACGAAACACTTTTGGAGTCAAAGGCAATTGATTAGAAATTTTAACTCAATGGTGCTGCAGAAAATGGTGTCCAAGGATGGTGGGAAAATTATAAATAAAATCCCTAACTTATAAATACAGTACTTATGGTAAAAATATAAATAGGATCACTAATTTTCGGTGTCCAAGGATAGTGGAAAATGATAATGATAAATAGGATCACTAAATTGTAAATATGTCACTAGATGGTCATGAGGGACCTTAAGCATCTCAATAAGAAGTCCTTAAAATGGTAAAATTTTATGTCTTAAAAGTAGTCCCTGGGAAACCATTAGAGAGGTGATGAATATTTTTAAAATATGCAAGTGATTGATTTTTATCAACTGAATCCTAGACTTCATGCTTGAGCCTCTATTGAGCTATAACAAGGAACATAAACCCTTGGAATTTCTTGTGTAGCAACCCTTGGTCATCGTAGACCATTTGACCCAATGACTTGGAACGAGTGTCTTTATTCTACTTTTGGAAATCTCTAAGGGGCTATTTTGATAGGATCTTGGAAGCTGAGTTTATCATGATTGGTTTTTTCATGATGGTAGCTTTTGCAATGGCATTGAACGGGGGTTGCTTAGTCTCTTGGACAGTTGCTTGTAGCTTCTTCAATGCCTCCTCCTTTGTTGTCAAACATTGGTAAATAATCAGTCATTTCGGTGAACCTCTCCTCTTACCAATTACCTAGCTAAATGAATTTGCTTCATAATTTCAAGAGTTACAAGATGCTATTGTATAATTCTTACCTCATGTTGGTGAAAGAGTCTTGGCGTTTGGCTAGTTCTTTTTCCAACTCATGTGTTTTTTTCATCTAATATCAACTTTCCTCTTGGATCTATCTATTTAAGTCTCTTAAGTATTCAAGCCTCTCCCCATTCAAAGCTTTTCCCATGCTAGGTGTCCTTCAACTCAAAGTGCTAAGAAGTCTTGACATGAAGAAGTTTTGAGGCATCTTAATTTTGAATGTGATAACAACTAAATTCAGATTATAGCAGCATCAAAAAAATGGACTTATGCACTTCATGTTACTTGGAGCCTTGAGACAATTCTTTTGGAGTATCACTCAGAGACTATTTGGAGCACTTCAAAAGTCATCATCTATAATAGTCACTAAACATTTTAGAAGCAACATTTGGATTACAGGGAATTCTTTGGAGCAGTATTGTTGAAGTTTATTAAAGCACTTCCTTTAGAACATCCTTGTTGAAGATTGTAGAAGCATCATTTGGATAGTCTCATTAAAAATAAAATAAAATAAAATAAAAAATAAAAATAAAAATAAAAAAACCTTTGGAGTAGTCTTGGAAATTTGTTAAGGAAATTGCACATTGTGGCTGAAACTTCCAACACTCCTAGCGATCTTCTCTGCTTCAGCTCCAAAAGGTGTAAATGGTAACACTCTCTTTAGGTGGCTACACAGCTTGAGTTCTTATTATTTTACTATAACCCTGTTTATGGCTTCTTCATTTTCATCATGCACCATTCGGTGAACTGTGGATAATGTCGTAGAGTCTACTTCCGTGAAACGACTTGACAAAAGAGGAAGGATCTTTGACAGAAACAATCCATCCGCCTGAAGATACCATTACATAATGCATTCTAATTTTGTTCCATCTAATATATCCTATTTATAGCATGGTTAAATATTTCGGATGCAGCTTTGACTAACAAAAACTGCATTCTTTTAGCCAAATTGTTGGCAATGCGAACTTTCTTGCAACCTTGTTCCTGTACAGAAAAATGATTCACTTTGGCCTGTAAGTTGATTTTGATGTGTATTATACAATCCTAATTCTTCAATCTTCTATTACTGACTAAGAACGACACTGATAGGTGGTGGTCATGATATGTTAAGATGGTTTGATCACTTTATCTATTAGAAAAATAAGTGAGCATGCTCATCCTCCTCCATTGGAGTGATTAGGGATTAAATTTAATATTTAATAAATCTCTGTAAACCAAAAGATACATACAGAGCTTCCGGAGGGGCGATTGGTGCAGGATCAACTTCTTCTCATTCATGTTACAAGTTGCCAACACCTGGCTAAGCAAAGGTATTTCACAGCTACAAGACTTATGTTTTTAAGTCAGATGAGTTTGGTAAGCTCAGGATATGAGGAGAATTGGTTGTAAATTCAACAACCAAAGCGTTGTTAGTAGTTGAATAGTTTCCACTCCGCTAGTTGTGATTTGAGTTAATAACAATAATGATTCAGAGTAACGATTTTCATAATTAAGAAAAATCATCCAATCAACCTTAAAACCAATACCCTGTCATGTAAACAAGTTCTATCAAACAACTTTTTAAAACATCGCTTTAAGATTTCATTTCGTAGGACCAAATTGCAAAACCCATTACCACAAAATCATTAAAACAAAAATCCCAAACATAAGACATTCCATAAATCTTGAGAAAATCTCTTAGAGAGTGCATAATTTAATCCAAGCTCTAGTAAATTTCCCCTCATCATAAACTCTAACAGAATTTTATGCATTAGAATATAACTAATATCCAAAAAAATAAAAGTAGCAGGGGTTTCCACATATAATCCCATCAGCAGGAAATCATTTAAAGAAAAAACGCAAACATGCGACATTCAAGACAGCTTGAGAAACATTCTTTGAGAATGCATAATTTAATCAAACCTTAATTAAATATTTCCCTCATTCCAAACTCTAACAAAGTGCCATGCATTAGAATATATTTAACCTGAAACTGATCTGCAACAAAATAAAAATAGCAACGATTTCCACAAATATCAATTGGGATTTTGTACGTATAACAACCAACCGCCATGTAAACCTAAGAAAACCAGAGAGGGCGCTGATCAAAGCTAGCCCAACATGGATACGACCATAGGTTTATGAATAGAAACCAATAGAAGTGGAGACAAATGTAGAATACTAACCAATTTGGTGAAAGGAACGGGAAACCCATGTTGGACGTAGCCTTGCGTTAGTTCTTTGGCATTGCCGCAGGGCTGCAAAAGAGATGCACAGGTATTGAAATCGACTGAGATTCCCTTCTGGTGCATTTTATGGAGTACACCCAGAGCTTCATTCCACTAGCCTCGCTTGCACTTGCTGCAAGATGTTGATGATGCAGGTACCGAGGTCGACAGCGGTACCGATTCTGAATCAATGTGTTTTGTGGGCATTTTCATGGCAATCCTCCTTAGCGGGAAAATGAAATTCCAAATGAAAAAAGCCAATGTAAAAAGAATATTATTTAAATATAATAAATATTTTGATTTTTTAGAATATTATTTGAATATAATAAATATTTTAATTTTTTTTTAAGTTATTAAAAGTCATAAATGTTTTTGATGTTTTTCAAAAAGAAAGGTAATTGTATTTGTAAGTTATTTTGTTTTCTCCTAGATAGTGTTAATAAAAAATAGATGTTAATAACCAACCTATCACATCACCAATCTAAGTTGACCATCTTGACAAAATATTGGTTTTTTCAATGAACTAAAATGCCTTTAATGAACACAACCAAATGTTCATGATGTTGAACAAGTAAACCAACATGGCATACCTTTAACAATAGTAACAATGTGTGCAATTTTTGGATTGGGAAAACCAAACTAACATACCTATGATAATCAAAATCGACCATACATGCCTATTGTGATCAACCCTTCACAACTTCTATTGATTTCGTGCAAAATTAAGCATGTCATGCAACACTTAGACTAACTTTGATACATATACAAATTAAGTTTGTATTTACTTGTTAGAATTGTGTTAAATTGTTTCCCCTTAAAATGTCACAGGTTTGAATCCAAGGGAAATTAAGGTATGTATACATCCATGGCTTAAATAGTTAAATCATTGCATGAAGGGCATCCATTGTCCCACGAACAAGGGGGTTTCACATGCCAATTTAGCATATACCTATATGATAACTTTATATTAAATACTATTATTACTTTTTTGTGTTAATATGAGTGCTTTTAATAATTATACAGTTAAGTAAATTACCCCTTGACTAACTAGTGAAGTATTTAATATTGGATGAGAGAGTTGTAAGGTTGAAATTTCTATACCTCCTGTTAATCTGGGTATTTGTATCATTTCAATGCAAAATTGGATTTCATACATATCCATGGATCCATTAAAGCCATTTACACATGCCAACCAAAGACATTCAATAGTTGGGTTAGAACTGACGGTTGGGAGGAGTTCATTATCATATGCATCCAAGGGTTTCCATATTAGAGAAATTAGGGTATGTGTTTGATTTATGGGCTAATGTTTGAATGATATGAGGAGACGAGTTAGTGCAAGTCCTTCTTATGGTAAGGCCCTGCACCTCTTCCTTTATTTCTTAAAGTAAAATTGAAAGAAGTGATTACAAATATATGATACATATAATGTTCAAACCATTCACAACATCACGACATTAAACATTTACACAAGATGCAACTTATTTCATGTTCAATAGATTTTTTCCTTTAAAAAATAAATATATGGTGCCATGATATAATATATTGATTCACCAACATTGACCACCAAACAAATGACCTAAACGACAAATGTTATGTATGGTGAATATCATCCACCATAAACTATGATTATTAGCCACTCTGACACCCCTAAGTTTATGCCCACTCATTGAACATGACTCCAAGAGTTGTTTCGAGCTTCTTAAACTTATTCTTTCCCAAAAGTCTGACAAGGATGCCTCATTACAGTTGCATTTTTTTTTTTGTATCTTTCATCAAATTCTCTACAACCACATTTTTATCTTATCCTCAATTGACATTTCAATTCCATGTGTTTTCTTATTGTGTGTTTCAAAGGGTTTCCTTCATTCTCATGGAAAACACAGAGTCGCATTCATGGGTCCTTCTGTGTTTTTGGGACCATCTCATTACCTGTAGTGGTTTCTCTCTAAATCAACACATGGAAAGCGCGGTATGCGATCAACCAAAACATATTAGCACCTAAAAGGCCATCAATTTTGAGTTAATCCCTACCCTATGCCATGGTAATTTTTTTGGTTTGAATAAATTTTGTCAATGAATAACATCATTGTGAATAAAAAGGTAATTTAGTTTGGCTTGGCATCTCCTTGTTGCATTAGGGGGTTTAATGGGTTAGGGGTTAAGGGTTTAGAGTTTAGGGTTTAGGGATTAAATGGGTTAGGGGTTCAGAGGATTATGGGGTTAGGGGATTTAGCAGTTAAGGATTTTACGAGTTAGGGGATAGGGGTTGATGAGGTTAAGTTTAAGGGGTTAAATGGGTTACGGTTTTAGGGGTTTAGGGGGTTAAATGGGTTAGGGGCTGGGAATTAGGGTTTAAGGGTGAGGGGTTTAGGTTTTAGAGGTTTAGGGTTTAGGGGGTTAAATGGGTTAGGGGTTTAGGGGGTTAAATGGTTTAGGGGTTAAGGGTTTAGGGGTTAGGGGTTAAGGGTTTAAAGGTTTAGGGTTTATGGGTTAAATAGGTTAGGGGTTGGGAATTAGTGTTCAAGAGGTTATGGGGTTAAGATGATAGTTTCGTTGGTCTCTGTTTTTGCACAATAATTATTTATTCTTTGTGTCTCAATGTAACAATTTTTTAGGTATTGTTGATTGTTGCCATGTCTTCTCTATTTATTAATTTCTAGTATTTGTTAGCCATTTCTTTACATTTATCGATGAAAATGTCTACTGCAATTAAACCAAATAATGTATGTTCAATCTCCAGTTTCAAACTCAGCCATAGTGTTGTCACATAATTTAAGTCCGGAGAATGGACATCTGATGAAGTCTCAATAACCACACTGCAGCTCATGACTGCTACAGAAAAGCCTAAGTTTGAGTGTCCCAAATTCATGAGAAAGTTGGCGATTATACTCTTGCTCCACCTGATTGTGTCCTGGAAATATCCTTGTTTGTTGCAAAAACATCCTAATGTTGTTGACCTTGTCCCTTAACAAACCAAGGAAACAGATGAGACTGAGAAGAATGGAAAGCACTACAAAGTTGGAGACAGTACAGAATACTAGGATGATTTAAAGGATAAGCTTGAAGAATGTAACAGTGATGAAACAACTGAAAGTTGTCCCAAACAAATAGTTGATAATGTGAAACCTTCTTCTGTACCAGTCAAGCAAGATTACATTCATGTGAGAGCAAGAAGAAGCCAAGCAACCGATACGAGTAGCTTGGCATAGAGGGTATGGTTCACTCTTTTTAATGAAATATTTCATCTACATTTTGTATATCGAAGATTAACCGTTTTAATCTTGCCAACAAGGGGGAATTAACCTGATCGTAGGTCCCAACTAGACCTGCTCTCGTTTGGAATGGATAATTTCAACGAGTTTTAAGGACCGTTATAAGGTTAGGGGAATAATGAGTTAGTGGTTAAGGGATTAGGGATTAGGCACTTAGGGCTTAGGGTTAGGGATTATGGGAATAATGATTTAGTGGTTAAGGGGTTAAGGGGTTAAGGATTCAGGGGTTAGGGGTTAGGGGATTTAGGCACATTTAGGGGTTAGGGGAATAATGAGTTAGAGGTTAAGGGATTAGGGATTGGGGTTAGGGGAATAATGAGTTAGTGATTAGGGGGTTAGGGTTTGAGGGGTTAGGGGATTTAGGCGCATTTAGGGGTTAGGGGAACAATGAGTTAGTGGTTAAGGGATTAGGGATTGGGGGCTTATGGGCAAGGGATTTAGGCGCAGTTAGGGGTTAGGTGAATAATGAGTTAGTGGTTAAGGGATTAGGGATTAGGGGCTTAGGGGTTAGTGGATTTAACAGTTAAGGATTTTAGGGGTTAGGGGTGAGGAGTTAATGGTTTATGGGTTGAGAGTTACTGGCTTCACTTTGGCAATTCGTGTGAAAAATAATTGTGCATTGGAGTTCGGAGCTAGTGAAAGGATAAGGCAAGGGAAGATGAGGGAGCCCAAAATTAGCCTCCTAAATATAGTTTGGTGTTGGTCTTGATGGTGGCCTATGAAGAGGAATCCTAAACGTCGCATGAAGGTTTACGGAGGGAGTGCACGTGGTTTAATGTGTGTGCTTGTCGTGGGAATTTGCAAGTGTAGTGTGTTCAATCGGGCCCTGTTGCTCAATTTCTTAGCCATTGACTATGTCTAGGTTGAGGATAGGAAGTTGAAGGGAAGTGAGATCACTCGTTTCCATTTTTCTTGGCTTTCAATGAGCCTGTTTTTTCATGATAAGAGAGGAAGCTAGAATTTGTAGTCCAGGAAACCTCGAGGGTGGTGGCAGAAAACTAGTTTCTTTTCCAAATTTCGTGCCCTACAATGTGGGTGTGACGGTGTTTGGTGGATTGGTGTGCGCTCTCTATGTGAAGAATTTGGAGGCTGGTCACTGCCCTGGGGGAGTTACGCTCAGGCGTCAACTACTTTGTCATCGTTTGTTGTTCAAGTCCTGTGTTAGTTTGGTAGGTGATAGTATTTGTTTTTGTTGGTGGTGGAAGTATTTATCTGGTAGTCGGAGGTGTCTCTGTGCTTACTTGTGGTGGTGGGAGAAGACATTTGGCTCCCTCGCTATTGGTGTTTGTTTTCTATAGTGGGGGGTCTAGTCTCTCAACTCTGCACACAACAGGGTTCCTCGACCTTGGCGAATTATGAAGCCCCTGGTGTGGTGTGGGTGTTCTCCCTCCCCTGTCATCCATGGCCCTGTGGGGGTGGCAGACTCATAAATAATCATGGTGGCTCCACGCCAGGGTGGAAAGGCTGTGAGGCATGCGTGACTCGCTAGTGTGGGTGTGCAAGGGGGTGGTGGAGGAGGTAAGTGGGGGGATAACAGAGGTGGGGTTTTGAGGGTTCAAAAGCAAAGTCGTCAAAGCGGAGGAGGCCATGGTGGCAAGGGGAATCATGGGTTTGATTAATTTGAGGTAAATTAGGGGCAGGTTAACCAACATTGTTGCCTAGAGAACAGTTGTGCACTTATCAACAACCTTATGGAAAGAGTGGACAAAACTGAGAGATTATGTCATGAGGAGCATGCAAAGCAGATGGCAACATTGGACTGAAGGCACTATTTACAGTTCCAAGTCCAAGAGAGATACTGGTAGTTGTTTGGCGAGGCCAAAATCAACTCATTGAGAAAGTATAATAGCTGGAGACTTGGTTGGTGCACTTTGAAGGGCACGGTCAGTGTGACTTATGTCCTCCACCGCATTTAGGAACAACCCCGGACAACCCTGCATCCATAACGTTGGACGAATAGTATGCTATTTGGTGTTCTTTATCTTTTATATGTGTTTTTGTGTCTTTGGCCCAACCATTTATGGACATTGTCCCTAGTCCCTCTTTTGCATTTTTTTGCATTTGGTGCAATTTTTTGTCAAAAAACCAAGTTGAGGTGAGATCACCTACTTTGTAACTAGCTATATGTACTCCTTTTTCCCTACATGAATATAACATTGAATTTTACAAAAAACCAAAGGTTCATACATCATTAAAAATTTAATTAAGTTTCATACTTAAATTAACAAATGTTCATACCTATTTACTAAATAGGTCTATAAATATATATTGTAGGTTTATCTATTTAGTATTTATCAAATGTAAATATGATGATTAAATACTAGATTTAAATGAACTAACATGTTTAACATAAGAAATGTTATATTTATCTAGTTATTAAATGTAAATATTTAGATTTAACCTTGGATTTAAAACAACTCACACTTTTAACATAAATCAATGAAGTTTAAAAATTAAACTTTATGGCCATATATTAAATATAGATATAAATATTAATTTGGCTATCTAATTAATATTACCTTCACTAAAATTATAATGAAAGCATTAGTGTAAAGTTGATAGATGATACCTGCAATTATGTTAATTGTAGATGAATCCATCTACACTGTTAAACTTTAGAGACCAAAGGGTATTCATAATTTTAACACTATAAATTCATAGACCCTTTTGTCTCTAAATTTTAACACTGCAAATGGATCCAGAGACACCTATAGTGAAATGCAACACTTTGGTACCAAAATTGAAATTTTCCATATATGGAGTGACACAATTAAAAATCACTGACATAAATGACTAATTCATATATTTGTTGTACTTGTTATTTGGCCATATTTTTATTCTTGGACTATAATAGTAATTTACATTAATCATTATTAATTTTTTCACTTATTATCTAATCATATATTTTAATCCTAGACTAAATTAGTCATTTAAGTTAGTCACTTTTACTTTAGTGACTTATTATCTAGTCATATATTTTATCCCTATACTAAATTAGTCGTTTAAGTTAATCGTTTTTAGTTTAGTCACTTATTATCTAGTTGTATATTTTATTTCAAGACTAAATTAGTCATTTAGTTAATCATTTTTAGTTCGGTCACTTAAAATTGCTCAAATTTAGTAGTAATTCATGACTAACATTTTTAGTCTCCTAGTCATTAATTTCATCATTTTTTACTAGTGTAAACAACTTTGCAACTTTATTAGAATCTATTTATCTATAGTTAATATCAGTTTTTAATGTTAATTATTCTTTTATTTGCAATTTTGATTTTGTGAAAGTTTAAAATGATTTTTTTATAATTAGTTTTAAATACATAAGTTTTTGGTATTACTTTACAGTACGTTGGCAAACTATATTTAAAAATGTATATTAACCTATCCTTATAAAGTTGGTTTTCTATTAATAAAACATTTATTTATATTGAGACAAATAGGTTTAAAGTTGCTTTTCTATTAATAAAACATTTATTTATATTGAGACAAATAGGTTTCAAGTGCATAATAATAAGCTTTTTTTTTTTTAAGAATAAGACTTGGTAATGATTTGAAAGACAAGTTGTATTCTAAAGTTTGTTTTTACATAGAGATACTTGGAATTCAAATTTTGATGCAAGAATTGAGAGCATAATTGATTAATTACATGGGAAGAGAATTGACTAAAAAGAACCCTAGTAATAATGATGTGGATTAGTTGGTTAAGGAGGATTAAGTGATTGAAATTTTGATTCATGGTGAACATTGATGGTTTATTGGTTGAAATTTCTCTAAGGATGTAGCCTCTTAAAGCAAGGGAGAATGATAATGAAAACCTAACTAGTGACCTTAAGAAATGGCCCTTAGATATGAAGTGTCGTATAATTATATAATATGCTCAAGTAGTCGAGCTAATATGAAGAATTAAAGAAGACATTAACTATTCACAGAAGATGTACAAATGTTATAAGTGATCAAATGAGAGAATATTAGTACAATTCACTGAAGATACATATCATATGAAGTTGAATATGGAAGAAAATATAACTTAAGATAGTATACAACCAAGTGGAAGGACAATAAAATATTATTAGAATGAGATGGTGGAATATTAAGTATAAAGACACAACAATATTAAGAAAAGAATGGAAGTTCATAGGTTTAATCTCCAACACTAGTAGTACTTATGAGGAAATGGAAGAACCTATACAATTTCTAATAATAATAATGAATGGTAACCTTGAAACAATACTCAAAGGAAGATATAAATAGAAAAAAGGTTAGAGAAAGACACCCTAACTGAGTAGAGGTGGCACAAACCAATATAAGACATCAACAAGAAGCAATAACCTATCCTAGAACATGATAGCAAATTTTGGAATAGTCAAAATATTCTAAAGGTGGTCTGAGAATGTGACATGTGTCCACAATCCGTGGTCCAGATCTGACATCCGAGAATGTGACATGTGTCCACAATCCGTGCATGTGATCGTCTGGCTGTGGAGGCGCTACTTGGTGTTCATCAAGTTACCCTGAATGGACAACTCGATGGCAAATGGTTGTGGAATCATATAATTATTTCCATATAAGAACGTGGTGAGAATCACTATAAGGTCGATTTAAGGATGATGCATATAAGGAAGGAGAGATTGACGATCATCTAAAAAAGTTGAATAATAAATAAGGTCATTTTCAAGGGCCCTGAAGGATATGATAACATTGGATTACATAAGTGAATCCATAATAAAATTAATTAAATGCAGGAAACAAGTTATGTGATTGGAGGAATAGTAACAATATTTCCAAGTGTGACAAATTTATGCAGGAGGAAAAGAAACCATGAAAACTAAACATGAGAAATTAATGCCAATGTGACTATATTTCCATCATTGAAGCTATGTGACAAGAAATTGAGACTACTAGAGAAAACAAAATATATCTATGAATATTCAGTACGAGGAAGTGAAGGGGTGACCCTATCAAAAAGAAAATTATCCTAAAAATATGATGAGTGGATTGATCAACATGAATGGTAAGGGTCAAAACGATGATCTATAAATTTAGACATTTCAAGGTAGGAAGTTTTGAGCACAAGTGATAAACAAGAAAAATATTTTAAGGATAATGATTGTTTAACTCTTGGAAAAAAATGGGTGCGAGGGGGGGGGACCTAATGAGAATAGATACTATTGGAAATTCTATAATGAGACTCTAAGAATTATCACACATAAATTGGAGGAAGAGTTGAGAATCAACTAACAAAGGGTGTACTTAAACAACTTAATATTGTGCGTCATTAGTATTGAAAGAAGCCATTGAAAACACATTGAGAAAACCAAATCATCCATTGATGATAATGGCGGCAGCGATTCCAAGCATTTGAAATTATAAACTAAAGATTTAACGAGTGAAAATCAAGGTGGAAGAATCCCTAGTCCAACTTAAAGATGAATGAATCTACGACAAAAGAGATCAAGAGGGAACTTGATAAGATAAGCAAATATTTTAGGATTAACAATGACAAATATACAAGTGATGGATAGATCACTAGGGGAAAACAAGCCCTCATGCAGTTGGATTAAGCATAACATAAGACTTAAATAAGGATGACCCCATGTATGGGTGTCATTGGATAAGCAAAATATGTATAGTGATCATGGGATTTTAGTTTGATATTGATTATTTAAAAGGTTGCACAACCAGAAATATATTATGGCCCAATATGACATATGATGAGAGATTAAGGCCAAAGATGATGAGGATCATTTAAAATTTAATGATGTACTTAGATACCTACTGTGTAAATGGTCAAATTCCTAATAGAAGGAATAAGAAATAATTATAGAAAAATAATTGGTATCTTAATCAAAATGGGACACTAATAGTTCTAATGAGATAACATTGATCCTAGATGGATGTCGAATAATCTTAGTTCATAGAAGGTATTCAATGTTTAAACAAACAAATGTAATTGATTTTCCGATGAATCATGATAAGAATGCTTATAGTGTATTATTGTTCCATATTTGATACATGTTGAGATGATTCTCATATTGATGATGTTTCATGATATGATGGTATGATGATAATGATGAATATATGGTTTGTTATGATAATGATGGTATATGCTCATGATGAATATGATATGCATAGGGATTATAATGTTATGATTTGGGGTTATATTTACATGTGATTAGTTTATTATGTAAATTAATGATATATATTTTATTCCAATATTCTGATGTTATAACTTATGGTGGTATTTCATAAGGTGAAGAATGTTGTAAATGCATGCAGATTTTATGACATGCAGGAGCATGTAGTTCTTTACTATTCAGAATGTGGAGATTAACAATGATGTTATGTTATCATCATGACATGCAAGAGTTGGCATGTGGATTATTTTCTATGATGTTATGATTATAACTAATGCATTGGATACATGTTGAGATGTGGTGATTGGCAAGAAATCCACAAATGGGCCGAGAGGGCCAGTTTATTTGATGATCTCGTGGGAGCCCATACGTACGAGGGAGAATATGTAACACCATATGGGCTGGGGACAAACTCAATCAACACTACATATGCTAGTGGTTCCTTTGTCTTGTATAGCTCTTGGTGGATAGCTCTTGAAGGGTTGTGGGACCATCTTGAGGAGGCCAAGGGCCTGATATTGTAGGCCAAGTGCCTGGTATTGGATTGGGATGCCAAAGTATATAAGAGGGTGTATGACTTCAATGCATTAGGTTGTGCACCTTGAGACACTGTGGAGGGAGTGGGCCAGCCTTGCAAGATGCCCGGAGTCATTGAGTATTGGGATCGAATGCCTGCCTTGGGGCAGATGAGGTCTGAGCCGGGCGCAAGCCTTGGGGCTAGCCTTGGCTATGTAGAGGGCGTGGAGGCTTATGCCTGGTTCCGAAAGTGGGAAAAAGGACAGAGATTCCTTGATATTTCTCAGGTGCTGTGAAGAAATTTCGATGCCTGTTGGTTGTACTAGTTCAGCAGAGGGTCTTGGTGACACATGAAGTAATAAATAATATAATATCATTAAATACTAAACTTCGGGACGAAGTTCCTTGAATATGAGGAATATGTAATGTCCCATAATAATTATAAAATAATAAATAATATAATATAATTAAATAAATAATAAGTCAAGAGAATGATAAAAATAATAAATAAAACAGTAAACAATAATTGGAGTTCTAAATAAAATAGAGAATAATAAATTGAAGTCCTAAACCTAAGAGTTATTTAAGAAAGATTTAATTAACAAAAGTAAAATGGAGTAAATTAACAAAGAGTTAAACTAAGAAACTATAAAAATCAGTAAATTTAACAAAAAGTAAATAAAACTAGGAGAAGCACTAAATTATGTAAAGCTAACAAAAAGTAAGTTAAACTAAGAGAACACTAAAACTTAAGTTGCATTCGGACACAGTGAATGTGTGCATGTGGTTCTCATTCCATTGTTCAGTCTATTGAATAAACATTGAGGAAGATTCAAAGATCATTCCTTCATCCATTCTCTAGAGAGAAAGGTATTGTGAGGCAAGGGACACCCTGGCAGTAGTACGTTGATTGAGGGCTCGAGGATGGCCAACTGTGGAAATATTACATGCAGCTGAGCCTACGGTTGGGTGGAGAGTTGTCCCCAAAACTTTGTTGCAATCAGCGAGATTCAGATGGCATGTAACTTGGGAGTCTCAAGTAAGGAGTATCTCCATTACAGGTAAGTCGTCTTGCTCATGTTTCTGAAAATTCCATGATGATTAGTTAAACTGTTTTTAGGTTGATTATTCATTGTTTATGTGATATAATTAATTGCATGTTAAATTTGGGGTTATTACAGCTTCCTACCTAGAAAGTACCTAAATAGATGACAAATTATATGATAATGATTTATAGATCATATCTCCACAATTTTGGAGGATTTATTTCCCAAAAGAAGTTTCTAAAGAAGGTGATGAGATTTTACTCTACCTTCTCCCAGAGTACCATTCGAACTTCTCTAGGAGTTGTCATTTCAACTCAACCTACTATATTTCATGCTCCCCCCATCCAGTGGTTCTAAACTCTTCTTCTGTAAATGGGTAGTATTTATTAATTCTACCTAATGTTATTGTGTTGTGTCCTCTATAAAAAGACAGACTTTCTGATCACTTTCCCAATTTAGCATGGAAGGCTCATAGTGTTTCATTTTTTCTACATAGAGTAAATGCGGAGTTATGAAGGTACATAAGTCTATAATAATTCTCACCTAGCTTCTCCAACATTTTAAATGGACCATATCATGGAGGCTTTATCTTCTTACTAGCACCGTCTAGCCTTTATTTATTCAAAATCAACTAGATTTTGTCTCCCATCGAAAATGTCTTCTCAATTTCCACTTTTCATGTGAGGCCTTTGTACTTCTCCCATAAGCTATTCAAAGTTTGAAATACTTGTAAATAAATATAATTAAGCTTATCAATGAATTTTCTAGCCTTCATCACTTCTCCTCTAGTGTCTTTCCTTGCTCCTCCTTGCTTTCCATATACATCATCAAAGCTAAAGGTGGAAAAAATCCAAAGTAAGCTTAACAAGGTACTCACTAGTGGATGTGTAGACTACTTGGTTATAAAAATATTGGATATGAATCAAATTTCATCCCAAGTCCTTGGATGTTTCTAATTATAAAGCATGAAGATCTTGACCAATGTTCCATTCACTAATTCTATTTTCACAGTCTGTGGATAAAAAGTTGTAGATCTCCTCTACTTCATGGCCATCTTCTCTCGAACTATGGTGCAAAAGGAGCCAAGAAATATAGAATTTCTATCAAATATTATGGTACTTAGTATCACAATTGCATAGACATTTTCAAACAACATGATTGTTGCATCTTTTCCCTTGATAGTCTTTCTACAAGACATGAGGATTAAAATATTATTAAAGTTATCCACTACAAAAAATAGATATCCTACCCCTCTAGATTCTTGGTAAACGACCCAAAAAATCCATGAAGGTGCTTTCCCATGGTCCGTTAGGCTTAGGCAAGGGATAGTATTGAGCTTTATTCCTATTATTGGGTTCATTAGTAAAATAAAATATGAATCCTATAATAAATTGAGCTAGATATTCTTGACTTCTAAGCCAATGCACATACCTCTATGAGTTGGACATTATTTTCTCATTGCCGAAATGCCCCACAACTTTGGATCTATGAGCCTCTATGATAATTTTGAACTTTTTCCCTTTGAGAAGAATGAAGCATATCTAGCTTCTAGAGGAACCCATATTAGAGATAGTTGCCAACATTTCCATCACCTCCTTTCACAGAAAATTAATGTTGTAGTTGTTGAAATATTACCTTGAAGTCCTCAACCAAGCTATGTGTTCTTCTTTGTATGTGTCATGGGAGAAATTATTCATGTAAGTGTACCTAATGCTATGATTTTCGGTGTAGGTGGACTTGAAACAATATTTAAAAACTGATGAGTATCACCCTTGTTATATCTTATGATAAGATGAAATTGTTGAAACCCCATCCACTTGTGTCTTGCTTACTAAAGCTTAACTTGCAAATATTGTGGTGGTTGTTGATTAGTGTGGATGATCGCTTGCTTCTCATTAAATAGTGATTTTATTTCTTAACGGTGTGAACAAGGGCACAGAGTTCCTTGTCCTATGTAAGGTAGTTTGGGACACTAAATATTGCAATTATTTCTTCACTTCGTCCACTTCTAGTGAGGAATATCAATACAATCTATGTTTATTAATGGAAATTGAAGTCATAGGCTCCACTTTCCTCTAAGGTGGTAACCCTTTACGTTCCTAGGATACTTCTTCCTACAATTACTCCTCTAGCTCGTGTTTCTGCGCTTTGACCCAAGATACCTTTCCCTCTGATGATTCATCTCCTTGTTGATTTTATCTTAATGAGAGTATTAAAAATTCCTAACATGAATTGAGCAATTTCTTAAATTGATACCACATACTAGAGAGATCTTGGATTTACTTTTATGTGCAACGATGGCAAAGGAATTCCCCTCCTTTAGCAAGCAGTGTAGGTTTACGCTCCTTTTGAAGATCATATCATTAATGCACATGTAGGAGATTTCAAAACCAAACACATCGAACGATACTACATCTACCTCTAATTCATCAATATATTTTGCACTTATAAAAAGATGATATTACACTACTTAGTGACCTTGACCTTTACATTTTTATTTACCCATCCAAATTAGTATAAGCGAGGATGGTCATAAACTTCCAATCGAATATTATCACATCCTCTACTATGAGGTTAGCTTGTGAACTAGAATTAAATAGTGCTTCCACCTTTGTCTTCTTGACTTGGATCTTGATATGGAAGAGTTTAGCCATGTCATTCTCTTCCATGTGATGTGTTGTATCTATTTCTTGAAGACAATTTATTGGCTGGAAATTGTGCCAAGAAAGTAAATCAACCAAAGGGGGCTTCATAAAGGGTTATGAGGCTTATGATTGTTCATGAAAATGAACAACAACCTTTTAAGCACAGTGGCGAGACATAGGGGTTTTTTAGACGTGGTCGTTGATGAGTTAGATTGGCTACTTTGAATATGAGAAACAATCCGCCTAGAAGTCCAAAATAAGGCCTACTCTCAACCCTAACTGATACCCATTGTTATAGATGATGATGGAAGGCTACAAGAATATAACAAACTAGCTTCTTACCCAAACTTAGTACATCAACTTTCTGCTACAAAAATAAAGCTCATAGAATGACATTCTGTAATGTTCCTACTTAGCCTTAGCTAAGAGGAGACATTCAATTTTGATTTAATTTATGTTTTTATGAATAAATAAATAAAGGAGGACATGTAAAACTCCTAAGAAGTCTAAATAAATCAATGCCCATGTGAACAAAGGCAAATTAGGGCTATGTAAATAATCACTTGCAGGTGTGAAAGAGGTTTTGAGCTAAGATTGGGTCCACCTTGACCAAGTCAACTGCGATGTCTAGGTTCAATGTATCTCCAAAAGGGACTGCGCCGTTCTAGAAGGGAGCCTCTAATGTGAAAAGGACCAACTCATCCAAGTAGTTTAGGGTTTGCAAAGGCTTTCTCATGCTATAAAAAGGAGGAGAAGACACTTGAAGAGGTTGTTGATGGATTATATTTCTGAAGTATTTGTCTGCTTAGGCAAATACCATTCTCTGCTGTTTAGTGGAGGATTGTGATAGGAATTCTTGTTTAGGAGTTTCATCTCTTCCCTTGAGGATCATTGGAGGAGTTCTTCGCTGAAGTTGGTCACTATCTGATTTGAGACTAAGCTCTATCTTTCATGAGTAGCACTGGCCCATTGAGGGTTTTGCAGTTGCTATCTTTTGTAGCAAGTGGCATTCTAGATCTGCTTAGATCTAGTTGTTTTTGAGAGGCTTTCTCTATTGGAGAGTGTTCTTCAGCCTCCAAGGGGTTAGCTGATCTATATTTTGTATCAGATCTGTACTTTCATTCCACATATTCAGTCTCCTTCACCCTCTGCGCAATTTCTGCTCCATACTACATTATTTTGTGAGAGGGCTTCTTGTTTCAGTTTGCTATCAGTTTGGAGGAAGATCTCTTGGTGTTAGGCTTGCCTTCCCTTGGTGATCCATGGATTGGGTTTATGATCCATGTCTCTATAGATCTAACCTATTTCAGCAATAAAAGTTATCTTCAGAAATTTCCGGGTTTTCTGCAGCACAGTATATTGCAATTCAGATCTACAACTTAATATGCAATATTTTGATGTAATTCCAAATGGATCTTGTTCTTAAAGTCTTGTAGCTTCCATATCTATATTAGATCTGATGTTTCATCCATAAATCTGTCATAGATCTGAAATGTAATGTACAGCAGTTGAACCATTTGGAAAATAACGCTGTCTATGTATTTCTGCAGTGTATTTCTAGTTGCAGCGCTAATTTCTTAAGGAATCTTGCCCTAGTTCTTTTTGTAATCAAATGTAAAGGCAATAAACTCATATGTAAATCTGATTTATTGTTATATGACTGAAATATCAGATCTTTGGCTATCCTCCTCTGAGTTTCAGTCAAATCTGCGCAATTCTAGCAGCGAGGGTTTTCATTTCGTTGCAGTCTCTCTCTTTGGTTGATTTCTAGCGAGTCTTGTTCCCGGGAGATCTGTTTAATGTGCTTAAACTTATTTGTTTCTGCTGAAATTGCATATATATGTCACATACAGCTTGAACGAGGGGATCCCAGCCTTGATCTGCATTTTCCTTGCTCAGATTTGTTTATACAGTGTTTTCATTGCAGGCCTTGTTGAGATTCTTGAATGGGATTATTCCAAGTTCTATAGGCAGAGTCTACAGTTGGTCGGGTAGCCTCTGGTTCTCACCCTCTTTTCAGAGGTGACATAACCAGTAAATTCCTCTGTAGTCCATCTCTGACATAGAATCTTGAGAATCCCCAAAAAGGAACATTATAGTGGTATCGACGCTCCACTCTTGGCACAACCTGTGCTAGCATTAGAGCCACAGTCACGCTGCATTCCGAAGATGAAGATCCTCTTTCTGAGAGGGAGAGGAGATACCAGAATAGAAGTCATAAAAAGTATGACTATACTATTGTTGACCTTAACAAGGGTCAAGACAAGGGGAAAGCCCCTAAGTTGAATGATAAAGATAAGGAGGCAGAAGAGTTTGCAAAAATTCTCTTGGAAACCATGCAAGATCTATCCAAGGAAATAAAGGAGATGAGGATAGATAGAGTGAGGGAGTCCCTTGGAAGACTCCATCAAGGAGAGAGTTCTGAAATGTCTCAGTTTGGGACTGGTCCACCGGTGAGCTTGCCATAAGCTCCACAGATCTCACAACGCTCTACAGTGCCTACCTTCTTGGCTTTAGAGAATGAAGGGCTTCAAGAGTCAACCTCTTTGGAAGGCTACTTTGCAGAATATGATTCACAAAGTCAAAGGTTCAAGGATAACTTGAGCGTTCAAGATTTCTGCCATTTGAAGGACCAGAGAATGCCATTGCAGTAGTTTAGAAATGGAGGGTTCCTTCATGGGAGGCACCACACCATGGGCAGGTTCTTTTTGCCTAAGTTCGATGGATCACCCTCTTGTTCTACTAAAGCATGGGTGGAAAAGTTGGACATCTACTTCCAGCTGAATAAGGTGCCTGAAGAAGAAGCCATTAATATTGTTGTGTTGCATTTTGATGGAGAAGCCCACAACTGGTGGTTTCATGGACTTTCTACATTGGGGCACAGAAATGTGTCCACTTATGCTGAGTTCACTAGGAGACTAGTGGAAAGATTTTATCGGAAGGATCTGGAGGCCCCTTTCATAAGCTTGGCAAAGCTTAAGCAGACAGGAGATGTTGAAGCCTATATCTCTGAATTTTTGAGGTTGTCTGTTATGGTTCCTGATCTTTCAGTTGCAAGGAGAGTTTATATGTTCATAGATGGCTTTGAAGAACCTTTGCATGGGTTGGTCAAGTCTACCAAACCCACCACTTTGCATGATGCCATTGAAAGAACCAGAGACCTCCAAGATGCCTTGCCAAGAGCAAAGGCAACCCTCCCAAGCAAAGCTACTCACTCTTCTAAAGGGAAGGAAGGGAAAGTTGCTCCACCCAAGGAGAGCTCACAAAAAAAGCTTCTTGACAATGATCTCCGAAGGGAGTTGAGAAAGAAGAAATTATGTTTCACTTGTCAAGATCCATGGGTGCCGAGACATAGATGTGCTGCTGGGAGAGCACATTACATTGAAGTCTTCTCTGATTGTGAAGAGGAGGAGGGCAGTGATGGACCTAGGAGAGGTCACAGCGCTGGTGATGATGAGGAGGAGGATCCATCATAATCCAGAGAAGAAGAAGGAGCATTTGCTCCAACCAGTGGGACTCTTGCTTCTTTGAGGGGAGTGCCCAAATATTTGACTCTTAGAGTGCAGGATTCAGTTATCGACCAAAGAGTATCTATTCTGATTGACAGTGGGGAAACCCACAACTTTATTGATGCTCGCTTTGTGCGAAAGAGGGGGGTCCCTACTGATTCTTTTGATGGGTTCTCTGTTTTGGTTACGGGGGATAGAACTATGCAGTGCATGCAATATGTTCCATCACTTTCTGTGACTATGGGGACCTACACTTTGAAGGACCACTTCTTTGTAGTGGACATACCAGACACCAACCTCATCTTGGGTGTCCAGTGGTTGATTACTTTGGGAAAAGTCACCACTGATTGGAGGGCCTTGCAGAGGGAGTGGGTGGACTTGAAGAGTGGGAAGCAACAAGTTATTCAAGGCATGCACACGTACCCTTCACTTGATGTCTCTACCCACACTACAAACATGGAATTGCGCAGTGGGGGCAAGGACTTTACAGTTCCTTCTCTCATGTTCATGATAAGGCTGCAAGAGACATTCCTACAGCATGGCAAGCCACTTGGGGTGCCATTAGATCCTATGGGGAAAGCTTCACCAAGTGATGAAACTATGGAAGAAAGAGTCACAACGTTGTGGGAGGAAGCAAGGGGGAGGATCAACCTTCCCACAAACACTTTTGGCATGCATAGTGCCAAAGAAAAAAGCAGCAACAAGGCAAGCACCACCTTAGACACATCAACAGCGTTGTCCTTGTTGAGAAGTGTAGATCCATATTGGAGATCTCAACTCCTTGTGGAGTACTCCACAAATCTGCACACTGGGATGATCTTAGATAGCATAAAGCAAGGAGGAGGCTATGTGGTCCCTGAAGGGATCATATATCATCTTGGTAAAGTATTCTTGTCTCAAGCCTCCAAGCTTAAGCAAGAAATACTACAAAGGGCACACAAGGAGTTCCTTTCCAGCTACATGCAATCAGCAAAAATCTACTCCCTAATCTTGGAGAGTTTTGATTGGGAGGGTATGGAGGAGGAACTACATCAGCATTATGATAGGGTGGAACTAAATCAGCACTTACAAGAGTGCAATAGTTATGTTGAGATGGGGCAGCCAAGGGATCCTATGCAGAATATATTTCAGCCATCTCTTTCTTCTCTCAAAAGAGGGGAAAAGCCCATGCCTAACTCTATGAGTATGGGAGGTTTGTATCGTAAGAAACCTGATCTTATAGAGCAAGTTTATTTTTCTGATTTGGCACATTCTCTTACCATATGTATGCAGGCCATAGCTCCTACAAGGAGTAATTTTTCATGCAGATCTCCTGGCAATGATGAGGCCAAGAAATGTTCCAAAGCAGGCCACTCCCTTGAGGTGCAAAGGGAGATCACTTATCATGATGGGTGCTTCCCAAAAGCACCTAATGAGAGCTTCACTTTCAGCCATGTCAAAGTGGCCAATGCAGCAAAAATGTGGTGGGAGTACCACCTATCACATTCAGATCTACTCAAAACAAGGAGTGCACTGCATTGGTACCTCATGTGGGATTGTGACCCACCTCAAGTGAAAATTTCAGTTTGCCTTTATGTGATTTTGCTTCCATACATAGATGACATATTGATATTGTTTATGGGTATGTATGGGCAAAAAGTAAGTAGTGTACATGTGCCACAAGGAATGGAGCTTTATCCTGTACTACATGATACATGTTTCAGATGTGACATTGGCTCACCCATGTTTATTTCTATTGAGTTTTACACTCTTGAAGGGGCAGACTATGCACCTATCATGTTTGCATTGGAGGAGCAGTTTTTGATGTATTGTCTTGGTGAGCACCTACTCCATGATGAAAGCTTGATTCTTGATGGTGTCATCAATGAAGGGGGAATAGAAATACAGCTCTTACCCTACCAGTTGCTTGAGGACAAGCAACATTTTGAGGGGGAGGACTGTAATGTTCCTACTTAGCCTTAGCTAAGAGGAGACATTCAATTTTGATTTAATTTATGTTTTTATGAATAAATGAATAAAGGAGGACATGTGAAACCCCTAAGAAGTCTAAATAAATCAATGCCCATGTGAACAAAGGCAAATCAGGGCTATGTAAATAATCACTTGCAAGTGTGAAAGAGGTTTTGAGCTAAGATTGGGTCCACCTTGACCAAGTCAACTGCGTTGTATAGGTTCAATGTATCTCCAAAAGGGACTGCGCAATTCTATAAGGGAGCCTCTAATGTGAAAAAGACCAACTCATCCAAGTGGTTTAGGGTTTGCAAAGGCTTTCTCGTGCTATTAAAAAGAGGAGAAGACACTTGAATAGATTATTGGTGGATTATATTTCTGAAGTATTTGTCTGCTTAGACAAATACCATTCTCTGTTGTTTAGTAGAGGATTGTGATAGGAATTCTTGTTAAGGAGTTTCATCTCTTCCCTTGAGGATCATTGAAGGAGTTCTTTGCTGAAGTTAGCCACTATCTGGTTTGAGACCAAGCTCTATCTTTCATGGGCAGCGTTGGCCTATTGAGGGTTTTGCAGCTGCTATCTTTTGTAGCAAGTGGCATTATAGATCTGCTTAGATCTAGTTGTTTTTTAGAGGCTTTTTCTATTGGAGAGTGTTCTTTAGCCTCCAAGGGGTTAGCTGATCCATATTTTGTATCAGATCTGTACTTTCATTCCATGTATTCAGTGTCCTTCACTCACTGCGCAATTTCTACTCCATACTGCGTTATTTTGTGAGAGGGCTTATTGTTTCAGTTTGCTATCAGTTTAGAGGAAGATCTCTTGGTGTTAGGCTTGCCTTCCCTTGGTGATCCGTGGATTGGGTTGCTGATCCATGTTTCTATAGATCTGACCTATTTCAACAATAAAATTTATCTTCAGAAATTTCTGTGTTTTTTGCAGCATAGTATATTGTAATTCAGATCTACAGCTTAATATGCAATATTTTGATGTAATTCCAATTGGATCTTGTTCTTAAAGTCTTGTAGCTTCCAGATCTGTATTAGATATGATGTTTCATCCATAGATCTGCCATAGATCTGAAATGTAATGTACAGCAGCTGAACCATCTAGAAAATAACGCTGTCTATGTATTTCTGTAGTTTATTTCTAATTGCAACTCTAATTTCTTAAAGGATCTTGCCCTAGTTCTTTTTGTAATCAGATGTAAAGGCAATAAACTCATATGTAAATCTGATTTATTGTTATATGACTGAAGTATCAGATCTTTAGCTGTCCTCTGAGTTTCGATCAAATCTGCGCAATTCTAGTAGCTGGGGTTTTCATTTCGTAGCAGTCTCTCTCTTTGGCTGATTTCTAGATAGTCTTGTTCCTGGGAGATCTGTTTAATGTGCATAAACTTATTTGTTTCTGCTGAACTTGCATATATATGTCACATACAGCTTGAATGAGGGGATCCCAGCCCTGATCTGCGTTTTCCTTGCTCAGATTTGTTTATACAGCGTTTTCATTGAAGGCCTTGTTGAGATTCCTGAATGGGATTATTCCAAGTTCTATAGGCAGAGTCTACAGTTGGTCAGGTAGCCTCTGGTTCTCGCTCTCTTTTCAGAGGTGACGTAACCAGTAAATGCCTCTGTAGTCCATCTCTGACATAGAATCTTGAGAATCCCCAAAAAGGAACATTACACATTCAATGGCTCAACAATAGTACAAATTGGAATTATACAAAGGACAGCAATCTTCAGATTTTGATGAACTAACATAAACTGACAATTTATTTAGTTGCTCAGTAAAGAATATAATTCCGTTGGGGGAGCTAAGGGAGGTTGATACTTAGCCTAACCTCTCCTTAGGATCCATACAACCTCAAATGCACCAAAGAAAAAGATGAAAAACACTAAAGAGCATTGAAATATGAAACAAATATGCCAAATGTTGTGGCAAGAATCTTCTGAGTCTCTTGAAAGGAAAATGTCCCCACAATACAAATTACAAATGTTGGCCTCAAAAGCCAACTGCCTCTCACTCTAAATCAAATAATATATAAAAAAACATATCCTCTAGTTTGTTACAAGATTTGAGAAACAAAAAACTAAAAATAAAAATAAGATCTTTAATTTGTTGCAGGAAATCTAGAAATGGAGAAAATTGATTGCCTTGATTCCTGGCACTAGTTGTTCAATGTTGCCCCAAAATATGCCTTTAAATCTGAAAGTAATCTGATCCTTTGCCCTGAAATCTGGAGTTGTTGAAGTTGTTCTCTAAAGATCTGCCATTCAAAGAAGGTAAACCGTGCGACCTATGTTAACGAGCTGCTCTTTTACTATTTTGGAGGACTATGCCTTTTTCCAGCTGCCAAAGCCTTTACCATCTGCGTACAACTTTTTTTACAATATTGTAGATATAGAATTGTCCCTTCATATTCTCAAAATTATTATGGTATTGAATATTTAATTATTCAAATTGATTGTTGAAGAAAACAGAACCACCTATTATTTATCATTTTGCATAAAATATAGGCACAACCCTATTTTCCCATGACAGATTTCTAGAATCTCTTCATTGTCCTTAAAATCCATGATACTGCAATGTTGCTTCGACCAATTTCGACCAAGCTGGACTGGTATATTTGTTCTGTTTCTTCATAATTAGTTGCACAGACCCTTTTGATTGCTTCCTTGAAAACTGAATGTTGTATCTTTGCCAGTATCACACTTGGATTTATAAAACTAGCTTTTGCAATTCAAACAATATTTGCAACCTTTCTAAAATAGCTTCTTCCATAGTAAATCGTTTTCTAACGAACACTACAAAAAGAACTCCATGAAGACCATCCTCGATAACCTTGCTATTCAATGACTTTGCATGCCCTTTATCAGAGATAAAACAAGGTAAATCTAAGAACCATAATATACAAGGTTCACTGCTAGGCTTTATCAATGGCCGTGTAATCCTGAACATGTTTGTATCGTCAACTGAAACCAATTCCGCTTTCCCAAGTTTGCACTTGATTTGCACTAAAACTGAAGTGTAATCCTGAATCTGTTTGTATCGTCAACTGAAACCAATTCAGCTTTACCAAGTTTGCACTTGATTTGCACTAAAACTAAAGGCAAGGTGGCCATCAACACAAGAAGGAGCTGAAAATATATTTTGGTCCTATATAAACTGAGGATAAAGATTCACGCTTCTATTTTTCTCTAGGCAAACTGTCACAATTCTTAGATGTGGGCAAACCAACATATCACACAATGCTTTCAAACATATCTTTGATTGACCAAATACCTGATTTAATTTCTTTAGTGAACCATCCGAAGTGACACTCTAATTTTCGATGATGGCTCTTTCTTGATATCGAATTCTGCATTTTGCAGTAATTGTACAAGACGAGGAATGATAATTGCATTAATGAGAGCTTGTATCGAAGTTTCCTGTTGTAATACTTGAAATTTTTCAACATATTCTTGTAGGATTACTAACCTTACTGTGCAGAGATATCGAAGTTTCTTCTTCCACCAACGAGATCCAACAAAGCCACTCTATAACTAAAAACATCTCGAAGAATAGCTTCACATTTGATGAAGCATTTTCGTTAGATAACCGATGAAAGAGGACAGAACTCAAATACATTCTCTGTTTAGCATAAAACAATGAACTTCATGAACAACATCTACGTCTGCAACTTCCATGAAATCAATGATTTTTCCTTGTCCAGGCAGGGTGATTGCACTTTAAGAACACGGGTTATGGTTTGTTAATACCATAACAAGAAATTTGAAAGGTTTGCGCTATTGGCATCAATCCATATATCAAACACGACCATTAGGAAAAACACCTATGTGAGTGAATAAAGCATTCTTTGGATTAACAGCGGTATCGGACGTGTAATTTAAGATAATAGCTTGCGTTTCATCTTTAGGCTATCCTATTTTGAAATCTTTGTCTGCATATCTCAAAAAAAACCTGTGGGACTCCATACGCTGTCAAATGGAAGAATCAACTAGTTATTTGACGGGCCTTTTACAAAAATCGACCATGCATAAAAACTGGGTATATACCTTTAGAAGAACAACGAAATACCTAAAATCGCTAACGATATTGCAAATTTTTGTGTGTGTCATCTAATTGACGTCGTTATGCGGAAAATATCGGTGTTTTGGATTTTTTAAATTCGACTTTAGTTAGTTGCTCAGAAAACCAGCCCAAAATTTCCTGTCCAAAAGAATGACCAATAACAATGTTCAGATCTCCTTCTCTCTGAATTTTTCCCCAAGAAGGTAAGCATTTGTATTTGAATCGTCTCCACCGAGAACAAATCTGTATGCATATCCAAATAAGACAGATGATTCTATTGATACTACAAGAATGAGTCCATAGAACTCAGCGAGTGTGAAGAACATTCGGTCTTGTTAAATGTTGGATTGATTTATGAATCTATTGCTCCCTATACAAAAGCTTCTGCCATCTCTGCGCTCTTCATTTATTCCAATCTCAATTGCTTGTTTAAATACAAATGCAACTACTAATATCATTTTATGATACGATTCCTGAAGTATTTGAAGCAACCATTATAAGAAGTGTTCCAGATCCATTTGCAATCCATTCGAAAAGAAACCATTTCGATTAATTTCATAAATAGCCAACACCTGAACCCTGTTGAGGCAGATGCTCTTCATTATTCATGATATTGAGCCTGCTGGATTCTTCCATCCATGACCACCATAGTTCTAAGTTACCATCGAAGCCCGAAGTGATCATCAAAGCTAATTCTGACCAGGAGACTTTGTTTCTGTGAATTGACTTTTCTGACCATCAGATTTATAGTTCCTCATTAGGACTTGATCTATGTTGGATCGACCAAGAGTAGGAAAATCATCAATGTTTGAAGGATCATATGGAGATTTTTCACAAGAATCATACTTGGCATTACGCCACTTTTCCCATGCAGATTCAAAGGGTTGGTTAGGTTTATCACCATCTACACTCCTGGGTCTTTTGTTAGATCCTTCTCCTTCCTCTTTTACCATTTTTATTTGTTCCTGGTATTGTTGCGGCACATCAAATATTGGGATTTTTTACTGAACTAGAGTTAATTTATCTTTAGCAAATGAAATAACCTTTTCAAACTGTAAAATTATAGGATTATCTACAAAAATATGTTTAAGCAAAAGTGGAGTATTTTTCTTCTCAAGGTCCTTTTCTTCTAGCTGGAATGTCTAGTTGTAAACTTTTGTTGCACCATGTGCTTCTAACACGGGATTTTCTTTTTCCAGACTTAGCTTCAAATCTACTGCCACGTCCATAATTTTCTCTAACTTCATATTTATATCTTTTAAGTTATAAAAATGATCAAAAGCTTTATGGCTCAAATCATCTAAACTAGAAAGGAGCCGTGAGACATGGGACTGTACTTTTAGCACTTCTTCTGAGCACTTTACGAGCATATTCAAATTAAGATGCAGAAATTGAATTTGCACGTCTCTTAGATTTATGAAAGCACCAATTTGTAGGAGCTCCAACCCCAAGCCTTCTTAAGTACTTGCTAGAGATAGAAGCACCAACTTCCTCAACACAGGCCCACACTCAAGAAGGAATTTAATGTTCAGTGTGTATTGCAGCCACTCTACCTGAATTTAGCTCTGTTCTCTTGAACCCTTGGCCCACACAACATTCTCTGCCCTATGCTCTCCAACAACAGCCCACTGTCCTCATTCCTCTGCTCTCAGCAACATACACTCAACTCTCGCCTCTCAGTCCCCACCGCATCACCATACTGCTCTCGGCGCTCTGCTCTTACAACATACATCCAGCTCTTGGCCTCCTTCTGCTTTGGCACTTTCAGCCTTTCGCTCAAGATCACTAGCTCTCTCTGCCTCCTTCTACTTTGGCAATTTCACCCTTTTGCTCAGCAGCACTAGCTCTCTCAGCCTTCTTCCTCTGCAGAGCAGCACAACCTCTTTCGGGGTCTCTTTCCTTTGCTTAAGCACTCTTGCCCTCTCTCTACAGAACAGGTTCACTAGGCCCCACACACAGCAACACACACTCAGCACAAAGCTCTCCACACAATGTTGCTTCCCCACAATTTGCTCATCTGAGCTCCTGGGTTTTGCTCCTCGGCTACACTCTCTTCTATGTTGCCTCTGATGCCCATTATCTCTGCCATTCACACTTTCCCAAGTGTACCTCTGCATGGCCTTTCCTTACTTCTGTTGCGTCTGACTTGCCATTGCTGCCTCATAACCACTGAGAATGGGCATACGCGCATTTCTCCATACTGAGAAATAATTCTCAGTCAAATTGCACACTCCAACCAGGCATTGTCTTTTCTGTGAAAAAATCTCGTCCATGAGGCTCTCCATGCTTATTATTCATGGCTCACACAGAGCTTGATTGTAATTTAGCATGGATTTTTTGTTTGTTTCTTTTAATTTCTAAGGCGTGCACAGTAAGGTCAATGATGGCTTACTTCCAACAAAAGACCAGCAACACAACAATAAACTTAATATTATGAACCGTTAAATAGATATTATGAACCGTTAAATAGATAAGAAACATCAACAATAAATCACTGTAGTGAGACTGAACTACATCTCAACCGCAGTGGACTGAACGCTAATTGATTGTGACACTTGGGATGGAAAATTACAACACCCAACCATTAATTGGAATTGAATTCTCCAACGAATCACACCGACAGGCTTTCAAGGACGTACTTTTAATAATAATAAAAGTACAACAGGGTATATAGCAAAAAAAGTACAACAGGGTATATAGCAGGTACCTCTCCTTTCTTGAGCCACGTGACAGATACCGAAAATCGAACACGAGTGACGAGAATAACGGTGAATCACAAAGAACGTACGTCAACAATGATGAGACTGGCCATTCTCAGAGGCCCCTCACGTAGGAAGTCTGAGGGACCAAACTTTCTTGTTACCCGTGGACAATACTGCTTCTTCACCATGGGATTGTCTGACAACAAAGTTTCAATCCTTTTGATGACATGAGCCAATCTCAGAAGTGGAATTTTACGGTCAAATTGCCAGTTAAATATATACAAAAATTTGAATTCCCTCTCGCAGAAGTTAAAAGCTGGAAACCCCGGAATTCCACATATTCAAACTGTAATTCAAAGATTATATGTAGCCATTCCCAATTCACTGCTTATCCGCGAAATCATGCCTATTACAAAAGATGGAAGCAGAGACTAATCACAAAAACTCGATGATCAGCTTGTATTGATAAAAGTAAAGTTAGAATCATGAAAATTTTATGATTATAGTTTTATGGAGTTGTTTACTGACGCAATAGAACTCAGAATAGTTTGGATAGCAATTTTTTTACTGGATTTTCAAAAAATTAAGTAGTCGAAGTGTTTTTATTGCATTTTTTTATGGCGCAAATAGATTCAGCACTATCAAAAACAGTTAGGCACCGAAAATACTGAAATTTAATCATTGTAACTCAGATTTTCAAACCTTTTTATCCAATTTTTTTAAAATATTATAGAAATTTCTGAGTTATTTTTCGGGATTTCTGCCTATTCTTTATAATAGAGTTGTTTTTAGTGGGACTTTTTGGAGTTTCAGGTGTCTTTGGTGAAAAAAGTTGAGGTAAAATCTTTATTTCTGTTATTTAAATTGATTTTTTGACTATATATATGGATTCAGCACCCTAAAAAATCTCTAAGTCACACTTCAAGGTTTCCATCAAACTTCTATTTTCAATAAATTCCTGCCAAAATTTAAAAAAATTAAATCAAAAACACTACAGTAAAAAACTTCTAAAATCCCACTGTAAACGAATCGCTTTATAATTCCTGACCATCCTGACCAATTCATTACAACATTTATCTCTGCCTGGTCTTAGCCCAAAAGTCGATATTTCAACCTGAAGTCAACAAAGATGACGTTAGAACTTTAAAAAAATATTGTTTATAGAACTTTTTAAAGTACTACCCTGTTTTGTAACAGGCCGGAGGAGATCACATTCCGTCAAAATTAGAAAATCAAGTACTATAGCCTGTGTGTGATCTGACAACTTTAGAATCTGTCATTCCACATTCCAACGTGGACAATGGCAGTGTTGGCCTCTTAGGACGTAAACCTCGATTTCAAAGCCTGCTTTCCACCAATGAAAATTCCCATTGTTTAGAAACACACAAACAATATCTGACCATTACGTAAGCATGTAAAAATGGACCAAAGTATTACTTCCAATGATAGCTGAGAACTAATCGACAAACACACTTCTATATGAGTTCTTTGGTGGAAAACGACAAGTAACGGTTTTCTCTACGTTGCCCACATCCATTCACGATACCAACGAATAAATTTGACTTAGAATCCGTTAGAGTTTTGATTGTCTTTTGAAATATTAAAGTTTGAAGATTCTATATAGATCCATATAGAGATCCTTCTGAAAAATTAATGTTTGAAGATTCTATATAGATCCATATAGAGATCCTTCTTTAAACTAGTTCATGATAATAATAAAATGAAACCATTTATACCGAGTACATACAAAAATGTTTAACAGTAACTATAAGAGAATAGAGGATGTAGGAGGTAATAAAAAAAGTTCACCAACTTGCGGAACAAACATTGTTCTTTGCTCCTTATTGAATGTTACAACAATTTATTTTGGAAAACAGTTTATAATCTAGCGTCATTCAATATACTCCCTTTTGATGTTAAAAGGCTCACAATCTAATGTAGGACCGTCGAAATTGGACTTTTGCAATTGCTTTACTGAAAATGTCTGCAAATTGTTTTTGATTCTTTATATACCCTAATTGTACTTCCTTCTTCTTTTGCACGAAATCTCTAATGAAATGATAGAATGGTTCAAAATGTTTTATACTACTATAGTGGACTTGAATATGATAGCACGGAGGTTATTACAGAAAATTATTGTAGGCTGAATTTATTTCTTTCCAAATTTTTCTAGAATATTTTGAACCCACGCACTCACCCACGTGACTCGCCAATAGTCTTCTTCTGTGGATAAAGCAAGTATGCTTTGTTTCTTTGAACCCACGTACTCACCCACGTGACTCGGCAATAGTCTTCTTCTGTGGATAAAGCAAGTATGCTTTGTTTCTTTGAACCCACGTACTCACCCACGTGACTCGGCAATAGGCTTCTTCTGTGGATAAAGCAAGTATGCTTGGTTTCTTTGAGCTCCAAGTAATCAAACATGAATCAAAAGAAAAACAATTATCAGTTGTAGAATTTCAGTCCTCCAAACTATCTCCCCAATCAGAATTACTAAAATCAATCAAACTAAACCTCTCAGAAGTGTAGTAATGAATACGAAAAGCTGATTTATTTTAGGATAGCTAAAAGTTCTCTTGGGCTACTTTTATATGTATTTCACATGTTGTATCTTGTAACAAGAAAAATTTAATAACCGATATAAGGTTTTGTGTGGGGTAGAAACATCAAATTTCCAACAATACTTTTGTAAGTGGTCTCAAAAACTATTTCAGCACCGACATGTTTGACACAATACAATTTTATGAGCAATTGGGATGGAGGTTTGTTTACAATCAACTATATCAGATTTATTCATTATATCTTTTACACACTTTGTTGAAAATTTCATTCTCGCATTGATAAACCTTCATTCCTAAAAAATATTACATGAGACCTAAATATTTCATCTCAAATTCATTCCTTCTAACAATTTTGAATTATTTTTGCATCTTAGAATTGCTATCCTTGTACAACAAATCATTAACATACAAACTTACAATAAGAATGAGGATGAAGCTCATTAGTTGGTTTGAAACGTCGACCAAATCTTAATGATGTGATTAACCTGAAAGACATTTATCTAAGAATATCATTATCTTCTTGCCTGTAATAAAGGGTAGGCTCATTCTGACTTATTTTGAAGCCATTCTTCTGAAACTATCCATCAATCCTAGCACACCATGCTCTTAGAGCTTGCTTGAAGCCATACAAAGCACTCTTAAACTTGTAGACTTGATGTTGTTTTCCTTGCACTTCAAAATTGTGTGACTGTTCCAGAAAGGCTTATGGTTGTTCCAGCAAGACTTATTCTATGTACCAATTGAAAAAATAGCTTTTCACGTCCATGTGATGAATGATCTATTTCTTCTCAGTTGCTAATGAAATCATCATTTTAGCAGTCTCTTGTCTTCCTACTAGTGCAAATGTCTTTTCATACTCAATTGCACCTATATGTGAAGCTTTTAACAACTAATCTTTCCTTGTTTCGTTCAACACTCCCATCATTAGTGCACTTAGTCTTGTAGACCCATTTAGTATCAATCTTCTACATGTCAAGTGAAAGCTTTTTAAGCTCCTAAGTATCTTCTTCTGAATAGAATTTCTCTTCTTGCATTTCTTGCACCGAAATCTCACTGGCACATGCATCTTTAAAACATGATGGTTCAAAATCGACCTTGGAAAGTAAATCAAAATTTACTCTTACCTCTCGGATTTTCTTAATGTGCTTAAATTGTATTCTTTGAGAAATGTCACTTAATCTTCTTACCTTCCTTGTATAACTTAAAGTTGAATCTCAACTTGCACTTGGAATTAAAGAACTAGATGAGGGCGATATTTGGTGGATTTCTAGTAGTTGGAATTAAAATATTAGTGGCTCACTGATCATTAATGACCAATAGCATCAATAATATTCCTATTCAAAAATAATTGACATATCAACATGACCTTCTTGATGACCAAAAACTCCCCTTTGACAAAAAAAATCACAGCTCTTGACATAACAATGTTATTAGTGAGAGGATTATACAACATGTAAGCCTTACTTTGTTCATAATATCCAATGAAAATGCATGACTAACTTTTTGGATCTAGCTTTTGCTTGTTTTGATCAGATACATGGACATAAGCTAAATAATCAAAAACTCTAAAATGACTAACAATAAGGGTTTTTTTCATATCAGGCTTCATAAATAGCCATCATATCAAGTGCACTTCAGTGAATTCAATTGAAAATTTATATTATTTCATCAACTGCATCACTCCAAAAATCCCTTAAGTTTGTAACATCCTCCTTCCAATTCCACCACTATATGATTTTTTTTCTTTAGCTACTCCATTTTGCTAACGTGTGTAAGCAATGGTGAGTTTCCTTTTGATTCCATTGATATCGCAATAACTTTTGAAAATATCGTGAACAAAACTATCCTCCACAATAGTTCCTTAAGCATTTGATTTTTAAACCTCTTTCATTTCCACAATGACTTTAAGCCTCTTGAATATATAAAATAATTCATCCTTGGTCTTGAAAACTACACCCAACATCTTCAACAATAATCATCAATAAACGTAATGAAACATGATGGCTTACCCAAAATATTTATCTGCGCAGGACCACAAATGTTTGAGTGAACTAACTGAAGTGGATAATGGGCCCTCTATTCATTACCCTTAGAAAATTTATCTCTTGCATGTTTTACTTTAGCTCATCTTTCACAAGTATCCTTGTTTTCTTGTACCTTATTCATACCATAAATTAATTCTTTGGATGTTGCAGTCTTCAAACTATTAAAATTCAAATGTCCACATTCAAATTCCACAACCAACACTTGACCGTTGGAAATTTATTGTCATTGATGGCAAGGCAATGGAAAAGTAACTGCATTGGTAAATATGTTGTCATTGGTGGCCAAGGCAAAGAAAGACAATAGAAAAGGTAGAACATGAAAAGAAAAAAAATACGATGGCAAAGGTTTCATGGGAAAAACAAAGGCGAAGGAAAAAGCATTACAACTAGTGACGAAAATTACAAATAGTGGCAAAGGAAATTACATGGTGGAGAGGCTTTGGATCCAGTTTTGGAGAAAGAGATCATATCAGATGCAGGTGAAACCCACTCAGATGGATAGAGCTCTGAAAGATATTTCCAGTGGTATGTGGAAGCTTGAAAATGGTCTCCTGGATTGAACGATAGAGCCAATCAAAGTTTTATGACTTTAAGTCCATGATATTAGAGTCAAAAGGTGTTTGGGTGAGGCTTTTGCGCATAGAAAAAACTTGCTTCAGTGCCAAACTCAATGTAAATGTTGGAGGAGCCTCTATGGAAGCTCCGAGTAGATGTGGCTGACTGTGTAGCAAGGATAAGAGTTTTCATTAGCCGCAACCAGACCCCACATGACAATCTGGCTCGGTGGGGGCAGTCTGACAGGTGTACCCTGACAAATTTAATAGAGCACACATAAATAAAGCATCGAGATGCAATAGAGTGGGTGGAGCACACCCAGTGGGAACAAGCCCGATAGTGATAGCACGACGACTTCACCCTGGCGCAACCCTTTTGGCGCACAAAAGGAATGTACCGGGAGGTAGACGACGAGACATGACAGCACAACGTGGTCCAATGGTAGTTAAGTTGAGGTACCCACTTGGAAAGTTAAGCCCGCTAACGGCTAGCCTGATAAGATAACAAAGCTGCAGTGCAACAAAGCACCAACCTGATGGAAAAATAAAGAAATGGCAGGTAGCCCAAGGAAAGACATTAAAAAATAAATTGGTCGCAAAACCAAAAGTATTTAGACCCTTTCTCGCTCCTCTGATAGGATAGGTGGCAGCATGTGATTGGCCCAAACGGCGGAGGATGATGATGTGAGCACTATCCAATTAGAGAGTGACATGTGGCAGTCATATTTGGTCTTTTTGGATAATCAAATCACCCATATATGGTGGACGTGTGGACCACTCACATGTCGGCACGTGGCATTGGTAATGTCAACATGGTGTCATCTCGTTGGATGGAGCTTCGTTGTTTGTTAACAGAGCACAACTGAATGCGTCGGGCAGCGGGTGTCAAGAGACGTCAACGTCACACAACAGAGAAATTGGTCGCAAAACAAAAAGTATTTAGACCCTTTCTATCTCATCTAGTAGGATAGGTGGCAGCATGTGATTGGCCCAAAAGGCGAAGGATGATGATTTGAGCACTAGCCAATTAGAACGTGACATGTGGCAGGCATATTTGGTCTTTTTGGATAATAACCAAATCACTCATATTTGGTGGTAACGTCAACATGGTGTCATCCCGCTAGATGGAGCTTCGTTGTTTGTTAACTGAGCACAACTGAATGCGTGAGGCAGCGGGTGTCGAGAGACATCAGCGTTGACAACCAGGCAATGAACAGCCAATGAGAAGCAAGCTGGGAGGACCCTACCAGGATAGCTCATCTTGCAAGATAAGCACCGACGGTTTATGTATAAGGCGCAGACATATTTGTCAGGATAGAAGGGGCTATGGGGTAAGCCCGACCCTTGGTCATTTTGCATAGAAAACGACTAGCGGCGTGGTTAAATATTATAAGGCGTAAATAAAAAAATGAGTCGGGCTTAGCACCTCTTCCCTTAGAGCCACCCTTAGTTGGTTTCATGTAGAAACGAGACCAACAAAGAAGAGCCATTAACAAAGAGATTTAGAGACGAAGGGCTCAAAAGGGCTTAACGCCTAAATGCTTAAGTCGTGGTCACGGAGACCTCTCTTATGCCAAAAAAATAGGCATAGGAGCCGAGAAAATGTGCTAAAAGCCAAAAGTGGTGGAACCATCTGTTTTGTAGCGAATTTGATATTTAAGCCAAAGTTAATTGCAGATAAATATAGTGAAGCCCTGCTAAAACCTATTAAAGTGGAAAATTTTCTAAAATATGCAAATAAGCTCAGTTTAACTTGCAAAAAAAGATGGTTGAAGGTTGATAACTTGGTGAATACAGTCAAAGGACTTAAATTAACAAGACAAAGGAAAAAAAAATAATATTGCATGCAGCAATATAAGAAGATCAATTCAAAAAATATCAGTCAAGAATTCTTGAAAGGCATAATTTGAGTAGCAGAATTGTGTGGTGGTAGAACAAAGTGTGTGAATTAGAGTTTGTTGGTGAAATGTGATGCATAACAGTGTGGGTATGCATCAAAGGTGAATCAGATACCAATCTTGGTATCTGAAAGGTGTTTTTAGAGATGTAAAGAAGTGGATTAGTGATTGGTGTTGTTGTTGTTGATGCATAATTTGTTCAGTAATTAGAAATTGTTAAAGGTGATCTTATTGGTATTTTGTATCATTAATAGGAGATTGTTGAAGGTGATGCATCAATAATCAGGCATTGTTGAAAGTGTTTATATGGTGGCTTTGGTGAGCAATAACAGTGAGAATGATTTATTTGACTATGACATAAGTGGTTTATTTAATTGAGTTTGAGAATGGATGAAAGATGGATCAACAAGGTCAACATGCGATAGCTCGCAGATTAGGGGTAGTAGCTCCATCTAGTGGTTGCTAGTAAACGAGCATGGGCAAGAGTCCCTTTCAGCAGAGACTGATAAACGAGCAGGGGCCAAAGTCCCTTTCAGTGAATACTGGTAAGCGAGAGGGGGAAACAATCTCTTTCAGTGGTAGCTAATAAATGAGCAAGGATAGAAGTTCCTTCCAGTAGCAGTTGATAAACCTACAAGTAATAGCTTGTGGGGCAATGATGTAATCAAGTTGAGACATGTAATATTAAGGAAGATTGGTATCTTGTAATAATGTACGGAATATGTTTTTGTTGTAATAATGTACAGAAATTTGCCTCCAAGTGTCCAAAAAAGAAAAAGAAGGTGCAATAATAGAAGTGGAACTCATTGTTTCATCCACAAACATGAGTTGCCAAGAGAAATTAGAACAACCAAGCGGCCTAATATTTTCAGCGGCCAAATAATAACAAGAGAACGAGTATCAGTCCAAGAAATTGGACAAGAGGAAGCTTTGGAAGGATAAATAATTCATTTTCCCCTTCATAAATAATTTTGAATGCTACAGGTGTAAGAAGTTTGGGCATAAGTGAACCACACACAGATTGGGCAAGAAACCCTCATTTCAGAATGCTACTAATAGAGGTATGGATCATGAGGAGAGAAAGCAAAGAGTTATTTCAACACTCATAAGAAAGGAAGATAAAATGGTGCATGGAGGAAACACAAAACAATCTTAATTTTGAAGATGGTTAACGAAGGTTTAATATATCAAACTTATAAATTCCCATAGTTGATCTCTCCTATAAAACCTACAATAATAGGCAGAGAGTCCAATTAGAAAAAAGAAGCAACATCAACCATTAGAGTCCTTTGAAGTAATACAGTGAGAAAGAAGAGTAGAAGGTAAATTGAAAATTACCTTTAATTAGTGCTAACAAGATGAATGACCAGTGGTCTATATACTCAAGAAATGGTAGAAAGTCACCTAGTCAAGAAAACCAGCATAAGAAATCAACTCATATCCAAGCTTGGAAGAAAAAGAAAGATAATCTACTCATGGAGAGTATATCCCTTGTTCCTCTTAATTAAAGAGAAGAGGTTTTCTTCAAAGGAAGCCTAAAAGGTTAGATGGAAGGAGCAGAAAGGAACGTGCCAAGGAATGCATCTGAAGGATAAGATAAGCATTGAATTTTGTTGTCAAATCATATTGATAAATAGATGGTGATGATCTATTTACTGCTAATGCAAGTATTGTTTGGAGATTACTACTGCAAAGAGGGAGCATGGTCATGGGTGGGGGGGGTATACTCAAGTCGAGATTTGAGTACCAGATTATGCATTGACAATTGGTATCATTATCTAGTATCAGTTTTGTGCTGCATGAAAAAGGCTAATTGTTTTGTTGCATGTTATCTTGAGTTGCCAATATGATAAATGAATTAACTATTATGATGGTGTTCCAATTTTTAATTTGTATTAGACATCATATTTGTTGGTGAAAGGAGAACGATTAGAAGATGAGGACACTAAGCTATTAAGTGCTCAACAAATGCTAAAATTAGCATCAATTCATCAATCGTCATCATTTTAAAATGGTATCAAAGGTACTATCAATTGATATTTATAGTCATTAGATTTTGTGTGAGAGTATGGTGTCCATGTTGTCAATATGAGACTATAAGACCAAGTGTTGGTAAATGAGTCCTAATTTATAAATGTATCCTGAATTAGTGAGATCCCCTCTATGTTTGTCAAAAGTTTTGCACTTTAATGTTGTCATCCATAGGAAAGGTTTTTCTTGCTAGAGGTTAGGTGTATGTGTCTAAGTAGGCACCATTATGAATGTAATCGTAGTTGAGACTCAAACTAGCAGGGACCATTTTATGATGACTCAGTTACACAAGCATGTGTTGTTCTAGCAAGAGATCCCTCTTGCCTGCTTAACACATAGATTAGGAGTAAATGTTCCTTTCTTTTCAAATCAATCTTCTTCACATGACATAGGGGAAGTTGCTTCGATATGATCATAGGTACTAGAGGTTTTCAACATAAGAAGAAGCAATTGTTAGGTCCATAGGATCAAAAGACAGAGGAGGATTATTGATAGGGGGAGCATGTTAGTATCTTTGCCATTGATTTCAAAGCCTAAATGGGGAGAAGTATTGTTGATCAAACACAAGATGGTAAATAATCATTGATAAACTCTAGGGAGAAGTATCAAAAAAAAGAATTGATAATTGGTAATGATGTTTTTGCTTGATCTTGGTGTTGCCATCAATGCCAAAGGAGGATATTGTTGGAAATGTCTTGTCATTGATGGCAAAGGCAATGGAAAATTTGATAATGGCAAAGAAAATTCAAAGGAAAAGAAAATGTTGAAAAGGTAATGAAAAGTAACTACATTGGTAAATATGATGTCATTGGTGGCCACGGAAAATATTGATGGAAAAGGAAACAACAAAGGTGGCACAAGAAAAAGGAAAAATGGTAAAGGTGGCACAGGAAAAACAAAGGCAAAGGAAAAAACATTGTAACTGGTAAAGGCAATAGAAAACAATGGCAAAGACAATTAGATTGTGTAGAATATTTGGAGCCATTTCTTGAGTAGTAGATCATATCATATGTATGTGAAACCCACTCACATGGATATAGTTTTAAAAGGTCTTTCCAATGGTATATGAAAGTTTGAAAATGGCATCCTGGATTGAAAGATAGACCCAGTAAAAGTTTTGTGACCTTAAGTCCATGATAACAGAGTTAAAAGGTGTTTGGGTGAGCCTTTTGCGCATAGCCAAAGTTGGCTTGAGTGCCAAACTCAGCAATAAGGTTGGCAGAGCCTCTATACAAAGCTTTGGGTACTTGTGGCTGACTATGTAGCAACAAAAAGAGTTTTCATTGGCCGATAGAGGCCACATGATACCCTAGACTAGCAGGGGCAGCCCGATAGTGTACCTTGACATATTTGATAGAGCACACAGAAGTAAAGTTTTGAGATGCAATAGAGCGAGTGGAGCCCAACCGACAGGGACAAGCCCGATAGTGATAGTCTAACAGGATCACCCCGGCGTAACCCTTTTGGTGCACAAAAGGAATGGACCGGGAGGTAGGCGCCCGGAAACAACAGCATAACATGGTCCAATGGTAGCTAAGCGGAGGTTCCCACTTCAACAATTAACCTGTTGAGCGCTAGCCTAGGAAGATAACAAAGCATAAATGCAGCGAAGCGTTGACTCGATGGAAAAACAAAAAAATGGCATGGAGCCCGAGAAAAATATTAACAAAAAAATTGGTCACAAAACCAAAATTATTTGGACCCTTTCTCTCTCCTCCAGTAGGAAAGGTGGCATCATGTGATTGGCCTAGATGGCGGAGGATGATGGCGTCAGCACCAACCAATTAGAGCATGACACGTGGCAGAAAACTTTGGTGTTTTTAGGCACTCAAATGGCCCATATTTGGTGGACACATAGACCACTCCTAGGTCGACATGTGGCATTGGTGACGTCAGCATGGTGTTATCTCATTGGATGGAGCCCAATTGTTTATTTACAGAACACAGCGGAATACAACGAGCAGCAAGAGTCGGCACACGTAGTTATTTAGGTATCTGAAGTTTTGATTGATTGATCATGAAATGCATATTGTCTCCAAAGTACCGATGTTGGATTCATTTAACATTCCCTTCGTCCTCGCTTTTCATTTAATTCTTGCTTTCAATGAAGCTCTTCGCAACCCTGACGCCATAGATGGCTCACAAGCACTAACACAGAACACCACCCCATGCAGAGATAACTTCCTGGCCAGGAGCAACCCAAAGGTCACCGCTAGGTTAGTGTGCCCCCATGAAATCCCATGAATTCCCATGGAATCAATGCACACATTGTTTACCTTATTAATACCCATGACCATGATGATCATTATGTTAAGAAACATGAATGTCAGAATGGACTCTCCAATACCCACCCTCCAGAAGGACCATGATGCAAAACAATAGGGTTGAAATGGTGGAGACGGACCTGGCTCCTTATAACCATTCTCCCTCATTTACACAATAGTCCCGAGCAGCTGTCTTTCAGAATACGTTGGGCATTTGGATTACGTTGTTGTCCAAAAACTCATGGTGCCTTTAAACTCATGATGATTCTCATTATCTCTTCCATCACAACTAAGTTAGATACAGTAATGCTTGATAGATCGTCGCATATGATTATTGACAATAACTTCATGGCCATCATGAACAGGAAAATTAGTCCTCATCAAATCGGTGCTCTCTGCCTTGACTATTTATCAGGCTTCCTTTCTGTTGGCCCCAAAATCTATCACCGAGCAGGTTTCAAAGTTAATCCACAACTTTCTTTGGCGTGGTGGGAAAGGTAATCAGAAGAAGTTTCATTTAGTTAATTGGGAAATGGTGAAACGCCCAATTTCAGAAGGTGGACTCTAGATCATAGACCCCCATTCACGCAAACATCTCCTTGGGCTACAAAATTCTGTGGAAGCTTTATGCGAATCCAAATCACCCGGTCTATAAAATTTTACGAAATAAGTATGCCAAAGGGGTCCCTTTGAGAAAAATGCAGGTCGATAACACTCTGAAAGCCTCGATGATTTGGAATCTTTGCCGGCGATGAATTGATTTCTTCCATAACCACCTATATCGTATTCCTGGAAATGGAAGGAAAACTCTGTTGTGGCAAGATAGTATAATGGGACATCCGCCTCTTGCAAATTCTGAAGATATAAAAGAGATCTGCGAGTGGCTTTCACAACATGGAGTTCACAAACTTGAAGAAAATAATGTTTGGGACGAGACGTGAAATTGGCAACCCTGGGCCTTTCCCAGAGTCCCTGAGCATCTGTAATCCCAACATAACATCCTCACATCGGAGTTATTTGATTCAACTCCAGTTCACAAATAGGCTTTAGATTCTTGGGGCTGGGGAGTCACTGAAACATACACTGCTATGCAAGGCTTTCAGTATCTCCAAAGCTCAGCACGAGGCGAATCAGCCTGCGATCTTTTGGAAGCAGGTTTGGGACTCCTTTGGTCTCCCCGATCATAGATCATCTGTTTGTTGACTGCACCTTCGCCAAAGATGTGTTGAAGTTTATCCTTCATGGTCTCAATGTCACGGCCCCAAACCAGATCTCTGTGGTTGTTCTATTTTCCACTTGGAAGGTGCGCTATCCTCATGCAATTTCTAGCAAGTCTCTTTGGTTCCATGTTTGGCATACCATCCCCAAATACGCCTACTGGAAAATTTGGCTTGAAAGAAACGAGCATATTTTCAATGGCACTTCTTGGTACCCCTCGACGGTTGCAGCTAAAGCCAAAGCTCTCCTACTTGAAATAGTGACACAACATTCTCATAAATCTGAAAGATCTCCCATTCCTGAAGAAAAGAAATGGATGGGAACATTTGTTTATCGGGATAGAAAAAAAATCTCAGCTTGCCCCTTCACCAATCCAGGATGGCTTTTAAGGGACTCGAACGAAACCTTTCAAGAGTGGTGGAAGAAGCAGGGTAAAGCAACGATTATCTTTGACGATGCCTCCAAAGGAAATCCCGAGATTGTGGGTGCAGGTGGAGTGCTCTACTCCTCAGATGGTCTAAGAAGAGATAGCTTTAGCTAGGGCCTTGGGCAGAGAACTAAAAATCAGGCATAAGTCCTTCGACTGCTAAAAGCCTACCGAATTGCTCGTGAGAAAGGTATTAGAGAATTCCAAGCTTTCAGTGACTCATAAATTTTGATAAAGAAGTTAAATTCGGAGGACCAGTTCAACAATCCAGTCTTAAATAAGATCCTTTGAAGGTTGAAGTACATGCTGCTAGACTTCTCCTCATTCCAATTTTTCCACATTCTTCGAGGTTTGAACAAGGAAGCAGACATCAATGCAAACAAAGGTTGCCTTCTGTCGCAAGGAGCTTTTAGAAAAAATGATGAAACCCCTTCTCAAATCTCTATTCCATGAATTTGGTAGTGAAGTTCCTCTTGCCATGAAAGCTGGCTTGAAGCTGTGTAATGATGATTTATTTAGCCCCGACCCAACCAGTTTCGGCCTACTAATAAAATATAACTATTTCCATTAAAAATATATATATATTAAAAACGTAGTGGAAACAATCTCAAATAAAATTAGTTTAATATACAAATCGGTAAAAATTTTATATTTTAAAAATTTGAGAAATATCATGTCACTGTTATTTTCTTATTTTTTTGGGTCAATACTACCTCTGCCTTGTTTGAGGTTGAGATGTTTATGAAGTATTGTTTAACAATATTAAGATAATATGTGATTCACTTTTCTGTTATAAATTTTTTTAGAACATAGTAACACGGGTACCACTCCCAACCATTGGAGACCACTCACCACATGCTCCCCTGCTCTCGAGAGCTTGGGAGCTAGTAGGAAACTTTCCAAAATCGCGGGGAGCTTCAAAGGGTGCTTTGGAGCTTTTTGTGAGCTTCACTACAACAAATTTTGAGGTTTCACGTACCTATTTTGAGCAAAGAACATGTACCATTTCTTTATTTTCTAAGTGATATATCATACGTCAGGGAGTTGGACTGCATGGGCTCTGTAAAGAAACGAAGATGTGGAGATGTAGCAAAGGTTTCAATAAAATATAGGCAATTGCAAGTCATTCCTTGGCAACTTTTGTTGCAAATCTTGAAGTTCAACAATTGCAAATAAGTCTACTTCATTGAAATCTATCTTGAAGTTTTAATGATAAAATTCAACAAATTGCAGTGATGGTCACAAAGAGAAAGAATAATCTGTTAGTCAGTTTCATTTTATAAATTTCCAAACTTAATTTCGAAATTGAATATAATATAGTGTTGCATGAAATCACATAATTATCATGTAATAATAGCCTTTTTCAGTTTAGGAGTTCCGCATGTTTCTTTGCTAGCAAGTAATTTCATTGGCAAAAGTTGTTAATGGATTAATATTTTGATTTTTTCTCGCATTGTTTCAAAGTTCAATCTTTTACATATTTCATTGCAAGATGGAATTTAATTGACAAGTTTTTAATGGAAGAAAATTAATTATTTTATTTTTATTTTTAATGTATATTAAATTTTAATATATTATATTATTGGCGCTCCCAACTTGATGCTTCCAGTAAATTTGGGAAAAGCTTCTAATTATAATAAAGTTTTTTAATATTAATTTTGTAATATAAATTTACATTTAATAATAAAATAAAATAAAAATAAAAATAAATTGTAAATTGTAGTTAATAAAATAAATTTATATTTTTTTTTCTAAGTAAGTCTAAATTCTATTAATGAAACATATAATACATACAGCGTAGGGCCTTCACAGGCGACATGAGTTCAACAAAATAGCAAGAAAGGGCTGCCCGCAAGGGGAAACCAGCCTGAAAAGAGTGAGAGAGCTGCCTCGAATGAGGAAACCAACTTCAACATAACCATATAACTGTCACTGAAGTTTGACAGACCAAATGACTAAAACTTCTGAAAACAACAAAATGTCATAAAATCTGAACAAAATTACTTGAGAGAGCCTACCTGAACTAGAGGCCATAGTCATTAGAGGGGGGCTCTTCTTCAATTCTGCACCAGTAGCCGTCATTGTCCTCTGGAATGGGACAATTCCCTGCTGCTGTACCTTTTGGAGCTGCTTCTCCTCCCGTCACGCCATAGTCTTCTAGCTTGTCTTTATCCTGCGGAGGACAAGAGCTACTAGCGCCCGCCTTTGGAGAAGTTTCTTTAACGCCAGGTTGAGTGACCTGAGCAATATCGGAAGGGCCCTGCAGGTTAGAAGGGTGCGCAGGATGGGGAGGATTAGAGGTAGCTTGCGAGATTTCCTTAAAAGTGACTGAGATGGTCGCTACAACAAGAGGCCGAATGCTTTGACATTGGAAGTGAAAAAGAGCCGTGGAGGGGTTGGCCAGATAGGCGGAGTCAGCATTGCGGAGGCAGGGGGAAGACAGAGGGACCAAAGCACCACGCGAATGGGAGGGAATGCTGCTACCAAGCCCACGCCCGCTGCGCGTGTCAGGATATCTGCCATGCATGCTATCAAAAGCAGAGGTCGAAGAATTGGTGGAGGGAGAGCGGCGACGGTTGGAGGGCCGGGCTCGGGTACTGCCTCTGCGACACCTAATTTTGTGCCTGAGTCTGGGCATTGTCCCACCAGAGCGGAGCGAGCGGAGCGAATTGCGTTGCGAGGAGGATGAAAAACACAGAGAGGCGGGCGAATTGGGCTGAGACGAGAGGCCGAAGTGCGAAGGGCAGAAAGGACTATGGGAATGGTGATAGCCAGGGAGGAACTCCAAACAGCAACTCAGAAGACAGCATTTGCCCAACACAATGCGTGAGCTAGGAAGCTCCGCTTCAGGAGGGCAGCCAAAATTAACCGGAGGGGGGCAATTCTTCATGGAACCTGTCGAATTAAGCTTCCACAGAGCCGAGAACTCATGCGCAGGGGTGATGGACGAGAGACTGAAGTCGAAGAGCGGCATTATGAAAAACTCGTGGCCTTGTCTTCCCCACCGGCATAAATGCCTCTGAGGATGGCGGCCTGAAGGATTAAGTCGATCAAGGCACCATAAATTCTTGATGCAGGCGGCCATGTGGCCTTGCCACGCGCCATCCTGCTCATTGAATGCCATCGCCTCACTAGAATGCACCCGCGTCCGGGGAATAAAATAAATTTATATTACTAATAGAAAAAAAAATACAATTAAAAAACCATCTATATATATATATATATATATATATATATATATATATATTTATTAGAATTTTTTTTAAATAAAATTTATTATAAAGAAATGGATTAATGTATAATTATCTTTTATTAAGATTAATAAAATCTATTATTGTGTTATAATAGATTATATCTTTAATATTACTAATTGTTATATCTTTATATTTAATCTAAGGTGATTTTATGTATTTTTTTATCTTTTTAAAGGTAGAAGTTAAGCACACCTGTTTTTAAAGAGGACAAAGTTTTTACCTATTTTATTTGAGTCATGTTTTCATGTTTTTTTAATGCAACTCGTAGAATTTTTTAAATTGCTTTTTCCATATTTACTTAACAGATATAAATTTTATTTGATTTTATCTATGTTTACATATTTCTTAATGTAACTCGTAGAAAATTTTAAAATCTACATTTCAAAATGCTTTACCTTCATCCAATTAATTGAGGCTTACATGTAAAAGATTTATTACAAATACTTCAATTTTGTCATGTGAAATTCACATTTAGTTTTATAAAACATTCCCCAAAACAATTTATTTGAAAGGGGAGAAGAAAAATGCACTTGGAAGGGGGAGAAGATTAAAGAAGAGTTAACGAATTAGGAGAAGATTAAAGAAGAGTTAACAAATTAGGTATATAAATTACTTTATAACAACAAATTGATGACAATTATAAAAACTTCCTTTTAACAAATCAGCTAATTATTCATGAAAAGTCAACAAAACAAACAACCCTATAAAATACTCATTAACATGGCAAACGAAAATATGATTTATATATCTATAATACACAATACTTGGACAACTAACCTCACTTCATTTTATAACATAATATAAGACAACTATATATCATTATCTCATCATGAGCTAGTACAACATATTTTGTCCTATTACGACAACCTATGTACTCAATTTACATCCAAACCCTAGTTAAGGAAATCATCATCAACAAAGGGGGATAAGACTAAAGAAGAGTGCACAATCCCCTTAACAAATTAGATCTAGAAATTACTTTATAACAACAAATTGATGACGATTATAAAAACGCCCTTTTAGTTACCTCTCCCCTTCTTAAATCAATTAACAAATCTGCTAATTATTCATGAAATGTCAACATAACAAACAACCCTATAAAATTTTCATTAACATGGCAAACAAAAATATGATTTATATATTTGTAATACACAATACTTGGAAAACTAACCTCGCTTCATTTTACAACATAATATAGATACAACTATATATCATTATCTCATCATGAGCTATTACAACATATTTTGTCCTATTACGACAACCTATGTATTCAATTTACATCTAAACCCTTGTTAAGGAAATCATCATCAACAATGAACCCTAACAAAAAGAAAATCCTAGCAAGGAAACACACCAGGATACTCCAAATGCTCAATAATAAGACAACATTGACATCAACAAGTCCACTTTTGATCTCCCACTTCCATGGCACAAGCTCTCTAAGCCAAGTACTTCAAGTCTTTTCTAAGGTTTATTTTCCACGAGCATCAGGTCCCTCTCACATAAGAACTCTAATCCTAGAGCTCCAAGTCTTCTCTATTTTTTTTTAGACAAACCCTAGAGCTTTCCTTCATTACATCAACACAACTACAAAGACAAGCTTCAAGTCTTTCAAAAAAAAAAATCAAACCAAACTTGAGAATTCACTTCTTACTTTAGGGTTCACCTTACTTAAGTCCTAATCCTTCTTGCACATAACAAGTACAAAGCCTCCAAGACAAACCCTAGAGATACCCCTCCAAGCTTCTTCTCTATTCTAGGGTTTGCGACCCACAAAACTAATGTCTTCTTCTCTTGCATCACATAAGCACCAAGACACATTTATAATGGAATATCAAAATTACATAATCATAAGCTTCAAGTATTCATCAAGTGAAGCATCACACAAACATCCAAGACACCTCTAACACTTCACATTCTTTCTCTAGAATTTACATCACAAAAAGCTTAGGCATTATTCTCTTGAATCAAAACTAGTGCCAAGGCTCAAGATCCTCACGAGCAATAGCATCCATCTTCATGTCTCCTCTAGGTTTTACATCACAAATGCTATATCTTCAACTCTTAGATGAAAGAAGCACCAAGGCTTCTCCAAGATAATTAAAAAGATAGAAATATTGATTACCATTTATACAAAGGCGATGTCTTCTCTTTATATAGAATAGGCAAAGAAGCCAACATAAAATATGGACTTTGTCCACAAGTAACCCTACCAAAAATACATGACGTAAGCCCACATGGAGCATTCCACTAAAAATGGATGTACAAGTGTCACAATAGGGTTAATCCAACACCCAAGACGATGCATCTTCCAAGCATGATATCCTTGGTCCCAACCCTTCCCCTTGTAGATATGTTCCCTCCAACTATTAGTTAGGGAAGCATTTTTCCTCTAAGTTGCAGTGCTCTTTAAGCCAAGTGTCCTCATGCTAAGCACGACTCCTCTAACTATGCGGCTCCCCTATTCCCAACACTCCTCAACATGTATACCATGGTAGTTACTTGACCCTAAGGTTCCTTTCCCTTCATCATAGTTCCTAGTACTCTTTAATAAGATAGCTCCATACCCTATGAGAATGCCTCATCCTCCTTAACACACAAGCCATATAGAAGATGTCAATGCCACATAAGGTAGCCACCTCCTCCAGAGGAATGCATCTAACAATGATTCACATTTTTTTCTTCTTAAATAAGAACGAGTTCAAATTATATGTCATGTAGTGAATGGATTAAATCAAAGAAGATGATAATTGCAACATTAAGGTTACAAGCTAGAAGATAAAGCTAAATTAAACTAAAAATAATCCTAGGCAAGAAAAGTTGGTGTAGTTGTTGAAGATAACTTATCTCTTTAACACATCAATAATATTATTTCCATTGGTAGCATACCAAGTTTCCATTTGTTGCAATCCGAGGTCAACTTAATTTCATAAAAACACAATTACAAAGGAGAAACATCTACAAACTAACTGAAGTACATGTAAGAACATATATGGAGTTCGCATGCTACTATGTCCAATTAGAACACAAATTTGCTAGGCATTCCTAGACTAGCAATTCCAAAGAGTCAAATAGAAAACTCATTCTTAAACTAATCTACAAAAGCAATCCATTTATCGAGTTTGGCTCTGCATACGTGTTCAAACCAAATTTGTTCATGCCTATTAAAGAGTTGCATTCTAACATACATGTGTGAGTACATTCTAAATTAATTTAGTCCTCTCCTAAGTCTTTTTCATTGGTTCTTGGACTTTATACAATGTCATCAATCTCAACATTATAGAGTTTACGATTTGGTAACAACAATTGGTGAGTTCCTACCCCGGATGCAGGTGACCAGGTCCCCAGGTGGTAAGCAGGGTGTCACATGCCTACCACGGGGGCGAGCACACGAAAGCCTCATGCATGCTGCGACATGGACGATGGCATGAGCAGAGGTGAGAGTATAATGGTGGAAAGGATGGTGTTAATGGTGGGCAGTTGGCACTACGGTAGAATGGACGCGGAGGCGATGGGGGTGTAGGGACACGCCAGTGTGCTCCCGCTGGAATTCGCTACGGACGAGGAAGACGACAAGGACGCGAAGAGTCCGCATCGGGAAGCACAGGAGGGGAGAACCAAGACCAGGACTGATTAGGTGCCTCGGCTCTTTTTTGTTGTGTTAAGCTAATGTGTGATTGTATCCCAATAATGTTTATAGTGCATAGTCTTAACAGGTTTAGTTGGTTACAAGTTGGAGTTCTGACTCTTTTACCTTTGTTAGGGGCCATCAGACTAGACTTTCCTCTGGTTTCCCAGTATGGGCGGAGATGTTTTTGTAATTTTGGACACTCGGTATGGTTTCCAGTATGCCGACAGACCATTGTGTGTAATTATTTAAATCGTTAATAAAAGAAGACCTATATTTGCTGACAAAAAAAAAAAATTGGTGAGTTCCTTGCCATGCCATTATATGGTGGTAAATCTTTATACAAGCAAGAACTTATTCAAGAGTTGTATCACATGGGCGTTTGGAGATAAATGTTCTATAAGAACTTATTCCAGAGTTGTATCACATAAGTGTTTGGAGATAAATGTTCTATAAAAACAACTTAATGTTATTTTTAGCACTTTTATATGTGAAAACTACAAAAATAAATAAATCAATTATACTTAATAATAAAAGTTAAAAATCTATTAAAATAATAATTATTAAAAAGACAAAAATAATTAGTTGTATTTTAGCATCTATGAATTCAAATAAAAAACTTCCCCCTAAATTTTAGGTATGCATGATGGCATATAAACTTGTAAACTTTTGTTAAGGTACGTGCATAAAATATATGTATATAAAATAGAGATTTAAAAAATAAACAAAAGCTTTAATTTAAGGATGGATATTTTAGCTTTGGTTTATTTGAGAAAAGAGAGGTATTCACAGGGAATAAATAGCAATTTGAATAAGTGGCTGATTGTCTTTTGTAGAGTTAGGGGAAAGTTGAAAGGCAATGTAATACAAAATAAAATTATTAAAAAGAGAGAATACTTATTTTTATTATTAACGAATTTATAAAATTAAATAAAAAATAATTGGAAAAGTGTTTAAAGAGATATATAAACAATTGAATGTGCGATGCAATGTAATAAATTAAATTATTGAAAAAAGTAATAAGGATTATTAATTTAAAGAATTTTATAAATTAAGTAAAAATTATTAATAGTGAAGATTTATGGAATTTTCTAAATTAAATAAAAGCATATATAAAAATTTTAATGTTTTATGAATTCCATTAAAAAGTATGCTGAAAAAAAATCAGAGATTTTAGTTAAGAACATCAGAGATTTCTTAAAAATATTTGGTGAAATGGAGAAATACCTTCATTGACTAGTGTGTAAGTTTTCCAGTAAGAATATTAGAAAATTCTAAAATGAAAGAATATCGTGTAAGTTTCTGAGAAAATATTAGAAAATTCAAAAGAGGAAGAGTAAACTGGATGCAGATAATCCGAAGATTGACCGAGGGTGTGCATTTTCGTTAATTTGATGCAGGAGCATCTATGGAGTTGTAAAAATGTTGGAAGTGTTTCGCCAGTGAGCATGAACTTATGAGGTATGGATACGAACGATCATTTGTACTACACAAGCCAATAAGATAAAAAACTTGAATGACAACAACTAAGTGTTTGGCCGCATCCTATTCATTGGCTCAGTTTTTCTTCTCCGAACTTTCGACGCCCTTGCCCAAAAACAAATGGTAGAGCTTTGTGACTGATTGAGATACATATTTGATATATCAATCAAAAGAGGAAGAGTGTAGTGGATTGAGATACATATTTGATATATCAATATAAAGTTTCTGAGAAAATACTGACAGTGAAGAAGAACATGTTGAGGAAAACAACCTTGAAACACAAATAAACCATAAAAATAGTCTTGAAGTACAAGAGAATGTGGAACCTAAGAAGAGTCCCTAAATTCATTAGCAATTTGAGGAAGAAGGGAAAGGAGAACAACAATTGCAACAAGAAGAAGAATTAGCACCCTCACTAGAAATCATTGGCTCAACTTCTTTAGGAAGAAAGAGAAAAAGTAGCTAGGTTGCATCAACATCTTGTCGCAGGTTGACAATGGGAATGGCTCGGTTATTAAGAGAAGGCTACGGGGAGACTTCTAACACTATCGAGCCAAAAGAACCACCTAAGAAAGCCAATACCAAGACTCATATACTCTATGAGGAAGCACTGGAAGAGGTTTATGTTGAACAAGCTCAGTAATTTCAAGAAGAACACGAGGTTTAAACTTAAGAGGTTTACATTGAACAAAGTCTTCAATTTCAGCATGAACATAGAAAAGTCACCACATAAAGAAATCCAATATACAAAAGAAGAAATGGACTCCAAAGGTTAAAAAACCAATTCCCTGTTGACTAAATTTAAGAAAAATAACAAAAAAAAATAAAACATTTGAAGCAAGAACTGCATTAAGTAAAACTCGTAAATGAGCTGGTGAAATCAGAAAATGAGAGTTTGAAGGATCGATACCACAAAAACAAGGAAAATCACAGGTCACTTAGATAGAATTACATAAACATGTATGGTGAAAATATAAAAGACATAAAAATCGACAAGTGCTTAATGATAAGGATTAGAGTCTCAAAAGAACAATTGATAAATAGATCTTATTGAATAGAACAATAAGAACAGAAAAACACTGACAGTGAAGAAGAACATATTGAGGAAAACAACCTTGAAACACAAATAAACCATAAAAATATTCTTGAAGTACAAGAGAATGTGGAACCTAAGAAGAGTCCCTAAATTCATTAGCAATTTGAGGAAGAAGGGAAAGGAGAACAACAATCGCAACAAGAAGAAGAATTAGCACCCTCACTAGAAATCATTGGCTCGACTTCTTTAGGAAGAAAAAGAAAAAGTAGCTAGGTTGCATCAACATCTTGTCGCAGGTTGACAATGGGAATGGCTCGGTTATTAAGAGAAGGCTACGGGGAGACTTCTAACGCTATCGAGCCAAAAGAACCACCTAAGAAAGCTAATACCAAGACTCATATACTCTATGAGGAAGCACTGGAAGAGGTTTATGTTGAACAAGCTCAGTAATTTCAAGCTTAAGAGGTTTACATTGAACAAAGTCTTCAATTTCAGCATGAACATAAAATCTTTGAAGAAAAGTCACCACATAAAGAAATCCAATATACAAAAGAAGAAATGGACTCCAAAGGTTAAAAAACCAATTCCCTGTTGACTAAATTTAAGAAAAATAACAACAAAAAAAATAAAACATTTGAAGCAAGAACTGCATTAAGTAAAACTCGTAAATGAGCTGGTGAAATCAGAAAATGAGAGATTGAAGGATCGATAAAACAAGGAAAATCACAGGTCACTTAGATAGAATTACATAAACATGTATGGTGAAAATATAAGAGACATAAAAATCGACAAGTGCTTAATGATAAGGATTAGAGTCTCAAAAGAACAAGAATATGAGGAACCACTGGAAGAGGTTTAGGTTTAGGTTGAACAAGCTCAGTAATTTCAAAAGAACAAGAATATACATGTTCTTATTGTGTAAGTTTCTGAGAAAATATTAGAAAATTCAAAAGAGGAAGAGTGTAATGGATTGAGATACATATTTGATATATCAATATAAAGACTATTGCAATTGGTGTGATAAGCTTAATGGAAGCATATCGATGTTCGTGTTACGTTTGGTATGCCAAGCTTATTGTGTCAGTGGTGAATGATGTACATTAACCAAGGCAGTGTGCTAGCATGCCGGGCTCGATGATTGTTTGGTGGGATTTTTTTTTAAGATCTAGGAGAATCGAATCGATAACTGGTGGGTTTTTTTGAGTCAGGCTCAGGTTCAAATTTAATTGGTTATTATTATACGTTTTAGGTTAGATACAACAGCTTGCAAGTCACACTGTAGCAGTCTGCAAGTCACATTGTAGCAATTAACTTGTGCCTTTTGGTGGATTCATTTGCTTCCTTAAGTAGAAGTTGGGGCAATTTTTATGAGTATATCACAAAATTGAGGATCAAGCCGCTGGTCTAGATGATTTATTAGTGGTTTATGTTGTTATGCTTAATCTAGAATGTAACCCTCTAGTGTGACTATATATACTTGTACATATCTAGGTTAATGAGCTGAGATTTGTTGGGCCTGTGTATCCATTTATGGGTGTGTTTTTTTGGGTTAGCAAGTCTATGTATATATGTTTTGGGCTAGTAAGTCTATTCATATATGTAGTAAGTATATGCATATATATTTTAAAGCTGCAGTGCCTTTGCAATTTTAGCTAGTAACATATACATGTATATGTGTTGCCTTTGTGATTTTAGACTATGAGCTAAAAGGTTAGTGAACCCAGCTATGTAAATATGTAATCAGGTTTATATTTTTTTCATCTGGGTTTTCAGGGTACGGAACCCAGCTATGTAAATATGTAATCATATTCATATTTTTTCATCTAGCTCACAGGGTTTCCAGGGTACGCAGCGTCGCATTTTTATTTTATTGAACACAAACTCCCTAATCATTTCAAGCTCACAGGGTTTCCAGGGTACGCAGAGTCGCATTTTTATTTTATTGAACGCAAACTCCCTAATCATTTCAAGGACAATTTACAGCTCCGTTTGAAACATTTACGAATAAAAGCTATGACCATTACAAACATTTCAAAAAATACGCAGTGAAAGAGAATATTTTCAGCTTACCAGCCTTCATTCGTCTCCGGGTATTCATTTAAAGGGTTTCTTCATCCTTCCCTGCAAAGGATTACAAAGCTTAAAGGAGGAAAAGAGGAAATATACAAAAGTGAATAGATTGATGAAATCTGATTAACCGTTTGATGATTGTATCCTAGCATAAAAGGCATATTTTACAGACCCTTTAAAAGCTGGCATTGAACGATCAGGCCAGTCTGAGCATGTCTATCCCATATCGGACTCTTGTACATGTTCACATCCAAGAAGCAGATAAGCAGTCAGCAAGGGTTTCTTTTTGGCTTTGTTCCACAATCCCGTAAAATCGGCGTGATTGTCAGCTTTTTCCGTGCACATGATAGTCCTTCTAACACCTTCGACTTCTGAAGTCGGAAATTTCTGCAGGTTGAATCCATAAATTTTTCTTCAACACTGCCTCGCTCCAATCTAACACCTTCAACTTCTGAAATCGGAAATTTCTACCGGCTGAATCCAGAAAATTTTCTTGGCTCCACTTAGCAATACTGCCCTTGCAAAATCCGAGAATGACTTGCTCATGCCCGCTCGCACACATGAGAGTCTGAGACCTGTCTTCTACCAACAGGTAAAAATCACGGATTTACCATAATGTATTAGCAGGTACGAGTAGACACGCGTCAGTAGCTATAGCGGAAGAGTCCTTTCCGCGTTTCAGATGATGACTCTGTACCGCTACTTTCCTGCTGGTAGACAGCTAGTGAAATCAATAATTTTATTTGAAATTATTGTGAACCGAGATGCCCAGGAAGAAAAGTAACCCGAAGAATCGAATCGTAGATGTGCTTGGGATCCGAGAAACAATATTTATGAAGAACTTGAAGCCATTCCGAAGCAATCAGCCTATCCGTTTCGGAAACCATAGTTGACGTAGTTTTTGGATGTGACCCCGTACAGTCATTACTGCAAACGGGCGCATTTTAAGCCTAAAACTGCTCTATCTCTTTCGAGCCATGTCCTCTTCGTACATTCGTAGTTGGTAGGTTGAAGTAAGGGTTGAGCCGCGACCGGGTTAAATATGTATCCAAAGCACCATTAGTCCGACCAAATTTGAAGTTTAACAGTATTGTTCCATTGGGCAAATTGCACAAATCATTCAAGCCTTCTCTAACTCCACAAGTTGTTACGTTCGAGCCATGTCCTCTTCGTACATTCGCAGTTGGTAGGTTGAAGTAAGGGTTGAGCCGCGACCGGGTTAAATATGTATCCAAAGCACCATTAGTCCGACCAAATTTAATAGCATTGTTCCATTGGGCAAATTGCACAAATCATTCAAGCCTACTCTAACTCCACAAGTTGTTACGGGTACATTTTAGCCAAAATAATCACATACACTTGTTTCTAAGGACTAAGTTTTCATAAGGTATATTTATGGTTATGATAAGAATGAAAATTTTGATAGAAAATACATATATACTAAATGGAGGAACTCCTAAAGAAGAGCTTCACTTTCCAAAGGAAATTGTGAGTCATGAATTCCTTCATTGTTTTGGAAGAGTAACTAGTCTCATTTATTAGTCCTTGTATTTGCCAACTTTTACTTCTAGTCAAAGGTCCTTTATAGCCTATTAATTTGTGAAGTTTTTGTTATTTTAACCAAAGTTTTTTAAAAATGTTTATGAATTTGAATTTTTGGTAAATATGTATATTAGAAAAAAAAAAAAATATATATATATATATATATATTAGAAAAAATATATATTTTTAATTTTCTATTGGCTCAGTGAACATTGATGTGACATAATACCTCTAGTGGAGAACGATTTAATTTTGGTATTTGTCAAACATTAGAAAATAATTTTAAAATATAACAAAAGAAATTACATGATTGGTTGTTGTAGAGACTTTGACAATAGTTATTATGATTGTCATGATTAATTTGCAATGGACACTCCAATCTATGTTAATGCTCTGACGACAAGCACTCACAACAAAGGTTTCACGACATAAATCAACCACTCACAGTGCATGAGGTCCCTTATGTAAGCAACACGAGGGGTAAAGTGAGGTTCACAATCACGGTTTGACTCTCATAGTTCCAATAAAATGCATCTTACCTGAAAGGTCTTCCACGTGGCCAATTGTCTAAATCAACGATGGACGATGTATATCAGGTGCAAAATAGGGGCGATTAACCGCATAGAGTGACTCGATGGGTAGGTTGGTCCCCACCACTATGTTCATATGGCCTTACCTTATTTGATATCACGTTTCAAAGGAGTTGTGGCAAAAATGCTTTGTGGAGGGCCTAATATTTGATTTTAAAAACGAGGGTGGAAAGTTGGGTGTCTCAAAGGGTTCAAGCTAGTTGAACTGACTTTGTCTTGTTTCAACGGATGTGTTATATGCTGAATAAAAAATTTCTAAACACAAAGGGATTTTGTTGCAAAACAGGAATACTTGGGGTGGAACTTTGCGGAATTAGAATGATTGACGAATTTTGGTAATAGAGGTGTTAAGATTGCATAGACTAAAAAATTTGGAAGGGAAAGTATTATGGACAAGATGATCGATTTGGCTTATTTCTGTCGATTCGCAAAATTAAATTGTTGACAGATCACAATGGAATATTTTTCAAATGGTAAAGTTTCATGGAGGGAGTGGAGTTATGATCGCCCTAACCCCTCCCCACCCCCCGATCGCCACAATCTACGAGTAAAACCCCCAACCTTGGCAAGTAAAACCTATGTCGTTAGTTTGAGGTTGTAGAACTCCATGGTGGGATCCGGAGTGCGCCCCTCCCCCTCCTTCTTGATGTCACAGGGAGGCCCGCAATCATTACAAGTCATTTATTATGATGAGTGATCACAACCATTTTATCTATGGGGACCTATACTAAGATAGGTTATATCCACAAAATCAAACGATCTATATATATATATATATATATATAACAAGAGAGTCATGGAGCTCATCATCGAGACATAGAACCTTAATTTTCATCTTATGAGGAGGGAGTTTATCAATATCTTTTATGGGGACATGCATAGTTTGTTTAGCCACAACATTATCAGCATCCACATCCAACTCTATTTCATCATTTTCTAGGCTTGGGTTTTAGCTTTCCTTTAGGTGATCCCTAAGAAATGTTCTTCCCTTGATATTGATTTCTCAAGCTAGAGCCTAGCTGGTATTGGCCATTGTTCTTCCTGGCGAATTGTACACCTTTATACCTCCCACTATTATCCACATCTAGGACAATATCTATTAGATTGGTAATTGTCTAGGCTTGGCTAAGTTGTGGGTGAAAATAGGAGTGCCAAAGAAAAATATTGAAAGGGTGAGTCTCACCTACGACATTCAAATGCTTAGAATATTCCTCCTCTTCATTTTTCTCATAAGTAATATCCTCTTAAGGATCCACAGAAGGTTGTTCCTAGGTTGACCCTCCTTTCCCTACCAAATTGGTTGGAGGAAGAGTGTTGAGAACATTTTGTTGCATGTTATGATACCCTTTAGTAACCTTCTTAGGAAAGGATGTGTCCTTATTGAATTTATTTCTATGAGGGAAATTTGACCTAGACGCTCTCTCTCTCTCTCTCTCTCTCAGTCATTCTACTCATCAGGGTCTTTTGGCCTTGAAAGACTATAGTGGTCAATTTACCTAATTTTTAAGCAAAGGCATGTATAACCTCTTCGGGATGACACTTTGACTTTGGCTTAGATTCAATTTTGATTCTAGGATAGTTGAACATGTCAATTTGTGCAACATTCAAGTTTTCTTCAGCCCCCATCACTATCTTCTTGGATTTAGATAAGGACTTAGGGTTCTTGTCTCTAAGAACATAATTAATGTGCCCTTTGTAGCCATTAAGGAACCTCTCAATGATAATGGCATCCAAAGGCTTAATCATATCTAGGTTTTCCTTAAGGTGATTATTAAACCTTTCAATCAATTCTTTAATATTATCTTCATCAGTATAGACCATTTCTAGGAATCTATCAAGATCCATACTCCCATCAAACACATATACCCATATCTCCTTGAATGCATCATGAAATTGGTCCTAGTTAGTGATGCTTCCTCAAGGTAGTCTAAATTACTAGTCCCTTGCATCACCATCTAATCATAGGGCACAAAGCATCATGATGACATCCCAATGGTCAATACATAGGACCTACCAACCAATACAAGTTGTCAACATGTATTGATGTGATGGTGACATCACTAAATTGAATTTAGGTATCCATTCATGGTACTTATCAGGAAAATGATGTAGAGCATCAAGAAATATACTAAAGTCTACCGGCTTGAAGGATGCAACATCCCATGGCCTATTCATGGTTGGAGGAGGAGGATTATTAAGGAATATTTTCCTAGCTACAGGGGTAGGTTACCTAAAAAGGGAGGTGTTAACCTCAACATGCCTCCTAGTATCAACTCAAATTCTTGGAGCTATGGCTCTTTCGCGAGTACTCTCCAGACATTCAAAACTAGTTGATATAGGAATCGCTAGAAGTGGATATATATTGTCATCAGATAATTCACCTCTTAAATAAGGTAGATGATTATGGAAAGGTAGAATCTCTCCCTTCCCTGCAACAATGCCAAAAATGTTGCCACAAAATATAGCAGGACTTGGAGAGCTACCCCCTATAAGGGAAATACTAGACCAAACAAAAACAATGCAGTGATGGCCCATTTTCACCACACCCAAAACCCCCTTCTCGATAGATATTTTCACCCATGGGAGGAGTATAGGTATGTGATAAGTTCACTTAATGAGTAGTATAAGGTTAAGCTATAACGTGACACAATAAGGCTCTCTATAAGAAAGGCACAATTTGTGCTCAAGGATTGATTAAGAGTTAATTCACTTTCTTTATAGAGACCTATAAAATTAAGTGTAAGACCTAGGGATTGATTGGTAAGTTGAGTGATGGGATAGCCAAAGTTGAAGGAAAGAGAAAGGGTTTCCAACAATATATCAGTAAGGTAATGGCACATGAAACCCCCAAACAAACATCTATGTTGAAGCAAGACTAGACTAGGGTTTACCCTATGGTAACAACTAGGAAAAATAAATTTATGGACAAGATTTAAGTAAATGAACACCAAAGGATAGATGTTGTGAAAAATTCACTCCTCTTTATGTTTAGGCTCTTCAATCCCACAAATGCACCTTTCCTAAGGATTTGTGTCAATCCTTAGTTGGAAATACTAGCCTTAAAGGGGTCAAATTAGAGAAGCAAAATTTATGGATAAAAGACAAGTTTGATCACCAAAAAAATGGATCAATACATTTTTGCTTGGGTGTATGGAGTCTATGATTTGATAGGACAACCAACAAGTTTCTAAGGAGGTTGAAAGCTTGATGCCCTAGCACCAAAACTAAAGCAATTACCTGTGTAATGGATAATGGATTTTTCATGGGAGAGCTAGTAAAATATCACCATTAGGATATGCATTCACATGTTATTCATGAGTAATTCATGCAATATTTATATCTAGCTATCATTTCGATAAAATTCAACAAATTAGGGAGCAATAACAAACCATAGGTTAAACATATTACATACATTAAACGTACAAATTTAAATTGCCAACAATATGTACACTTACAAGATAGTATCCAAAGGGGTTTCATCCATTTTGTCCAAAGAATAGCTCCAACGATAACAAATAACCTCCAAATGTCTAAATGCATTCATAAACCCAATTTCTCCACAAGAAGATAAGGTTGAATATGCTCAAGAGGCCAAAGTTAAAAAATTGTGATGATGATTTGATTGTTAAGAAAACAACTCTAAAAATAGAAGAAAAGACAGATCAACACCTTACAAATCAGCCACTTCGAGGGGGCAACCTCCAATATTTTACGTAAATGAACAATTCTTGGATGATACAAATGAAAAAACCTCCTTCTATATATAGAAGTCCATAGCATCACAATATAATCCTAGCGTACCTAACAATAATAATGTAAGGGCACAATAATAATAAATTTGGGGTTACAGGGGTACAACAATAACAATAAAGGGACTAGACTAACAATAATAAGGGACTATACTAGTAATATAGGGACCTAACATGCCCCTCTTCTTCAAAAAAGTATTTTCTTCAATGCTTGAGTAGCTTCAGATGCTTTCGCATAAAATTCTCATCCTCCCATGTAGAATCTTCAGTGGCTAAGTTCTTCCACTTTGTGAGATACTTGAAATTGATCGATTTCGTAGCTGTCAAGTTCTTGTTTCCATTGTAGAAATTTATTAATACTGATGTATTACCAAATTCTCTTGATCTAACAATATTTATCTTCTTGACAAATACAAAATCCTTCCACTGTTAAACTTGCGGAAATTTAAAACTCAATTGCAAACACATGTGAATAAATTCAATCACACATAACACAGTTGTTTAACGGGAAAGCTTCAAGCTAAAAACCCCAACTATCATATATTATGTATATCAATGGAATCATGTAATAATCTCATACAAAGCTTAGTACATCAAGCTCTCAGTAGAATCAACAATCATTACACACTGTCATGCAGAAATTTGCATCTCTATGCACCAATTTCTTGCCTCTTGACAGCCTGCCTCCACTATGCAATCCCTGCTGAAGAAGACCCCTAAATGAATTCAAACTGGCTTTGCCTTGACTGCGCAATCCTCATTGGCAACTCCAATTTGTGTCAGATGCATTGAATGCATCACTATAGTCATAATGGATAATCCATCTGACCCTTTCACCTATCTCTCCACTAGGTCTCCACTGGAACTGACATGCAAGTAGTTAACTGTTGTATTTGTTCAGTTGTTAGTGAGTTATTAGTTGTGAATTAATTCACTAATTAATTCACTTAACTCTCACTAGTGTATATTTCAGTTAGACAAGATACAACTAGCTCAACTGAGTTGAACTCACTTAACCGAGTTAAACTAAATAACAACTCCATAAACTACTCTTCCAACTCTGTCACAATGTTGCCACTTCAGTTCTAACTGAGTCCTCCATGCATGAGCCACCAATAAACCCTAGGAATTGTGTAATTCCTTCAGCCCACTAATTTTCCAAATCTGTTCACTGAAATAAAGTGATCCAAGAGAATAAGTTGATGTTTGTTGTTGGATTATTATTAAGGGTTAATAATAATCGACATGCATCTATTTTTAGATCGACGATCTATAAATAGACTTCGCCCAATATTCTAAAAATAGAATTTCATCTATTTTCCACATTTGACCAACCATCTACAAATAACATCCTGCAACTTATAGAATATGCTCACCATGTCTAAAAATAGACATACACCTAAAAATAGCCTGTGGGCCCCACTTAGTGAAGGTGCTTACTTTTCACTAAGCTCATCATCTTGTTGAATCTCAACACTCCCTTTCAACAAGATAAGGATTATCCTTCACCCTAATCCTACCTCTATAGTATTCGAATTTGCTCCTGCCGAGCGCCTTTGTCAGAATGTCTACATCCTAATCTTCCGTAGGAATGTACTGAAACAACATGATCTTCCGCTGCACACAATATTTGTTATGAGGATACCAGATATCAATATGTTTAGATCTATCATGAAACACAGGATTAATCGAGAGTTTAATGCAACTTTGATTATCACAATGTATCACTGTAGGATCTAAATGTGAACCGAACAAACCGACCATGATCTTCCTCATCCAGATACCCTCACATGTAGCTTGACTTGCTGCCATGTATTCTGCTTCCGATAATCTGAGTGCCACAAATCTTTGTTTCCTGCTGTACCAAGAAACTACTGTAGATCCGATACTGAAAACCCCACCTAATGTGCTCTTTCTGTCCGTTGGGCTACCTGCCCAATCTGCATCCGTGAAGCCATGCACCTTCACCTCATCCGTCTGTCTGTACCATAATCCATACTCAGATGTGCCCCTGAGATACCTTACGACATGCTTGCCTGCCTTCCAAAAGAGCTTGGTAGGCTTAATCATTGCTTGTAAAAGTTGGTTCACCGCATAACATATGCCTGGTCTTGTATTAACTAAATACATGAGCGAACCCACTAACTGTCGATAAACAATGGCATCCACTACCTCTGCCGATGTATCATCCTCTTTCCTCCAATTTCCTGGAAGAGGAGTTTCCATGGGCTTGCAGTCCTCCATGTGAAACTTACCAAGTATCTCCTGAGCATACTTGCCTCGAGACACAAACAGTTCACCTTTTCGCTACCATATTTCCAATCCAAGGAAATAATGGAGGCCCAAATCCTTCATCTCAAACTCCTTTGCAAGATCTGCCTTGCATGAGTGTTTCAACTGCTCATCACCCGTTAGTATTAAATCATCAACATAAAGAACATTGATTAAAAGCTTACCCTCCACCACAATTTGGTATAGGTTTGCATCTGCCTCACTCTTGGTGAAGCCAAGTCCAGTGAAATAGCTATCAATCTGTGTGTACTAAGCACGCGGTGCTTGCTTTACCCCATACAATGCTCTTTTCAGTCTGCACACATGTGACTCACTGCAGAAGATCTCAATCATTCAGGCTGCTCAATGTACACCTCTTCATGAATGATCCCATTAAGGAACGCAGTCTTCACATCCATCTGATGAATGTGCCAACCCATCAGCACTACGACAGCAAGGATGGTCCTTATGGAAGAATACCGTGCGACAGGTGCAAAGGTTTCTTCATAATCAATCCCCTCAATCTGTGAGAAGCCTCGGGACACAAATCTTGCCTTATACCTCTTGATGCTCCCATCAGACGCCTTATACCGGCCTTGGAACAATCTCCGAGGCATTGTTTTTGACAATGGAGTCATACTCCTCCACCATGGCATCTACCCATGTGGGCTCCTTCGCTACTTCTTCAAAAGAAGATGGCTTTGTCACGATACACTTGCTCATAAGAGCCATGTATCCAGTAAATCGGCCAGGTGACTGTCTCTATCTGCGCTATGATGTAGGGACTCCTACATTCTCTGCCGCATCAAGCTTCAGTCTCTCAGCTTCTATGGTACGCTTTCTGCCTATTCTGATGTTTGGTTCTGCATGAGTGGACTCCTCCACTCCATGAATCTCCTCATGTGGCTGATCCACATCTAGAGGCTAATATTTGGGAACAAGAAGTTCCTCCTCTACATGCAAGTGTAGCTCCCTCTCAAGCGACAACTTCATGGATTTCACCTCATTGAATTTTATATCCCGTCGCACCACAGTCATTCGACTGTTTGGCAAATACACACGATAATTATGGGGTGTTTCTCTGTACCCCACAAATATCCCAACTTTTGCAGTCGGCTCCAGCTTCTTCCTAGCGTCCTTTGTCACATGAATGTAAACAAATGAGCCAAAAATCTTCAAATGAGAAATATCAGGCTTCTTACCAGTAAAATATTCTTTAGCTGTACTCATGCCAAGTACTCTATGAGGACAACGGTTTTGCACATAAACTGTAGTGTTGCATGCTTCCGCCCACAAGTGCATCGGTAGGCCCTGGTCATGCAGCACCCACGATCGTTGTGTTCTTCCTCTCCATGACCCCATTTTGCTGCGAGTTATGAGGCGCTATGAGTTCTCTTCGAATTCCTTCTTTGCTACAGAAGTCTTTGAATTCATTCGAGATATATTCACCACCATTATCACTCCGCAGATCCTTCACTTGCTTCCCCGACTCCTTCTCCACCCATGCTTTAAACTCATAGAACTTTGAGAATGTTTCGCTCTTCTTCTACATGAAGAAGATCCAGCATCTACGAGAATATTCATCAACAAATATAACATAATACATGTGTTTTGCTGTTGAAGCAACTGATAAAGGTCCACACACATCTGTGTGAATTCTCTCCAGGATCACCGAAGCACAATTTTCCTTCTCATGAAAGGTGGTCTTCACAAACTTACCCATAGTACATCCCTTGCACTAATCTCACTGTGCAAGAGTGCCCTTGGGAAGTCCAGTAGAAATCTGCTGCAAAATCTTCAAGGCACCATGGTAAAGATGGCCCAATCTCCTGTGCCATAATTTGCCCTCATCCTGGCTCACCACTTCTTTTGCTTTGCCCATCATTGCAGTGCAGCCATCTACCTCTAGCTTGTAGAGATTCTTAACTCGAATCCCTATCCTCTTGGTTTGACCCATTGTTTTATGTCGCAAGAAAGCTTCTCCCTCACTGAAAACAACATCATAGCCTCTGTCTTCCAACATTGTGATCGAGACCAAGTTCTTCTTCAAACCTGGAATATGCATAACATCTTTCAACAAAAATGGTTTACCTAACTCCCTCTCAAAGGTAATGGTTCCAATGTTGGTCGCACTGTATCTGCCATCGTCGCCCATCTCTATATGCATTTGGAGATCCTTCTCCTCCAAGTCAGTAAACAACTCCTTGTCTCCCGTCACATGGAAAGACGTACCACTATCAAGATACCACACCGATCCCATTGAGCTTGAAACCAAGCATGCGATCAAAGAGAAATCAAGTTCAAATTGTGAGGCTAAGGCCTCTGTAGCTCCAGCTCTAGAAGCCTTCTTGTTCTTCTTTTTCTATGGGTAGTTAGTGGCGAGATGTCCATGTTCGTGATAGTGAAAATACTTCACTTTGACAAATCCAGCTTCTTGCTTTTAGCCTCGGATTTTGGATGGGATTTCTTACCCTTCCCTTTCCTTGCTTTGGCAACCAAAGCGCAATTCTCTTCATCATCATTCTTCGATGAAGAGCCATCCTTGGTACTTCGCCTTATCTCCTCCTGCACAAGGTCCGACCAAAGTCGCTCCCAACTCGGCAGTTTCTCCCATCCATTGACGGAGCCTTCGTAGCTATGGCAACTCTTCGGAAACTCAAGGAAAGCCAAGCTCACCAAGTCATCATCATCAACTGTAATCCCCACACTTCCCAGTTCATCCCTACAATGGACAAACTTCGTGAGATATTTTGGAATATTTTTGGCCTTCTCCATTTTTATTTTTATGAGCTTATCTTTCAGTGCCAACTTCCTCTGGTCTCTGTTGCTTTGGAAAAGATTTGTCAAAGCCTTCCACATTGCAAATGGAGTGGCTTTCTTGTGAAGGCTTGACACAATATGGTCCTTCACACCTTCCAACGAAATTCTTCTTGTCTTTGCTACCTTCTTTTTCCATGCATCAGGTCCTGCAGCATCGCTAAAAGCAGGCTTAGGAACATCATTATCGATGAACTCCTTCAGTCCATTATCTTTAAGTACTGCCTCCATCCTATCCTTCCAGGCTATGTAATTTGAGCTACCCTCAAGGGCATACTCCAATCACAACCCATTGAAAGGCATTTCAATGAATACTCAACGGTCGCACCAAGAAATTTCTGCAGCAAATTCGAATTGTCCACCAGCACAAAACTCAAAACTTATTCACAATTGCAATCTCCAGTGATCAATACTGCTTCGATACCATATAGAAATTTATTAATATTGATGTATTACCGGATTCTCCTAATCTAACAATATTTATCTTCTTGCTAAATACAGAATCCTTCCAGTGTTAAACTTACGGAAATTTAAAACTCAATTGCAAACACACAAATAAATTCAATCGCACATAGCAAAGTTGTTTAACGGGAATGCTTAAAGCTAAAAACCCGAACTATCATATATTATGTATATCAATGGAATCATGTAATAATCTCATACAAAGCTTAGTACATCAAGCTCTCAGTACAATCAATAATCATTACACACTGTCATGCAGAAATTTTCAGCTCTATGCACCAATTTCTTGCCTCCTGACAGCCTGCCTCCACTACACAATCCCTGCTGAAGAAGACCCCTGAATGAATTCGAATTCGCCTTGCCTTGACTGTGCAATCCTCGTTGGAAACTCCAATGTGTGTCAGATGCACTGAATGCGTCACTATAGTCACAACGGATAGTCCATCTCACCCTTTCACCTATCTCTCCACTGGGTCTCCACTGGAACTGATATGCAAGTAGTTAACTGTTGTATTTTTTCAGTTGTCAGTGAGTTATTAGTTGTGAATTAATTAACTAATTAATTCACTTAACTCTCACTAGTTTATCTTTAAGTTAAACTAGATACAACTAGCTCAACTGAGTTGAACTCACTTAACTGAGTTAAACTAAATAACAACTCCATAAACTACTCTTCCAACTCTGTCATAACTTTGCCACTTCAGTTCTAACTGAGTCCTCCATGCATGAGCCACCAATAAGCCCTAAGAATTGCGTAATTCCTTTAGCCCACTGATTTGCCAAATTTGTTCACTAAAATAAAGTGCTCCAAGAGAATAAGTTGATGTTTATTGGCGGATTATTATTAAGGGTTAATATTAATCAACATGCATCTATTTTTAGATCGACGATCTATAAATAGACTTCACCCAAATTATATTCCAAAAATATAATTTCATCTATTTTCCACATATGACCAACCATCTACAAATAGCATCCTGCAACTTATAGAATATGTTCACCATGTCTAAAAATAGACATACACCTGAAAATAACCTGCAGGCCCCACTTAGTGAAGGTGCTTACTTTTCACTAAACTCATCATCTTGTTGAATCTCAACATCTGTGACTGCTTCAGGTTCCAATATGATTTTTTCTTCCTCATCATGTTATGGCAATATTGTTTGAATTGGAATTTTGTCACCAATCTTTAGCAACACCTTGTAAGGATCAGAGTACTTTGGCAATAATTTATTATCCTTCTTAGCTTGCTTTAGGGACATTTGTTTGTATGGTTGTAGCCGTAAAAATACCCAATCTCCTACATCAAAAATTCTCTCGCTACGATGATGATCTGTATGTTGTTTCATTCGATTATGTGCCAAATTTAGGTTATCTTTTAAGAGTTGGAGAAATTCTTGTTCATGCTCGATGTGATATTCCACTGCTTGAACCTTAGAATTTTCTCTTAAAGTTGATGTGATGGATGGTGGATGATATCCATAAAGTGCCATAAATGGGGTCATTTTTGTTGCAGTATGGAGGGAAGTGTTATACCACCATTCAGCGAGAGGTAACCACTTGACCCATTGCGTTTGCTTATCAGATAAAAAACAAAAAAGATATCCTTCCAAACATTTATTGACTATCTCAGTTTTACCATTGGATTGAGGATGATAAGATGAGCTATGAGCTAGTTGAGTACCCAAACAAGAAAATAATTCCGTCCAAAAATTTCCAGTAAAAATGGAATCTCTGTCACTTACAATAATCTTTGGGTTTCCATGTATCTTTTGAATTGTTTCCATAAATGCAGTAGCAACTGTACTTTCTTTAAATGGATGAGATAATGCACAAAAGTGTGCATACTTGGTAATTATATCAACTGCCACCATGATGACACTCTTTCCTTTGGACTTAGGTAAACTTGTAATAAAATCCATTGAAATCTCCTCCCAACGTTGACTTGGAATGGATAAAGGTTGTAGAAGACCCGAGGTCTTAATTGTCTCAACATTATTTTGCCAGCAAACCAAACATTTCGCCTCAAACTTTTGAATATCAGACTTGAGACCATCCCAAAAAATTTCTTTCTTCACCCTACGGTAAGTTTTTAAAAATCCTGAGTGTCTTCCTAAAGGAGAAGTGTGCAATTCCAAAAAAATATTTTGTTTTAATTGGGAATTCTTACAAATTTATAAGCAATCTTTGTACCATAAGGAATCATTTTTCCAACTAAATGTATCATATGTACTAGGATCTTGCTGCAACTTTTGAATGAGTGTCCACACTTCTTCGTCCTCCTTCCATTCATCCCTTGCTTTGATTATCCAATGTGGTTGGATAATAGAAATGGCACAAAGCAATGCTTCCACCTCTTCATCCTTTCTCGAGAGTGCATCTGTGACAACATTTAGCTTCCCTTTCTTGTAGATGACTTCAAAGTCATAACCGAACATCTTTGTGACCCATTTTTGCTGCTCTTTTGAAGATAGTCTTTGTTCCAAAGTGTTTAAGACTATCATGATCAATTTTTACCTTCAAGTGTCTTCCCATTAGGTAAGGTCATCATTTCTTTAGTGCATTTAGTACTGCCAACATTTCCTTCTCATAAATAGCTTTCTGTAAATACTTTCTTTTGATTGGACGACTTTCAAATGCAATGGGTCTTCCTTCTTGCATTAAAACAACACCAATTCCATTTCCTGAGGCATCACATTCCACAATAAAGGTTTTTGTGAAGTCTGGCATAGCTAAGACCGGTGCTAGGCACATTACCTCTTTAAGATATTCAAAGGCCTTAGCTGCTTCTGGAGTCCATGAAAATACATCTTTCTTCAATAATGTTGTTAGAGGTGCTGCTATTCTCTCATAATTCTTAACAAACTTGCGATAATACCCTTTTGACCCGAGAAATCCTCGCAACTTCTTTATTGTTGTGGGGACTTTTCATTCCTTAACACCCTCATGAGATACAATATCAACCAGATATTCCACCTCTTATTCTCCAAAGAAATAATTTGGATGTATTTGCATATAATTGTTTCTCCTCCAATAGTTTGAGCACGATGTCAACATGTTGAACATGATCCTTCAAAGACCTTTTGTAGATTAGTATATCATCAAAAAATACTAGCACAAATTTTCTAAAGAAGGGTTTGAACTTGGAATTCATTAACCCTTGAAATGTAGAAGGTGCATTGGTAAGGCCAAAAGGCATGACCAAAAACTCATAATGACCCTCATGAGTTCGAAATGTTGTTTTTGGAATGTCTTCCATCTTCATTATAATTTGATGATATCTTGAATGAAGATCCACTTGGTAAAATAACTTGTTCCATGTAATTCATCTAATAATTCATCAATCGCAAGAATGATAAATTTATCTTTAATAGTGATCTTATTGAGCTCCCTATAATCTGGACACATGCACCATGATCCATCCTTCTTGTGCACCAATACTACTGGAGCAGAGAAAGAGCTTTGACTAGGTTGAATTATACCAGCCTCTAACATTTTTGCAATCATATGTTCAATTTCGCTCTTTTGGACATAAGGATATCTGTAAGGCTTAATGTTAGTTTATCCTATCCATAATAGTTTACCACCAATGAGAATGAGTAACAACACATCCTAACATTGGATCTCACCATATCAAAGGGATAGCGTGGAAGACGATGTGACCCCAAATCATGATAATAATGATGTTGCTACACTTTAAGTGATTTTTATGCCCATAATTCAAGAAGAACAACACTACTAGAATTGTTGAAGAAAGTACTACAAATCTTAAAGAAACATTCCACATCAAACTTGATTCCCAAATGAATGTGGATCTGTGCGTTGATAAAAATAGAGTCAGATCAGAGGAAAATCATAAATACTATGTTTTCATAACTAATCAGTTTATGATAATTTTCATATCTCCTTCCCAAACTTAAATTGGGTTTGTTATTGGTATGACTACTTAAACAAGCAACAAGGTTAGGAGAAACATATTTTTTACTCAGAGTTTGAGAAAAATAGTATTGATCACTTCTTAAATGCACCATTGACTAAAGCCATGGTTTTTAACCATTGGAAATATGATGATGACAAAGTTGAAACCATAATCTGGCAAGCTTGTGTGACAATTATGATAATGATAACAGAGAATGTCGTGTTGCGCTTAGGCCATGAAATACAAGAGTTGGGAGTGAGACATTCCAAAGAAACTCGTTGGTGGATTAGTGAATTATGTTGTTTAAGTCGACTTTGTCAATTCCAAATGCAATCGAACCTATTGGGCGAAGGCCTATCAATTTGTTAGTTTAACTTTTCAATTCCAAGCACAATCGACCCTATAAAGTGAAGGTTATCGATTCAGTGGCTGGTAGAATTTTCATTACAATTTGATATCAATTTTTCAACCAATGAAATGATAACATTATTCAAACTTTTTTAGAGTCAAAAAATATATAGACTCTAAGTTGTTATATAATGATGTAAGAATGGAATTTAGAAAACAATATTTAACTTCAGTAAAATTATATATATTCTAATTATATAGATTTCAATTTTTTATTTGAACATCTCGTGGTGAATTTATGTTTATGATACAGGTGGGATGATGGATCTGTATAGTATGGACAGATGATGGCTGCTATAAAATAGGAAACACGAGAAGAATGCTACTATGATGACACTAGAACCCTATGATATGCCTTGATTTCAATGAGCTATTGAGTGACTAGAGACTGCTAGTGGGATGACTTGGCAGTAAGATTCTATAGGTGCCTACACTTCATGAAAGGGTGAATAGCATGCATTCCCCTGCTCTTCTTGGCTGACGAATAGGATTTCAAAGGCAAACAAAAACACTCTTTTGTAAAGGTAGTTTTATGTAGATTTAAAAATATTTTAGCAATCTCATCAATATTAAAAAAAGTTAAATATTTATTTAACTTCACTTATAAATCATTTTTTTAAAATATTCTAGAACTTAGAATAAAATTACATAAATACTAAACAAACTATCCTTCTGTACGACCATCAAGATAATTTTGAACTCCTACCACATTTTTTTTTTAGGCTTGACAACTAAATTGTTGAGATGCTGCTTGTATAATGACGTATAGGTTGATGAGCGGATAAAAAACAACTTCGGGTCGATCCAATGCTACCTGCTCATATCTCTCTTGAAACAATCATAGTGGGTTAATGAATCTGCAAAAATTCTTTTACTCAGGGATTTCTTCTCGATAACTCAATCCAATTCTTAAAACCAGATCTAATAATCGTTTAAAATAATAAATTATTATACAAAAGTTATCATTCTAAAATAATATTTCAATTAAGGAAAAAAAATCCTTCTCAACAAATCAATCCAATTATTACAACCAGATCTAATAATCATTTAAAGTAATAAATTATTAAATATAAAGTTTCTCATTCTAAAATAATATTAGAATTCACGAAGAAATAATTAAATTAAAAGGAACTCCAAAATACTTGTTTTTAATACCTAGTTTACTGAAGACCAAGTCACACTGAAAAAACAGAGAATAGAGATAGAAAATCTAGTTCCAAGTGTCCCATATTTTTAATATTCTCAGTGAGTGTTTCTGTGAACTTTATGTTATTTCCAGTACTTATAAGAATTCATTCTGCAAAAAATGTCCTTATTTCAAGACTAACATCAAACCTTTGTGTATAAGTAGATATCAAATAGAAAGTGATTATATGTATTGCACAACAAATGTAGTAAAAGAAAGGTAGTAGAGATACAATCTTGAATATGTTTTTTCAGAAAAATTAACTCAGCAACGATGAGGAGAGGAGGAGGCCACTACGAGTAGCTGTAGGAGTTGGAGTGATTACAAAAATGCTCAAGAAAAAAAGACCAACAACAATAAACAAGAAGATGACGAAACTAATCACAACAATGTGCAAGAATCAAAAGGTGGACAAAGTGAGAAAACTGAGAATATTGTGGGACAAAGAACTTGAGTAACAAAACACAGGACGAAGAGACAAAATTTAAGACACAAGTTTCATTTAGATATTTTTTGATTTATTTCAAATTTTACACTTCACCTTTGTGGTTGTAGTTGAAGAAAGTAATGGATTCGGTGTGGGATTTACCCCTCCACAAAAATTAATTTTTTGAAGGACCCTATTTATATTTTTTATAATTTACATCATTAACAGCGAGACCATGCCAGTAATAATAGGAATCAAAGCATGTGAGGAGGTTTTTACAACTACATTGGTGAGATTACAAAGGAAGTTGTTAGAATATAAATAGAAAATTTTGTATCATTAAAAAATTTAATACTATACATAGTTCTCATGACACCATGAGCCTTACCCATTGTTATGCTTGAATAGTGACTACCTAGTCTACATTTAGCACTTATGTAAAATAAGTTTCAATATTATGGTCTATGAATAAATATTTTGAAAATTCATAAGCACTTGTCCTCATCCACTGGCACTGATGCAGTTTCCATCAAATATAAATTTTTCACAAAATAAGGCTGAAGAGGCAGAGAACAAAGAATCTGTGACTTAAGTGAAGAATACATGCTCTCCAAAAGCCTCGACCCCAATCTCCTGCGTAGGCACTCTGCTAACTTTTTTTACATGATTTAGCAATTGTACAAACTAAAACAATTTATTCTAACACTTTAAGTCATTAAGTTGATGTTCCATGATACTAGTACTAAAGAATTGCATCTTATTAAACAATTTATTTTCAATGAACTTGTTTAGTGGTTTGATTCAATTGTATCATCTTTCTGATTTGAAGTCTACCTGTAGTGTTTAGGGTGATTAGATGCAAGTGAAATTGAGTAAGCATTTTAATTACAAGAACAAATACACCATCCAAACTCTGTCTATATTTCAGGTACAAATAAGATGAACAAGTGCAATCTTCAAATCCATTATATTCTCACTTCAACACTATTGTTTTATAGTAAACACATTCAAATAATGATCTTGAAGACAATGAGCTACAGTTCTCTACTACTATGGAAATTACTTCAACATCTAAAGCATAGAACAATTTTTAGTTCCAGTTTTACAATTATGCTACAGAGTCGGTATTCTAGTGGCTTGCTACATACTTTATATTCTCCATACTTGTTACAAATTTTGCGTGCTACCGACATTGTTGTCGAGTTCACAACATACAACACTACAAAGTGTACAAACATTTGCTGTAAGGTAGAACCAGTTACATATACTTAGTTACAGTACCGTAAGTCTGTCAATTACGATACTTAGCTTTAGTTTTAGATGTCATGGTGTTTCCAGAATTGAGCACTTAGTTTTAGTTTGTCAATTACAATATTTGATTAAATTTTCGTTTTGTGTGATTGCTTGATGGATGGAAGCAGTTTCTTTGTGGACAATGTGCCTATTCGGGTTTTTTCCAACAATGACAAAAGAGGAGTCTCATATCGTCAAACCCGCCCAATGGGTGTATACTCCTCAATATGGAACAAAGATGGGTGGGCTACTCATGGTGGATGTGTAAAGATAGATTGGAGATGGGTGGCATATCATTGCAGATATAACAATACTGGCACATACACTTCACTTAACTAGAAGTTAACTGCTAACTTAAGTCATAAGAGTACAATCAATTATTGGCTTTATTGTGGGTATTCAATTTTCTATATTTGATGTCCATATTTACAATCAAAATTTTTGGTAGATAAGAAGGTTTTATTGCATTAAGTGAAACAGAATTATATAGAGAAAATTATTAGAAGAGTTTGAACGTTGTAAAACATGATTGGCTTACAAGAGGTTGGTTATCACTTCTCTAGTTAAATAGAAAGAACAAGAACAACATCTACTATGATCAATACAACAAGAACATGTTAAGGCCTCGGAATTCCGCTGCCGAAACATAGGGGAAATCCACCCGGTCTGGACCTTAAAGAAGCTCCTTTTCTGTTTGGTGTAGTGGCTCTGACTGGGGATAATGGGACCAGTTTCCCAATAAGGATGATTTTGAGGGTGTTGTGATTATATGACATGCAAATATAGAATGATTTTAATCTATTCTACTATATACCCAGGATGTTTCTTTCTTTATACGATCTAAATAGATACCTTTTAACTATTAGTAATATAGATCATTTAACAGTTGAAAGAGATGAAAATTATGTAAAATGATTCTTCTAACAAAATAGTTTGACTAGAAGAATTGTGAAAAATATATCACATTCATACGTGTGATTATATATTCAATAAGAAATCACAGATAAATATTAGAACAAAAGTGCATGTAACATTCATCTATAATAAAGTTTCAAATGTATAATGAAATAAAAAGATGATTGTCAATCTATAAAGCAAGACTTTATACAAGTGAATAAAAGTACCATATGTACGAAATTTTACTCATGTAAACTGACAATAATTGATCTGCTCCTTCTCACTTTCAAGCAATTTAAGGAGTACAGTAGTGCAACTTCAGTTAAACAACTTTAATTGTCAAAAGATAATAGATGTGTTCCATTAATTCATCAAAGCATTCACAAACTTACAATAGTGCATTCTTTGCAAATGTTTTTGACAAATTTCTAGACCATTTTCTAAATGCATGAGAGGGGTTTAAATACTAAACTAACTATGTTCAGGTGTTTGAAAACTAGTTACTTGATTAGTATTGGGATTGACTTTAGTAGTTTTTATTGCTTCAGAAAACTCATCGCATTCATTACTCAAATTCTTTGTTTTTGACTTTTCATACTGATCAAGTGTGTCATGACTGTGTTGAATTTCTTGAGAAGTTGACTATGTTCCATTATTTTATTTTTACTCATGCATATCTATCTCTTGGATTACTTGATCAATTATATTTTTTAGGTTATCCTATCTAGATTTGGATTCATTTTCAGAATGATATGAATTGTGAGATTGATGCTCTGATTGACCCAATTCATCCTCAGACATGTCTTTTGCTTCATTATCCAAGCTGATACTTGGAGTAGGTATGTTGACATCTTTAATAGTTCACAAGTTGAGAGGAACTCTCTCCAGTCTCTTATTTCTGTATATTTGGAAGGCTTCCAAATCATCTTGATTAAGTTGACTAGATGAAAACTTGATTATATATAAAAAATTTCCATGCCTTGGAAGAGATCATCAAATCCATCTATTTCCTTTACAAAAGGCTTCATTTTGAGCTCTATGGTGTAATTTTTAATTACCTCATTTGGATCATACAGAATCTTTGGCATTACTGCCAAATTCGATAGATTAATCTTAGAAACCTCCTTGTAGGTATGGCCAATATCAAAAAGTGCAAAAGTGTCGCACTGTATGGGGAAATTAGGCCAAATGGCCTTCTTAGCATCTTTCAGCTGTTTAGTGATACCATTAACACGCTGGTAGGCTATCTCTCTTGTAAGGAACTTATCAGAAACATAATATGGTAGGACGTGAGAAGCATAACTCCTAAATATTCTGACATATATGAAATTCTCCTCTGCAAACCACATAGCCACAGAAATAATATCTGTGCTAGCCTCTTTGGACACCCTAGGGGCCTTCTTATTGAATATCATTTGGTGCATAGGCGACATGACTCCATGACAAATTTTATAAAAATGCAAATGGAAGTCTAAATCCCAAAGGGCTCTATGGTAAATATGGCTTGGGGTAGGGTCTTTGGTAGTCTATTTCCATCCCATAGTACGAAAACTAGAAGAAAATAAGATTATGTCCATGACATAGGTAGACATATAAAAGGGAGGTATTTCTCTAGATGAAACATTCCTTTTATTTCTATATTCTACGATGTGTTTGGCTAAACTGTCAGATAGGATATTTTCCCAATTCAAAATTGAGGAATTGACGATGGTTTCAATCAATAGAACCCAATATACTGAAAACCTAGTGGTATAAGGTTTGGGAAACAATCTACACAACATACCGGCAGCATAACAATAGGGGTAAGGAAGTTGGGAAATTGGGTACGTACTGAGTTTATCTCTCTTCAACTTTCCCTGGTCTTCCTTCCATTCTTTGTAGCTTTCATGAGATTTGGATGCTCTGCTCTAAAGCTTTGCAGAAAAGCCTTGTCATATTTCTGGTGCGAGGAGGGTAGATGGTACATTGCTTGTAAATCTTCTGCCCTGAAAGACCTTATGTTTTCTCCCTTTGAATCCTTGAATTTCCTGTCATCTATGCTTAAATAGTCAATTATCCACTTAACCATGTCTGTGTAAGGGAAAATTTTTCATCTAGTTGCTACCTTATGGATGAATGAACACGCAACGTCAAAGTAAGTCACATTTGAAGTAGATGTCGTGCTTGTTGTAGCGACTTTGGTTGTTATCCTTGGATTTTTCACATTCAAAAAGCTTATACATTGCTTCCCATGATGAACTTCCCTAATCCTTGTTGCAGGTGCTGTCTGAAAATAAGGGAGACATGTCTGAGTCTTCAGTAAACGGTGTTTGAACAATCTCTTTGCCTTTCTTGCTCATTTCAATCTTCTTCACTTTGTTAAGAGATTTCCTGATTTCAAGTAAACAGAGCGAACATTACATGTATAGAGAACAGAGAGAAAAATCCGTCGTTTATATCAAACATGCACAAATAGATATGAATCTAATAAAACCTTTATGTCTATTAAATGCTATTAATCATCATATATCATTTCAAAAAATCAAATCTCTTACACCTTCGCACGAAAATAACTATCAATCAATTTAAGCCGTTAGATCTCGAATTTCGGTTTGATACGATATAAGTCATTTCACATGCTTGAGTAATTAAATGCTACTAGTTTGCACATCTCTACATATAAATTTTACCGTTTGTGATTTTTTCCCATAAATGCTGCGAAATTCGATTTACGCAAATCGCACATCGTAACTCTTATGTGATAATGAATTTGTTTTCAGTTATGTCATGCGAAATGCGAATTGCGCATTCAACAAGTCAACAAGCCGCACATAATAGGAATTTAAACATATATATTTAGTACTTTGTTGGCTCATCAAGCCTGCGCAATCGCACTTATATCGAATTTCTTTATAAGTTGATTGTTTTAAATGAAGTGCGATGCGATAAGGAAAATATAACAATAATTAAAGTGTTTGCAAGTTTTAAAACATAACTTCGGAAAAAGGTTTAGCGCATTTCACAGCTCGCATGACTTAGAGGATTGCAAGTCTTTTAGGTTGTAAGCTATGTGGTTTATGATGCGCTAAAGGAATAAAGAGGAAAACTCAAAAGAAAAATTTTATTTCCTAATTTCTTTGTTTTGTTTTTAAAGCTAAAATTAAATTTCCTATTTATTTCTAAAGGGTCCCCATTTATTAAAATAAATGAGGGGTGTTGTATAACACAACAATTGGTGATTCACTTGGAAGAACCAACTATCTCTAACTATCTTTTTGAAATTTCTAGAACTTTTTTTAAAATAAAAGTAGTTGTAGGAATGAATTTCAAACAAATAATATCTTACTAAGCAACGGAATTTCTCTTATTTACAATTCATAAGAATCCCTCTTTTGGATGCTCTGTATTCACAGTGAAATTTTTTGTATCTTGTATGGCATACATTTTGCTCCATGTTATTATCCACCTAGGCCTTTGCTGCCTGGGCTCTTTGGATCCATCATTGGGTTCAGTACAGTATGGATCCTTTATGGTTTTTTGACTTGTCAGTGAAGGTTCTAACCTGGGATTTCTTGTATGATGTGGGATGGTTTTCTCCCCTTCAGATACGTATGTAATGATTGATGGACTGTTTTCTCTGATATATAATCAAAACAACGTTTTTTCTCTTGTTGAAAAAAAAAAGAATCCCTCTTTTAGAGATATAAGTATGAAAATCCATATCAATCTTTATAGATCAGCTTTATAAAAAATTACTCTTTTATCACAGATAGAGCCTCTGTTGCAATAGGAAATTTAATCTTTTCGCAGGGTAACCTTTTACCCAGCAATGATTCATTGTCCCATCTACTGTTTCTTACCATTTCTAAAAATAAATTCTATTTTTTTAACTTTTCTTTTTGTATCATATTTTTATTTACTTAAAAGCCATTGTCTTGGCTTGGTAACCAAATGATGACAATTCCATTCACTAGTTGTAATTAAAATGATCAAGATGGTTCTTAATGAGACCCCTTGTCCTCTTGATATAATCTCAAGTCATTCTCCTATTTTGTTAGGCAATATTGGTAATGTCAGTTTAACTATTTCCCTATGAACATGGTAAACAAGCTCTTGATGAGACTTATTATCTTTTAAGTATTTCTATTTATAATCCTTTTTTTATTTCTTTCAAAAATTTATAAGTTTTCCCGGATGGGGTGAATCATTGGTCCTCCTAAAGATTCTAGATGATAATGTTGAGTTTTAGATTGATTTTCTGTAAAAGAGTCTTTACTATGTTAAAGATTATTTTCTTAATTGATAACAGAGTAATCATGCTATATAAGGATGAGAGTTCATTAGAGAATAAATATTTTTAGTGAAATTACATCTTTCAGTGAAAATAAAATCTATTTGTTTTTCGAATCTTTCCATTTTTTCCTTAACATTTCTTGTTTCTATAAGCGATAAATAAAAAAGGATCATCTGAGGTTTATTTTGAAAAGCCAAAAATTTATACTAAGCAACTTTTATTTTTCTAAGCAAAAAAAAAACACTAGTATACAAGAAATAAAAGGGGTTACCTCCTATGAAAAATATTTATTCAAAATATGCCCATTAACACGTAAAGAATCTTTTTTTCCTGATAGATCTTGCAATAAGAATTTTGATGGGTCTATTTCTTCAGTTATTTGAAATGGACCTAGCCAGAGTTTTTGAAACTTCATGTGTTTCTCTTTTTCCTCATGCGCTTTGTCCTATTTCAATACCAGATCACTAATTTGAAAAAATGTCAGAGTAACAGAAGTTGAATCAAATGAGGCTTTTACTATCTATTGATGATGTGCATGAGTCTGTTTAGCTTTTTCTCTTTCTTCTTCTAACTTAAGAATTTGACATTGTCTAAGTTGTAAAGACGAAGCAAGAGATTCATCAATAAATTGTACTAAGGAAAGAGAGGGAATAACTACGTTGGTAGGAAGTACAAATTCTTTTCCATAGAAAAGATTGAATGGGGAAGTGCCAATGGAAGTTTTCTGAGTTATTCGATCTTTCCAAAGAGAAAATATTAAAGACTTGTGCCAATTTTGTTGGTTTTGATCAACAGTTATTTTAATTATATTAATCAATTTCATGTTTGTAGATTCTGCTTAACCATTTTCTTGCGGGTAATAGTTTGCAGAATACTTGAGTTTAAAACCACTTTTAATTGCAAATTCCATCATAGTGGTTCCTGAGAAGTAATATGCATTATCAAACATTAAAGCAGTAGCTAAGTCAAACCTGGTTATGATATTTTAGTTGATGAAATCAATGATATTCTTAAAGTTGGCTACTTTTAGTGGAATTGCTTCCACCCATTTAGTAAAGTAATATGTAGCTGTGAGAATATATCTGTGTTGTTTGGAAGAGTTAGGAACAGTCTCAACAATTATATCTAATCCCCATTGTTCAAATGGTTGTTCGATATTGATTGCCTATAAAGGGAAAGATGACTTCCTTTGTCTTCCAGATGCACTTTGACACACTTTGAATTTTCTTGCATATTCATGAGCATCTTTGAAAAGTGTAGGTCAATAGTAACCTGCATGCAGGATTTTGTGTGCTGTTGTATTTCCTCCAAAATGTCCCTGGTCCATCGTGAAATTCCTGCAAGACTTTCTCTGCTACAGATTTTTCTAAGCATCTCAAAAGTACAAAATCAAAATTTCTCCTAAATAACACATCGTTGATTAATTAATATTGCTTGGCCTTTAATCTTAAAGCTCGTTTTGATTTGTAGTTGAGTTGATTTAGAGCATATCCATTCTTCAAATAAAAAATGAGATCAGTGTACTGAGATTGTGCATCGTTGAGGCTTACCTCTGATATTTGCACATTGTTACCTGAATTTTCCTCTGATGATAGATGGGATGCTCCTATAAGCATTATGCAAAAACCTTGACCTCTAACAATTTTAGGTGGTCTAATTTCTACATCATATTCTTGTAAAGCAGTAACCCAGTTAGCCCTCTTATCTCCTAATTCTCTTTGCATTAAGAATTGTCTCACTGCAGAGAATGGATCTATGATTTTGGTATGAGTTTTTAGGAGAAATGGCTTAAAATGCTTTATAGCTCTAAAGACAACAAATGCTTGTCTTTTGACAGATATGTAATTTAGTTCTGCACCTTGTAAATTGGAACTGAAAAATGATATTGGTGCTTCAATTTTTTGGTCATTCAGTTGTGTTAAAACAACAACGTATTATGTATTTGATGAAAAAGTGCATAATGTAAAAGGATTAACAAAATTGGGGGTAATCAGGAATGGAGCATTGACAATTGATAATCAAATGTTTCTCTTTCATTATGTCCCCATTTAAAAACATAATTTTTCTTAATCGTGTTCTATAATGGTAAAACTATTTGTGAAAAGTCAGGGACAAACCTTTTAACAAAATTAATTTGCCCAAGAAATGACCGCATAGCTTTCTTGTTATGAGGGAAAGGAGTTTTTTTAATCTCTTCAATTCTTTCAAGATCAATATAGATACCTCTTTGACACAATGAATCCTAAAGTTTTTCCTTCATCTAATGCAAAAAATGGTTTCTTTGGATTTAAGGAGATGCCATACCTTTTGCACCGCTCAAAGGCTTGTTTTAGGTCATTCACATGATTGGTTACTTGTTTAGAAAAGACTGTAATTTCATCTAAATAAATAACCACAATTTTATTTATGAGTCCCATAAAAGTTGTGTCCATAGCTCTGTGAAAAGTTGCACCTGCATTAATTAATCCAAATGGCATCTTTTGATAGGTGTAAGTTCCCCTCTTAGTTCTGAACATAGTTTTCAATCTATCATCTAGATGTACAATAATTTGGTTACATCTCGAGAATCCTTCTAAAAAGGACATAAGTTCAAAACCAGCCACTGTCTGCAGTACTTGTTCCATGGTTGCCAATGGAAATTTTTCCTTCTGACAAGCTTTGTTTAAATTCCTAAAATCAATGCAAATTCTAATATCACCATTCTTCTTCCTGATAGGTACCGAATTTGATACCCATTTAAAATGTCGGACTGGAAAGATGTTTTTTTTTCCTTAAGGAGTTTGTTCAGTTTTGTTTTGATTTGATTTTCCAGATTTGGATGAATCTTCCTTAATTTCTGCTATATAGGTTTTTCTTTTGATATCATAGGAATTATGTGTTGAATAACAGAAGTGTCATATGTTTTAAGATTGGTATAATCCCAAGCAAAGACACTTTTGTACATTCTAAACACTCTGATAAATGATAATCTTTCTTCGGAAGATAGACCAAGACCTAATTTGGCATTTTGAGGTTTTTCATTAGTTCCTAGATTTATTAACTCAAATATTAAAGTAGAGCTTTGTGTTTTTGAGTTAGTAACACTTTTAAACCTAACTTTCAGATAATATAAGTCTTCTAACTTGACAACAGATTTAGGAATAGCATTTTTGTCTTGTTCTTTCTTTATCTGATTATCATAAGATCCTTCAGACATTAAGAAATCTATGATATCTGAATCACTATTGAATACTCTTCAATTGGAAATATTATCAGGAATAGATGTCTAAAAATCAATTCAATAAAAAATCTATCGAGACTAAATTCTTGGAATGGGATTAACTTTGATGCTACATTAGTGAGTAGATCTGCACTAGCATTCTACATTCTAGGTACAAAAGAAATGTTGAAGGCTAAGAAATGAGTTGTTAATTCTTGGACTAATGATTGGTAATGCTTTAAGTGTCTATAATTACAATGAACGGTATCTCTTACCTGTTTAACTATGATTTATGAGTCTCGTAGAACTTTCAGATATTTGATATTAATATCAATGGACTTGTACAAACCTTGAATTAATGCTTTGTATTCAACTATATTGTTTGTACAATTGAATTCTAGTCTGTAGGCTAACATGGTATTTTCTCCTTCTGGATTTATTAAAATACAACCTGCACCTACACCATCTTCAGATTTAGAACCGTGGAAATAAAGAGTCCAAAACAAAGAATTAACTACTTTTCTATCTGCAAAATTTATACATTTGGAATTATCTGGCTAAGAAAAATTCTCAATCTGAGAAATAACTGCATTATCAAATAAAGGTGATGGTTGACCATTCAAATTTCAAAAAAATGACCTTTTTGAGTAGTTTCAAATAATGTTATTATTGAACGATATTGGCTCATTTACTCCTTCGAGATTGGTGATTGTATACTTCATGAAATTTTCACAGTCTACCCAAATTTGACTTGGCTTTCCATTATATGGTAACCACATATGCAACCAGTCTGTTGCAAAATAGCCATGAAGTTTTTCAGACTAATCTCGGCTTAAAACTAAGCCATAAAATTCAGGAATATCAACCACCAATATATCAATTATATGAGTAACTTTGGGATTTTATGACAATCTGATGTAAACAGAATTTATTTCTCCTACCACCTCTACTCTGGTTCTATCAAGTTGTACTATATGAATAGGGGAACTTTGAGGAGTTATGTTCAACTTAGCACAAACTAATTTTGGCATTAAATTAGAGAAAGCCCCTGAGTCTATTAAACAGTTATAAATGATTTTGTTGTATATCTCATAGGTTAAGAGAAATGGAGGAGTATGAGAGATGGATCGATCACCTATCATAATCAAGTATGTAGCATCTATTCTAATTGAAGGAGAAGGTGCCTTACCCATTTCATTAGCAGTTTGTACTAATACTGGAGCAGGTAAGTTCGAAGTAGGAACCGCATTTAAGTCTCTAAGTAATATTTTCTGTTGATGCCTCAATTTGGTAAGCTCGTGAATTGAAATGTTGGCCCTGGTTTTCCTCATATCTTCAACTACATTATACTCAATGGTGTCTGAGACTACCATTGTCTTAGATGCAGGTGGAGTATTTGAAGTAATGGGTCTTGTTTGTGTAGCCTTTGAAGCAGACTTTTTGCTTACTGATTTATCCTTAACAAGATTTGAAATATTTTGTTGTTGATTTGGCTGCATTGCTCCAGTAGTATTTTTTTCTCCTTGTGCTCATAGGTAAAGCTTCATGTTGTTCTTCATTTGGTACGATGAAATCCCACATTCCATTTAGTTTACCATTGTCAACTATAGTCAACCAACATAAACTATAGTCAACATCCTCAACCATCATCACAGTGAATTATATTTAAGTATGTAAACTATGGACAACCATATGTCAACTATCATAAACCCTCAATAACCATAACTTGACCATAGTCCATCTAGTAATCCTCTCCATACATTGATTTTAAACTAGCACAACCATATTATTAAAAGTTATTGATATATTTTGATGGATACCAATAGTTCTTGAGTGATAAAAAAATAACACCAATTAACATATATCAACTACTATTAATAATAAGGTTTTGTTAATAATTATCACAATAAAATCAAACCTATTGAGCCCATAGGCTCGTTCTAAACCCAATATGAGGGAATGTGTAAGATTGCCTATTGTTCAGTCTAGGTCTATTGAGTTGACATTTGCAGCTTTAAAATAAAAATAAAAATTATGCTCTAAATAGAAGAACAATGTCGACAATAATAAAGAAAAGTGAATATGCTATAAAGTAGTTAGAATTTAAAAAGTGAATATGCTATAAAGTTAATTAGAAGTAAAAAAAAATGTGAGTAAATTTTTTAAATCTTATACTTTTCAAAAATATTATGCCCATATCAATTTCATATATATCTATATTTTAATAGAATTAATATTGACATATAAGTAAAAATATTTCAATAATAAAAAACCATATTAATTTGCTATATAAAATGTGTGGATGTACATGTTAGGTAAAATATATTTTAATGTCACTTATGTATATATTATATGTCGTTTTAAAATAATTATGTATATACCATCAAAAATTTATGTTTTATAGTTCAAACTTATATTTGGTCTCATATTTTCTAGCATTAAAAAATATAATTTAAACAATGAAAAATAACACATTGAATTTTACACTCTAAATAAATTTGTACAAGAAGAAATTTGATCTCTTAGCTTATATAAAATCAGTACTTAAAACGCATCTATACTTATTCTTAAAAATAGTCCAGGACTATCTGTCCCTAGTTTCGAAAATTAACTTCTTATTTTCAACTCTTTTGTTATCACCTTCAACAACAACAAAAAATATCACTTTCAAAGCGAATATGATCAGAAAACTAAAGTTTCTAAAGGTGGACTCTAGATCATAGACCCCATTCACGCAAACATCTCCTTGGGCTGCAAAATTCTGTGGAAGCTTTATGTGAATCCGAATCACCCAGTCTGTAAAAATTTACGAAATAAGTATGCCAAAGGGGTTCCTTTGAGAAATTTGCAGGCTAATAACAATCTGAAAGCCTCGATGATTTGGAATCTTTGCCGGCGATGAATTGATTTCTTCCATAACCACCTCTATCATATTCCTGGAAATGGAAAGAAAACTCTGTTGTGGCAAGATAGTATAATGGGACATCCTCCTCTTGCAAATTCTGAAGATCTAAAAGAGATCAGCGAGTGGCTTTCACAACATGGAGTTCACAACTTGAAGAAATTTATGTTTGGGACGAGACATGAAATTGGCAACCCTAGGCCTTTCCCAGAGTCCCTAAGCATCTGCAATCCCAACAAAACATCCTCACATCGGAGTTATTTGATTCAACTCCAGTTCACAAGAAAGCTTCAGATTCTTGGGGCTAGGGAATCATCGGAACATACACTGCTACGCAAGGCTTTCAATATCTCCAAGCTTAGCATGAGGCGAATCAGCCTATGATCTTTTGGAAGAAGGTTTGGGACTCCTTTGGTCTCCCCGAAATTACTTTCTTCTTCTCGGTCCTAATGCACAAGAAAATCTTGACAGGGGAAAATATGATAAAAAGAAGTATTGTTGGTCCTCACAGATGCACGCTTTGAAGAAATGCTCTCGAAACCATGGATCATTTGTTCGTTGACTGCACCTTCGCCAAAGATTTGTGGAAGTTTATCCTTCATGGTCTCAATGTCACAACCCCAAACCAGATCTCTGTGGTTGATCTATTTTCCACTTGGAAGGTGCGCTATCCTCATGCAATTTCCAGAAAGTCTCTTTGGTTTCGTGTTTGGCATACCAAACCCAAATACGCTTGCTAGAAAATTTGGCTTGCAAGAAACGAGCATATTTTCAATAGCACTTCTTGGTAACCCTCGACGATTGCAGCTAAAGCCAAAGCTCTCCTACTTGAAACAGTGACATAACATTCTCATAAATCCGAAAGATCTCCCATCCCTGAAGAAAAGAAATGGATGGGAACATTTTTTTATCAGGAGAGAAAACAAATCTCATCTTGCCCCTTCACCAATCCAAGATGGCTTTTAAGGGACTCGGACGAAACCTTTCAAGAGTGGTGGAAGAAGTAGGGTAAAGAAACGATTATCTTTGACGGTGCCTCCAAAGGAAATCCCGGGACTGCGGGTGCAGATAGAGTGCTCTACTCCTCAGATTGGCTAAGAAGAGATAGCTAAGAAGAGATAGTAACACGGGTACCGCTCCAAGCCATTGGAGAACACGCATTCCATGCTCCCCCACTCCCGAGAGCTTGGGAGCTAGCAAGAAACTTTCCAAAATCGCGAGGAGCTTCAAAGGGTACTTTGGAGCTTTTCATGATTCACTACAACAAATTTTGAGATTTCGGCTACATATTTTGAGCAAAGAATGTACCATTTGTTTATTTTCTAAGTGATACATGATAGGTCATGGGGTTGGACTGCATGGGCTCTGTAAAGAAACAGAGATGTGGAGATGTAGCAAAGGTTTCAATAAAATATAGGCAATTTTCAGTCATTCCTTGGCAACTTTTGTTGCAAATCTTGAAGTTCAATAATTGTAAATAAGTCTACTTTCTTGAAATCTATCTTGAAGCTTTAATGATAAAATTCAACAAATTGCAGTGATGGTCACAAAGAGAAAGAATAACATGTTAGTCAGTTTCATTTTATAAATTTCCAAACTTAATTTCGAAATTGAATATAATATAGTGTTGCATGAAATCACATAATAATCATGTAATAATAGCCTTTTTCGGTTTAGGAGTTCCGCATGTTTCTTTGCTAGCAAGGAATTTCATTGGCAAAAGTTGTTAATGGATTAATATTTTGATTTTTTTCTGGCATTGTTTCAAAGTTCAATCTTTTAAATATTTCATTGTAACATGGAAATTAATTGACAAGTTTTTAATAGAAGAAAATTAATTATTTTATTTTTATTTTTAATATATATTATATTATTGCTGCTCCCAACTTGACGCTTCTAGTAAATTTGGGCAAAGCTTCTAGCCATACCCAATACTCGTTCCCCTGTACCCGAAATACCCACGTACCGAAAACTTGTGCAATATAAATTTTAAACGATAAAAATATAAATTATAATTAATTTGGATTAATTTATAAAATAATTTTCATAAGTAAATTAAATTTTTATTGTAGTCAGCAATTTAGTGATAAAAAAATTATGATAAAGTTTTTTAACATTAATTTTGTAATATAAATTTTCATAAAAAATTAATATTGTAGTTAATAAAATAAATTTATATTACTAATAGAAAAAAATACAATTTAAAAAGCAATTCAATATATATATATATTAGATTTTTTCTTAAATAAAATTTATTATAAAGCAATTGATTAATGTATAATTATCTTTTATTAAGATTAATAAAATCTATCATTGTGTTATAATAATTAGTAATCTTAAGCAAAAACAAAATAAATATACTATCTTTATATTAATCTAAGGTGATTTTATGTATTTATTTATTTTTTTAAAGATGGAAGTGAAGCACCCCTGTTTTTAAAGAGGACACAGTTTTTATCTATTTTATTTGAATCATGTTTTCATGTTTTTTTAATGCAACTTGTAGAATTTTTTAAAATGCTTTTTCTATATTTAGAAAAGAGATATAAAATTTAATTGATTTTATCTATGTTTACATATTTCTTGATGTAATTCGTAGAAATTTTTAAAATCTACATTTTAAAATGCTTTATCTTCATCCAATTAAGGCTTACTAAATATATTTTATATATATTTTATAGAATTTTCAGTTTTATGCGTGAATGTAAAAGATTTATTACAAATACTTCAATTTTGTCATGTGAAATTCACTATTTAGTTTTATAAAACATTCCCCCAAACAATGCACTCACTTGAAAGGGGAGAAGAAAAATGCACTTGGAAGGGGGAAAAGATTAAAGAAGAGTTAATAAATTAGGTATAGAAATTACTTTATAACAACAAATTTATGACAATTATAAAACGTCTTTTTAACAAATTAGCGAATTATTCATGAAAAGTTAACATAATAAACAACCCTATAAAATACTCATGGCAAACGAAAATATGATTTATATATCTGTAATACACAATATTTGGACAACTAACCTCACTTCATTTTACAACATAATATAGATACAACTATATATCATTATCTCATCATGAGCTATTACAACATATTTTGTCCTATTACGACAACCTATGTACTCAATTTACATCCAAACCCTAGTTAAGGAAATCATCATCAACAAAGGGGGATAAGATTAAAGAAGAGTGCACAATCCCCTTAACAAATTAGATCTAGAAATTACTTTATAACAACAAATTGATGACAATTATAAAAACGTCCTTTTAGTTACCTCTCCCCTTCTTAAATCAATTAACAAATTTGCTAATTATTCATGAAAACTCAACATAACAAACAACCCTATAAAATACTCATTAACATGGCGAACGAAAACATGATTTATATATCTGTAATACACAATACTTGGACCACTAACCTCACTTCATTTTACAACATAATATAGATACAATTATATTTCATTATCTCATCATGAGCTATTACAACATATTTTGTCCTATTACGACAACCTATGTACTCAATTTACATCTAAACCCTAGTTAAGGAAATCATCACCAACAATGAACCCTAACAAAAAGAAAATCCTAGCAAGGAAACACACCATGATACTCCAAATGCTCAATAATAAGACACCATTGACATCAACAAGTCCACTTTTGATCTCCCACTTCCATGGCACAAGCTCTCTAAGCCAAGTACTTCAAGTCTTTTCTAAGGTTTATTTTCCACGAGCATTAGGCCCCTCTCACATAATAACTCTAATCCTAGAGCACCAAGTCTTCTCTATTTTTTTTTAGACAAACCCTAGAGCTTTCCTTCATTACATCAACACAACTACAAAGACAAGCTTCAAGTCTTTCAAGAAAAAAAAATCAAACCAAACTTGAGCATTCACTTCTTACTTTAGGGTTCACCTTACTTAAGCCCTAGTCCTTCTTGCACATAACAAGTACAAAGCCTCCAAGACAAACCCTAGAGATACCCCTCCAAGCTTCTTCTCTATTCTAGGGTTTGTGTCCCACAAAACTAAGGTCTTCTTCTCTTGCATCACATAAGCACCAAGACACATTTATAATGGAATATCAAAATTACATAATCATAAGCTTCAAGTATTCATCAAGTTAAGCATCACACCAACATCCAAGACACCTCTAGCACTTCACGTTCTTTCTCTAGAATTTACATCACAAAAAGCTTAGGCATTCTTCTCTTGAATCAAAACTAGTGCCAAGGCTCAAGATCGTCATGAGCAATAGCATCCATCTTCATGTCTCCTCTGGGTTTTACATCACAAATGTTATATCTTCAACTCTTAGATGAAAGAAGCACCAAGGCTTCTCCAAGATAATTAAAAATATAGAAATATTGATTACCATTTATACAAAGGTGATGTCTTCTCTTTATATAGAGTAGGCAAAGAAGCCAACATAAAATATGGACTTTGTCCACAAGTAACCCTACCAAAAATACATGACGTAAGCCCACATGGAGCATTCCACTAAAAAAGGATATACAAGTGTCACAGTAGGGTTTATCCAACCCCCAAGACGATGCATCTTCCGAGCATGATATCCTTGGTCCCAACCCTTCCCCTTGTAGATATGTTCCATCCAACTATTAGTTGGGGAAGCATTCCTCTTCTAAGTTGTAGTGCTCTTTAAGCCAAGTTCCCTTATTGCTAAGCACGACTCCTCTAACTATGCGGCTCCCCTATTCCCAATACTCCTCAACATGTATACCATGGTAGTTACTTGACCCTAAGGCTCCTTTCCCTTCATCGTAGTTCCTAGTAATCTTTAATAAGATAGCTCCATACCCTATGAGAATGCCCCATCCTCCTTAACACACAAGCCATATAGAAGATGTCAATGCCACATAAGGTAGCCACCTCCTCCAGAAGAATGCATCTAACATTGATTCAAATTTTTTTCTTCTTAAATAAGAACGAGTTCAAATTATATGTCATGTAGTGAATGGATTAAATCAAAGAAGATGATAATTGCAACATTAAGGTTACAAGCTAGAATATAAAGCTAAATTAAACTAAAAATAATCCTAGGCAAGAAAAGGTGGTGTAGTTGTTGAAGATAACTTATCTCTTTAACACATCAATAATAATATTTGCATTGGTAGCATGCCAAGTTTCCAGTCGTTGCAATCTGAGGTCAACTTAATTTCATAAAAACACAATTACAAAGGAGAAACATCTACAAACTAACTCAATTACATGTAAGAACATATATGGAGTTGGCATGCTACTATGTCCAATTAGAACAAAAATTTGTGAGGCATTCCTAGACTGGCAATTGCAAAGAGTCAAATAGAAAACTCATTCTTAAACTAATATACAAAAGCGCTCCGTTTATCGAATTTGGCTCTGTATACGTGTTCAAACCAAATTTGTTCACACCAATTAAAGAGTTGCATTCTAACATACATGTGTGAGTACATTCTAAATTAAGTTAGTCCTCTCCTAAGTCTTTTCCATTGGTTCTTGGACTTTATACAATGTCATCAGTCTCAACATTATAGAGTTTATGATTTGGTAACAACAATTGGCGAGTTCCTACCCCGGATGCGGGTGACCAGGGTCCCCTGGTGGCAAGCAGGGTGTCACATGCCTACCACGGGGGCGAGCACGCGAAAGCCTCATGCGTGCTGTGACGTGGAAGATGGCATGAGTGGAGGTGAGAGTATAATGGTGGAAAGGATGGTGTTAATGGTGGGCAGTTGGCACTACGGTAGTATGGACGCGGAGGTGATGGGGGTGTAGGATCCCAAGGGAGGGAGGTACCACCTCTATCCTTGTTCGCTGGAGCGAATTGTTATTATTGACGAAGGGTGGAGGGGATACGTGACCAGAGGTTGCGAAAGCTTGAATGTTCCTTTCTGTTTGCAGAGGGAAATGGTTGGTTGTGTTTCAGCCCAGGGTAGCTATGTGTCAGAGCTGAGAAGAGGAGGATTCTCTGGTGCAATGCAGGGGGATGCGATTAGGGTCCGTTGGCATTCCCTTCTGGAAGAGACTATGGTGGGATGCCCTTTTCCGAGTCATCGATGCGTGGGTCGTGGAAAAGGCAGTGGCAACGAAGTGGCAACCAAAGGAGGAAAGACCCCTCAACCATCTCAGTCAATAAACTGGGGAGGCAAACTCAATTACTAAGCTTTGTTCTTTGCGGAAAACGATGACAATGACGCCAGTGCCATTTCAAAAATGGAGGTTGAGCTAGTTAATTCGCTGCGTCTTGAGTACGGGGGAGGGGATGAGGTGCATCTGGTTTGGGTGTCGAGGATCCTCCTGGGCTGTATGATGCACGAGGATGATAATTGGTAAAGTAGTCGTGGATGATCTCAGGAGCATCAGGAAAGCACTTGATAGAAACCTTGGTAAATCGCAGGATATCTCGAACAAGGCAGGATATTTCGACATTTCGCAACCCACCAATTTTCTCCCGCTGGAATCCGCTGGGGACGGGGAAGACGACGAGGATGCGATAGAGTCTATGTCGAGAAGCACGGGAAGGGAGAACCAAGACCGGGACTAATCAGGTGCCTCGTCTCTTTTTTGTTGTGTTAAGGTAATGTGTGATTGTATCCCAGTAATGTTTATAGTGCGTAGTCTTAACAGGTTTAGTTGGTTACAAGTTGGAGTTCTGACTCTTTTACCTTTGTTAGGGGCCATCAGACTAGACTTTCCTCCAGTTTCCCAGTATGGGCGGAGATGTTTTTGTAATTTTGGACACTCTCGGTATGATTTCCAGCATGCCGGCAGACCACTGTGTGTAATTATTTAAATTGTTAATAAAAGAAGACCTATATTTGCTGACCAAAAAAAAAACATTTGGTAAGTTCCTTGCCATGTCATTATATGGTGATAAAGCTTTATACTAGCAAGAACTTATTCAAGAGTTGTATCACATGGGCGTTTGGAGATAAATGTTCTATAAGAACTTATTCAAGAGTTGTATCATCACATAGGTGTTTGGAGATAAATGTTCTATAAAAACAACTTCTGTTATTTTTAGCACTTTTAAGTGCATTTTCGTTTCGCAAAGGTAATTTGATGCAGGAGCATCTATGGAGTTGTAAAAAGGTGGAAGTGTTTCGCCAGTCATATGAACTTATCAGGTATGTGTAAAGGACACGAACGATCATTTGTACGTGTAGAGAAATGAATACGTGCAGGAGTCATGAGTTCAGAGACAACACAAGCCAATAAGATAAAAAACTTGAATGACAACTACCAAGTTTTTGGCCGCATCCCATTCATTGGCTAAGTTTTTCTTCTCTGAACTTTGGACGCCCTTGCCCAAAAACAAATGGTAGAGCTTTGTGACTGATTGAGATACATATTTGATATATCAATATAAAGACTATTGCAATTGGTGTGATAAGCTTAATGGAAGCATATCTATGTTCGTGTTACGATTGGTATGCCAAGCTTATTGTGTCAGTGGTGCATGATGTACATAAACCAAGGCAGTGTGCTAGCAAGCCCGACTCGATGATTGTTTGGTGGTTTTTTTTTTAAAAAGATATAAGGGAATTGGTAACTGGTGGGGCTTTTTTTTAGGGAGGCTAAGGTTCAAATTCAACTCATTGACATTATAAACTTAGATTAGGTACAACAGCCTGCAAGCCACACGATAGCAATTAACTTATGCCTTTTGGTGGTTTTATTTGCTTCCTTGAGTAGAAGTTGAGGCAATTTTTATGGGTATACCACAGAAATTGAGGATCCAGCCGATGGTCAGCCGATGGTCTAGATGATCTATTAGTGGTTTATGTTGTAATGCTTAATCTAGAACGTAACCCTCTAGTGTGACTATATATACTTGCACATATCTAGGTTAGTGAACCCAGCTATGTAAATATGTAATCAGGTTTATATTTTTTTCATCTTGGACACAGGGTTTTCAGGGTACCAGGGTTTTCAGAATACGGAACCCAGTAATGTAAATATGTAATCATATTCATATTTTTTTCATCTATAATTTTCTAGCTCACAGGGTTTCCAGGGTACGCAGAGTCGCATTTTTATTTTATTGAACACAAACTCCCTAATCATTTCAAGGACAATTCACAGCTCTGCTTGAAAAAATTACGAATAAAAACTATGACCATTACAAACATTTCAAAAAATACGCAGTGAAAGAGAATATTTTCAGCTTACCAGCCTTCATTCGTCTCCGGGTATTCATTTGAAGAGCTTCTTCATCCTTCCCTGCAAAGGATTACAAAGCTTAAAGGAGGAAAAGAGGAAATATCCAAATGTAAAATCGGCGTGATTGCCGGCCTTTCCCGTGCACATGATAGTCCTTCTAACACCTTCGACTTCTGAAGTAGGAAATTTCTGCGGGTTGAATTTATAATTTTTTTTCAACTCCAATCTACCACCTTCGTCTTCTGAAATCGGAAACTTCTACCCGCTGAATCCAGAAAATTTTCTTGGCACCACTTAGCAATACTGCCCTAGCAAAATCCGAGAATGACTTGCTCATGCCCTCTTGCATGAGAGTCTGACACCTGTCTTCTACCAACAGGTAAAAATCACGGATTTACCATAAAGTATTAGCGGGTACGAGTAGACACGCGTCAGTAGCTATAGCGGCAGAGTCCTTTCCGCGTTTCAGATGGTGACTCTGTACCGCTACTTTCCTGCTGGTAGACAGCTAGTGAAATCAATAATTTAATGTGAAATTATTGTGAACCGAGATCCCAGGAAGAAAAGTAACCCGAAGAATCGAATCGTAGATGTGCTTGGGGTCCGAGAAACAACATTTATAAAGAACTTGAAGACATTCCGAAGTAATCAGCCTATCCGTTTCGGAAACCACAGTTGCCGTAGTTTTTGGATGTGACCCCGTACAGTCATTACTGCAAACGGGCGCATTTTAAGCCTAAAACTGCTCTTTCTTTTTCGAGCCATGTCCTCTTCGTACATTCGTAGTTGGTAGGTTGAAGTAAGGGTTGAGCCGCGACCGGGTTAAATATGTATCCAAAGCACTCGCTAGTACATTTTCTTGCTCCCTTTTTGGCCCGTGACCATATTTCGGGTATCGAGCATTGGTTCGTTGAGGTCCTCAAAGTCAAATCATGATAATGGAGCCCACGACACCGCGTTTCATCCGGAGGGTGACGGCTAATTCATGCGCGAGTCTAAGCCCCCCATCTTGGAACAAATTTAAGTTCAAATTCATGACCATTAGTCCGACCAAATTTGAAGTTTAATAGCATTGTTCCATTGCGCAAATTGCACAAATCATTCAAGCCTACTCTAACTCCCCGAGTTGTTAGGGGTACATTTTAGCCAAAATAATCACATGCACTTGTTTCTAAGGACTATGTTTTCATAAGGTATATTTATGGTTATAATAAGAATGAAAATTTTAATAGAAAATACATATATACTAAAATGGAGGAACTCGTAAAGGAGAGCTTCACTTTCCAAAGGAAATTGTGGGTCATGAATTCCTTCATTGTTTTGGAAGAGTAACTAGTCTCATTTAATAGTCCTTGCATTTGCCAACTTTTACTTTTAGTCAAAGGTCTTTTATAGCCCATTAATTTGTGAAGTTTTTGTTATTTTAACAAAAGTTTTTTCAAAATGTTTATGAATTTGAATTTTTGGTAAATATATATATATATATATATATATTAGAAAAAATATATATTTTTAATTTTCTATTGGTTTAGTGAGTATTGATGTGACATAATACCTCTAGTGGAGAACAATTTAATTTTGGTATTTGTCAAACATTAGAAAATAATTTTAAAATATAACAAAAGGAATTACGTGATTGGTTGTTGTAGAGACTTTGACAATAGTTATTATGATTGTCATGATTAATTTGCAATGGACACTCCAATCTATGTTAATGCTCTGACCACAAGCACTTACAACAAAGGTTTCAACCACTCACAGTGCATGAGGTCCCTAATGTAAGCAACACGAGGGCTAAAGTGGGGTTCGCAGTCACAGTTTGACTCTCATAGTTCCAATAAAATACATCTTACCTGAAAGGTCTTCCACGTGGCCAATTGTCTAAATCAACGATGGACGATGTATATCAGGTGCAAAATAGGGGGCGATTAACCGCATAGAGTGACCCGATGGGTAGGTTGGTCCCCACCACTATGTTGATATGGCCTTACCTTATTTAATATAAGGTTTCAGAGGAGTTGTGGCAAAACTTCTTTGTGGAGGGCCCAATATTTGATTTTAAAAACGAGGGTGGAAAGTTGGGTGTCTCAAAGGGTTCAAGCTAGTTGAGCTGACTTTGTCTTGTTTCAACGGATATGTTATATGTTGAATAACGAATTTATAAATACAAAGGGATTTAGTTGCAAAACAAGAATACTTGGGGTGGAACTTTGCGGAATTAGAATGATTGACGAATTTTGGTAATACAGGTGTTAATATTGCATAGACTAAAAAATTTGGAAGGGAAATTATTATGGACAAGAGGATCTATTTGGCTAATTTCTGTCGATTCGCAAAATTAAATTGTTGACAGACACAATGGAATATTTTTCAAAGGGCAAAGTTTCGTCAAGGGAGTGGAGTTACGATCACCCCACCACTCCCCCCCCCCATCGCCGCAGTCTACGAGTGTCATGGATCTTGGCAAGTAAAACCTATGTCGGGTTGTAGAACTCCATGGTGGGATCCAGAGTGCGCCACTCCCCCTCCTTCTTGATGTCACAAGGAGGCCCGCAATCACTATAAGTCATTTATTATGATGAGTGATCACAACCATTTTATCTGTGGGGACCTATACTAAGATAGGTTATATCCACAAAATCAAAGGATATATATATATAACAAGAGAGTCATCGAGCTCATCATCGAGACATAAAGCCTTAATTTTCATCTTATGAGGAGGGAGTTTATCGATATCTTTTATGGGGACATGCATAGTTTGTTTAGCCAGAACATTATCAACATCCACATCCAACTCTATTTCATCATTTTCTAGGCTTGGGTTTTAGCTTTCCTTTAGGTGATCCCTAGGAAATGTTCTTCCCTTGATATTGATTTCTCAAGCTAGAGCCTAGCTGGTCTTAGCCATTGTTCTTCCTGGCGAATTGTACACCTTTATACCTCCCACTATTCTCCACATCTAGGGAAAGATCTATTAGATTGGAAATTGTATAGGCTTGGCTAAGTTGTGGGTGAAAATAGGAGTCCCCAAGAAAAATATTGAAAGGGTGAGTCTCACCTACGACATTCAAATTCTTAGAACCTTCCTCCTCTTCATCCTTCTCATAAGTAATATCCTCTTAAGGATCCTTAGAAGGTTGTTCCTAGGTTGACCCTCCTTTCCCTACCAAATTGGTTGGAGGAAGAGTGTTGAGAAAATTTTGTTTCATGTTATGATACCCTTCAGTAACCTTCTCAGGAAAGGATGTGTCCTTATTGAATTGATTTCTATGAGGGAAATTTGACCTAGACGCTCTCTCTCTCTCTCTCTCTCTCGTGACCATTCTATTCATCTGGGTCTTTTGGCCTTGAAATACTATAGTGGTCAATTTACCTAATTTTTAAGCAAAGCCATGTATAACCTCTTCGGGATGACACTTTGACTTTGGCTTAAATTCAATTTTGATTCTAGGATAGTTGAACATGTCAATTTGTGCAACATTCATGTAACACCCCTAGTTTTATGTTTTTCAAGTTAGACAATTGAACTTCAGTCCAAAGGGGAGTGGACCCCAATGGATAATTATTGTGTGCATGTAATTAATTAATTATTTATGAAAAATAAATAAAATACTTTTGGTGCACTATGACCAAATGATATTTTTGAGATCACTTGCCAAATCCATGAGGTATGGAAAGAGGCTAAGACTTTCCCCAAAAATATTTCAAAAAAGCCTTGAAAGAATTTATTTCTAATTTAGATTTTTGAGGAAAAATCTAAATTTCCCCAATGATGAGGAAAGTAGTTGGGAAGAGGTAAAAAGATGGAAAAGCAGAAAGCAGCTTTAAAGTCCCTAAATAAGGGAAGCCTAGGCAAACAGGAATAAAAGCATCCTGTAATTCTGGACGCAGAATTAGAAACAGGCTTGGGGAGAGCATAAGCTTAAATAAGCTACTCCATAACAGATTGGGGTTGGTCTGTTCTCGAAGAAGATCTCAGCTCGGGGGTGAGTTCTAGAGACAGAAGAACTCTAAGTTTGGGAGGACTGGTCATCAAAAGAAGTGGTATGCACACTCAGTTTTATAATTGGTTAAATTAGATGTTGTGTACAATATGGATAAATACTGTAGCTATTATTTTGAATTAAGTTTCTGAGAATTGTGATTCCTTACATTTAGTAGAATTATTTAGAAGAATCTAATCCTCTAAATTTCTGCATAGTTGAAGGAATAAAAATCTATGGAACATATCTAGCAGAGTTTCTAAACCATTTGTGGCTTAAATTTGAAGATAGGTTACTTCCATAGACTATGAGTATTTAATTAACTTTAATCTGCTTCTAAAAGATTGAATTACATCTGGATACAATTAAATTAGGAAATTGATAGCTGATCAATTTAAGGTAGACTGAATGAGCAGGAAAGATAAATTCTACAAAAGGGAAAAAATTTAAATTTGAGAGAAGTAAAATTCTTTTAGTATTTTGTCAAACTTCTGTTGTGAAGAAATTTTAAAACCAAAAAGAAGTTCAAAGAGGAACATAATACTCAGATATCCTATTGTATATGTAAATGATAATATAGATCATATATCTATTTATATGTGCTGTAAGGATACATAAAGTTTAGATGAACCAGAATTTAAACTGAAATTTTTGTGTTAATAAAAAGCTATACATTCTAATTTCCCAAAATTAAGCAGAAGTACTAATTATTCATGGTAGCAAGACAAGCATTATCATCATGTATACATATATAATTACAAGGTAAAATTTTAAAGAAATCTAGTAGAAAGAATGAGATACATTAGTTCTATTACTAACATCATGACATGATTTCATTACATGGCGAGATATAGAAAAAAATTATATATTCTAGGGGTGTAATAACAGTAAGAAATGATAGTATTTCAAGTAGCAAGTGGGTACAGAAATATATTCCTATTCTGTGCAAAGGGATCTTATATAAAAATCCTATATAAGTTTCAGAATTAGGCTAATATATGCAGAATTATTTAATGAACAAAATCTGAAGTTAATTCAGACAGGAAGAATAATGAAACTTAAAGAAATTGCACCGGTACAATAAAATCTATTTTGGTCAGTTGTAATACTGAAATTCGAAATAAATAGACGAAATATACACATTAAAATGTCAAAAAAATTCTAAGGGGGTTCGGAAGTCCTGTGCTTCTAGATTACATTCATGTGTATATAAAAAGGTATACCTATAGTATTTAAATATTGAACAACAAAATCACTGTATAGAGTATGAAATGTCCGAATCTCTATGGATCCAAAATTTAATTTACATAAACCAAATTGATTTAAATATCAGAGTATAAAGCTTTGAGGCAACAGAGAAAAAAACTCAGCTCATTGATAATACTCTAGAAGCAAGCCATACGAAACGAAAGGTATCGACCTGGAATAGAAACAAAGGATTCGTCAAACCCTCAGTAGTAGTGAACAAGAAAGTATTGACAAAACACAATGAGAATTGTTACCTATAGAGATCCATTCAAGGAAATACAAATGGTTATTTATATAAACAATTCAGCTTGGAAAATCTTTAATACGTGTTAATATAAAATAAATAGAAGTAGAATATTTACCTGAGGCCACGAATAGGTATCTCAAGAGCAGTAAGGGAAATCTGTGGAGAAATAAATCCGCGTCATAAGTAGAACCAATTGCATAACTATGTATTCAAATAAGATAACAGAGGAAATATAAAACCCTTACATTCATTTCCAAGTCTGGGAGAATACAAATCGAAACACTAGACGCAAGTTGAACTTGTCATATAATCCCTAGAGGGATACATTCTAAATTCCAAGACATAAAACAAGGCTTATTCGACTATAGTTACGGTCAAGCTCGAAGATAAAACGAAACTAAATTCCAATAGAGTTAATACACCTCGTCTGAAAGAATATTTACCTGTGATAAACCCAAAGGAATATCCTGACGAGGTTCAAACTTCGTCTAGACACAAAAACGATTTCATATTAAAGTCGAGCGATAGAAACGACAAAAGGAAATGAGTAAGTAAAACAATAAACAAAAACCAAAACCAAGTTAGGTAAAATGATAAGCTCGACTGAGCGTATCAATAGAGAAAGAAAAATACGACATGGGGTTTTTATCGTTCCCATTACATGAACAAAAAAGCTCGAGATAGTAATAAAATGAACTTTGAAAATCAAACCTGAGGATATCTACACCAGAATGACCATCATTGAAATCAAAAGACGCTCTGCGCTTGCCAATGAGGCCCTACGAAATCCATAGGAAAGTTACAAAGGCGACGGGAACAATAAAAAAAAAAAAAAAAAACAAGATCATATTCATTTCAGAGTGATATCCTAAGATATATCATAGAGGAATGAATATAATGCAGCGTATACATTGAACGAGGGGTAAAGATTGGAGTTAAAGTTTCATATCAAAACCTTACCAAATTTAAGAGCTGCATAACCGAAGATCTCTGTTCATAAAACAGTGACAAAACTCCTTCGTCGTAACTCAGGAAGGTGCCGAGAGGAAAATTTCGCCAAAGGCAACGCGTTACAGTGTAGAAGGAGAGGTAAATGAAATTGTAAGAGTTGGAAATTAAAATTAAATATCAAATTGAGACTAAAACCCTAATAGGATCGAACCATACACTTGTCTCTATCTACTTGAAGCGTATGAATCAAGAGTGAAGACTTGATGTCAATGAATGCAAAGGACAATTGGGAGTAGTTTCGTATGGTTCCAATTGATTACACAAATACACTTTCAACAGTAAGATTTAAAATGTCAAAGTGATGGAATTCGAGAAATCTACCTGAACCAAAAATCTTGCGTGCGAAAAGGAGGTAAATCAATTCGAAGGTCAGGACAATTAAGTCGAGTAACTTCTGAGGTACAACTGACCGAAATTCCAATGCATGACTTGACATATAGCTCAATAAACAATTATAATAATGTACCCACAAATCTATATAACTATCCAGTTCAAATTTAATGGTACCCTAAAGAAATTCGAGGGTACAAATGAATTCGTGAGAATAATATTAATGGGGAAGTCGAATTAGTAAAACCTCAAAATCAAATAGTGAAGCATGTGATAATTCATACTATAAAGTGACGGTGGAGCCTTGAAGCACCAGGTTAATGTGATATAAGTCATGTGTGAATGACGTTTATAGTAATACATATATGTGCTTGGGTCAAAAGGGGACCATCTAACATTATATCTACGTTTAGATATAAAAATAAATGATTTCTATAATGCCTAGATTAAGATAAATGAGGTTCGTAATTTGAATAGGTCGAGTAGGATAAAATCCATTATAGAGTATGAAAAATCTCCTAGGAAATAATAATAGGTTCAGAACTATTATTATTAATATGCATGGTCATATTAAAGTTTTCCTTTTGGACCATGAGATAAACTTTTGATGGAAAAATGCGGATATGGAAAGGCTTAATTAATTAATAGCCATAATATCAAAGTTAAACTATCGATTTTTTTTTTGTTGAGGTATGTTACAAATGGTATCAGAGCTCATGTTGGAAAAACTGGGCTGTTGTTGTGCTCACTGTATAAATTAAATTATTTTTTGAAAAAAAAAATTGTTAGTGATGTTGTTTTGTTTTAGTGTACAAAGGTGCTGAAACTGAAAAGTCAATGGCTTAAGGAGATGAAATTTATGTTGATCTGGGTGATGGAGATAACACGCCAGATCCCAATGCTCCTTTGATGGCTATGTTGCACAGGCTGCAACGGGATATGGCCGAGCTAAGAAGCCAGAATGACAGGCTGTCGTTAGCCAGTGAGGAGCAGGAAAAGCTGATAAGAGAACTGACCTCGTGGAACAACCAAGAAGGTGAAGGTTCCATAAAAAGGAGGAAAGGCAAGTTCTTAGATGATTTTGAGGAATATGACACTACTATACATCAGTCTAAACAGAAGAAGGAATTACAGGGTGAATTTCGAAAAATTAAACCTCCCTCCTATGATGGAGAGAAGGAGGAAGACACTGAGGCATGGCTATTGAATATGATTAAGTATTTTCAGGTCTACGAATATGAAAGCAATCTGAGGGCCAGATTAACTATCTACCAGTTGCAAGGTAAGGCTACCTTGTTATGGGAGGAGACAAAAATGGTTCATGCCATTGATGAAAAAACAGTGACTTGGGAAGATTTCCAAGTCAAGTTTAAAACCTGCTATTTGAACGAATGCTATTATGATGATAAATAAAGGAGTTCCACGAACTCAGATTGGGACAGCTCACCATAGATGAGTTTGTCACCAAGTTTACAAATCTGTTAAGGTATGTTCCTTATATTCGTGAAGAGAAAGCAAAGGTACAAAGGTTTTTGAACTGTTTGCCTACTATGTGCAAGGAGAAAATAGAGTTCGATAATCCAAAAACCATGGACGAAGTGGTGAGGAAAGCTAGATTATGCTACCAGTAGTTTAAAGGAAAGAGTGAACATGGGAAAAGTTGGATACACAAGGGTGAATTCAAAGGAAAGAAACACTTGAAGAACTTTGGTAGGGATCATCAGTAGAAGAAATTTAACAAACCAAAGGAAATTCAAACTGCTTAGTCCCAAGTTGGTTCAAAACAAATAGATGGAGATAATAAGAAGGAAGGAATAGTTAAAATGCAAGAGCCTTTGAAATGTTGGGGTTGCGGAGAACCTCATCTGTTGAGGGACTGTCCACACCGAAGTATTCAGATGATTATGAGAGATAGAGAAGCTACCATAGTGAATGATATAGCAAGGAACATACCCACTATAAGTGTAGCCTTGGAGAACAGGCAAGCAGAACACCAGGCTACGATGGTCAAGATGGAAGGTAAGATTTCTGACCAATCTGTTACAGTTTTAATTGATCCGGGTGCTTCTTTGAGTTACATTAGTCCACAAGTTGTACAGAAATGCAATCTCAAAACTGAAAAATTTCAACAGTCTTGGTTGGTCCAGTTAGTCGCTGGTAAAAAATGAAAAGTAACTCATAAGTTACCTAAAACATCAATTAAATTAAATGATTTTCAGACAGAAGTAAGTTTAAACATTCTGCCCTTAGGCTCATATGATTTGCTGATAGGAATGAACTGGTTAGAAAAAAGAAAGGCTATGATGAACTGTTGGGATAAAACACTACATTGCATAGATGAGGAAGGGAGGCCCTTTATACTCAAAGGAAAACCAAAACCAATCTCTGTAAGGCAAATATTTTCCCTTCAGCTAAAAAGAACAGCTAGGAAAGGATATCAAATATATGTTGTACAGGTGGAAGAGTTAGGACAACAATCTGAAGAAAACCTGCTAGACACTTTGCCAGTGGTAAGAGAATTTAAGGAAGTTTTTCCAGATGAGATTCCTTATCTTCCCCCCAAAAGAAAGATTGACTTTTCAATCGATTTGGTGCCAGGAGCAACACCCGTTTATAGTGCCCCTTACTGTATGAGCCCCCCTGAACTTATGTAGTTAAAAATGCAATTACAAGAATTGCTGGATAAAGGTTACATCAGACTGAGTGTATCCCCTTGGGGAGCACCGGTGCTGTTCGTGAAAAAGAAGGATGGAACCTTTAGAATGTTCATTGTCTACCGTAAACTGAATAAGTTGACCATCAAAAACATGTACCCATTGCCTAGAATATATGACCTTATTTATCAGGTGAGAAGGGCTTCAGTATTTTCTAAGATTGATTTGAGGACTGGTTATCACCAACTCATAATTAAGGAGGAAGATATCAGTAAAACAACTTTTCGAACCAGGTATGGTCACTACGAATTTGTAGTCCTACCTTTTGGTTTGACAAATGCCCCTGCCACTTTTATGTTCTTAATGAACAACGTTTTGAACAAGTACTTAGATACATTTGTACTAGTGTTCATAGAAAATATTCTAGTCTATTCAAAAAGTGAGGAAGAGCACAAAGAACACTTAAGGATAGTTTTAGAGACTTAGAAAGAAAACCAGTTATATGCCAAATTCAGTAAATGTGAATTTTACAAAGACAAGATTCAATATTTGGGGCATATCATTTCTGAACAAGTACTAGCTGTTGACCCTAAGAAAATAAAGGCTATTAGAGAATGGGCGGTGCCGACTGATGTTTCAGCTGTAAGGTCATTTATGGGGATTGCAGGGTATTATCGAAGGTTTGTAGAAAGATTTTCTACAATTGCATACCCCATAACTTCACTACAAAGGAAAGGTATGAAATTTGAGTGGACTGAAAAATGCCAACACAACTTTGAACAACTAAAATTAAAACTTACTACAACCCCTATACTGAAAATTTTAGATCCTGACAAAGAGTTTGTTGTGTGTACGGATGCATGTGGAGAGGGATTGGGAGGAGTTATGTTGCAAGAAAATCCTGTTATTACATATGAGTCTAGAAAACTTAAGAAACATGAACAGAATTACAGTGTATATGATCTGGAATTGGCTGTTGTAATTCATGCCTTGAAGATGTGGCGACACTATCTTCTTGGGAAAAAATTTACATTGATGACAGATCATATTAGTCTCAAGTATTTATTTTCTCAAACCAATTTGAATGCTCGACAAGCCAGATGGATGTCTTTTCTGAGTGAATTTTATATGAACATAAAACATATCAAAGGGAAAGAAAACAAAATTGCTGATGCGCTAAGCAGAAATGCTTGCCAAAACATAAGCAGCATTGGGAGTAGTGCTAGTTTTGACTTAGAAGAACTAGTTAAAAAAGTAGTAGATCAAGATCCAAACTATGAGGATCTACAAGTGAAAATGCTGAAAAAAGAAATGGCTGAATACACCCAAAACTAGAAAGGGCTGATCTGCTATAGAAACATATTGTACATCCCCAATGTGGATTCTTTGAAAAAATAAATCATAGATGAATATCATAAAAAACCATATTCAGGACATCTTGGATACCAGAAAATGCTTACATCTTTGAAAAAGAAATTGTTTTGGCCAGGAATGAAAAAGGATGTAGCAAACTATTTAGCTAGATGCATGGAATTTCAACTAGTCAAAGTTGAACATCAACATCCAGCCGGTCTTTTATATCCCTTGCCAATTGTAGAATGGAAATGGGACACTGTTTCTATAGATTTTATAACGGGGTTACCCATAACAAAGTATCAACATGACTCAGTGATGGTAGTGGTAGATACTTTAACAAAGTCTGCACACTTCATACCAGTAAAATCTACTTTTCGGAAAGCCCAAGTAGCAAATGTGTTTCTAAAAGAAATAATAAGGCTACACAGGGTCCCAAAGATTATTATTATAGATAGAGACGTTAAGTTCACAGCCGCCTTTTGGAAAGGTCTGTTTGGGGGCATGGGCACTAAATTGAATTTTAGTACTGCTTATCACCCTCAGACGGATGGTCAAACAGAGAGAACAAATCATATTTTGGAGGATATACTGAGAATGTATGTGATGGATAGGCCATCAAAATGGGAAGACTACTTGCATTTAGTCAAATTTTCTTACAACAACAGCTATCAATCCTCCATCAAAATGATTCCATTTGAGGCACTCTATGGAAGAAAGTGTCGTACTCCTTTAAGTTGGAGCCAACCTGAAGATAAGCTAGTATTGGGGCTGGATACTCTACAAGAAATGGAAAGGATTGTCAAACAAATACAGAGAAACATCAAGACAGTACAAGATCGACAGAAAAGTTATGCTGATAAGAAGAGAGTGCATCGAGAGTTCAAAGTGGGTGATCATGTGTATCTGCGTAAGAGCACACTTTATGCTGGAAGTTGTGCAAAATTGGCTCCTAGATATTGTGGGCCTTTTGAGGTGTTAGAAAGGGTGGGACCAGTGGCTTATAAGCTGGCCTTACCGCCCCATGTAAAATTTCATGATGTGTTTCATGTTTCGTTATTAAAAATATATGTACATGATGCTTCTCACATTGTTGATTGGAATGTGATATAGGTGGAACCAGAAGGGGAGTTCCTTCCAGAGCCGCTTCAAATATTGGAGCGAGAAGAAATTGAATTGAGAAATCGAACAGTATCCAGAGTAAAGGTGGAGTGGAAGGACATTACTGTTGAAGAAGCTACGTGGGAAAGAGAAGTTGAGATGATGGAAAAATACCCGTATCTATTTTCAAAATAAACTCTAGTAGTTAGCTGTTAACACTGAGGACATTGTTTGTTTTCAGAGGGGGAATATGTAACACCCCTCGTTTTATGTTTTTCAAGTTAGACAATTGAACTTCAGTCCAAAGGGGAGCGGACCCCAATGGATAATTATTGTGTGGATGTAATTAATTAATTATTTATGAAAAATAAATAAAATACTTTTGGTGCACTATGACCAAATGAGATTTTTGAGATCACTTGCCAAATCCATGAGGTATGGAAAGAGGCTAAGAATTTCCCCAAAAATCTTTCAAAAAAGCCTTGAAATAATTTATTTCTAATTTAGATTTTTGAGGAAAAATCTAAATTTCCCCAATGATGAGGAAAGTAGTTGGGAAGAGGTAAAAAGTTGGAAAAGCAGAAAGCAGCTTTAAAGTCTGTAAATAAGGGAAGCCTAGGCAAACAGGAATAAAATAATCCTGTAATTCTAGACGCAGAATTAGAAACAGGCTTGGGGAGAGCATAGGCTTAAATAAGCTACTCCAGAATAGATTGGGGTTCGTCTGTTCTGGGAGAAGATCTCAGCTCGGGGGTGAGTTCTGGAGAGAAAATAACTCTAAGTTTGGGAGGACTGGTCATTAGAAGAAGTGGTATGCACACTCAGTTTTATAATTGGTTAACTTAGATGTTGTGTACAATATGGATAAATACTGTAGCTATTATTTTGAATTAAGTTTCTGAGAATTGTGATTCCTTACATTTAGCAGAATTATTTAGAAGAATCTAATCCTCTAAATTTCTGCATAGTTGAAGGAATAAAAATCTATGGAACATATCTAGCAGAGTTTCTAAACCATTTGTGGCTTAAATCTGAAGATAGGTTACTTCCATAGACTATGAGTATTTAATTAACTTTAATCTGCTTCTGAAAGATTGAATTAAATATGGATACAATTAAATTAGGAAATTGATAGCTGATCAATTTAAGGTAGACTGAATCAGCAGGAAAGATAAATTCTACAAAAGGGAAAAAATTTAAATTTGAGAGAAGTAAAATTCTTTTAGTATTTTGTCAAACTTTTGTTGTGAAGAATTTTAAAACCAGAAAGAAGTTCAAAGAGGAACATAATACTCATATATTCTATTCTATATGTAAATGCTAATATAGATCATATATCTATTTATATGTGCTGTAAGGATACATAAAGTTCAGATGAACCAGAATTTAAACTGAAAGTTTTGTGTTAATAAAAAGCTATACATTCTAATTTCCCAAAATTAAGCAGAAGTACTAATTATTCATGGTAGCAAGAAAAGCATTATCATCATGTATACATATATAATTACAAGGTAAAATTTTAAAGAAATCTAGTAGAAATAATGAGATACATTAGTTCTATTACTAACATCATGACATGATTTCATTACATGGTGAGATATAGAAACAAATTTATATATTCTGGGGGTGTAATAACAGTAAGAAATTATAGTATTTCAAGTAGCAAGTGTGTACGGAAATATATTCCTATTATGTGCAAAGGGATCTTATATAAAAATCCTATATAAGTTTCAGAATTAGGTAAATATATGCAGAATTATTTAATGAACAAAATCTGAAGTTAATTCATACAGAAAGAATAATGAAACTTAAAGCAATTGCACCGGTACAATAAAATCTATTTTGGTCAGTTGTAATACTAAAATTCGAAATAAATAGACAAAATATACACATTAAAATGTCAAAAAAATTCTAAGGGGGTTCGGAAGTCCTGTGCTTCTAGATTACATTCATGTGTATATAAAAAGGTATACCTATAGTATTTAAATCTTGAACAAAAAAATCACTATATAGAGTATCAAATGTCCGGATCTCTGCGGATCCAAAATTTAATTTACATAAACCAAATTGATTTAAATATCAGAGTATAAGGATCTGAGGCAATAGAGAAAAAAATTCAGTTCGTTGATAATACTCTGGAAGCAAGCCATATGAAATGAAAGGTACCAACCTGGAATAGAAACGAAGGATTCGTCAAACTCTCAGTAGTAGTGAACAAGAAAGTATTGAATTAACACAATGAGAATTGTTACCTGTAGAGATCCATTCAAGGAAATACAAATGGTTATTTATATAAACGATTCAGCATGGAAAATCTTTAATACGTGTTAATATAAAATAAATAGAAGTAGAATATTTACCTAAGGCCACGAATAGGTATCTCAAGAGTAGTAAGGGAAATCTGTGGATAAATAAATTCGCGTCATAAGTAGAACCAATTACATAATTATGTATTCAAATAAGATAACAGAGGAAATATAAAACCCTTACATTCATTTCCAAGTCTGGGAGAATAGAAATCGAAACACTAGACTCAAGTTGAACTTGTCATATAATCCCTAGAGAGATACGTTCTGAATTCCAAGACATAAAACAAGGCTTATTCGACTATAGTTACGGTCAAGCTCGAAGATAAAACGAAACCGAATTCTAATAGAGTTAATACACTTCGTTTGAAAGAAGATTTACCTGTGATAAACCCAAAGGAATATCTTGAGGAAGTTCGAACTTCGTCTAGACAGGAAAAATATTTCATATTAAAGTGGAGAGATAGAAACAACAAAAGGAAATGAGTAAGTAAAACAATAAACAAAATCCAAAACCAAGTTAGGTAAAATGATAAGCTCGGCTGAGCGTATCAATAGAGAAAGGAAAATACGACATGGGGTTTTTATCGTTCCCATTACATGAACAAAAAAACTCGAGATAGTAATAAAACGAACTTAAAAAATCAAACCTGAGGTTATCTACACAAGAACGGCCATCATTGAAATCAAAATATGCTATGCGCTTGCCAATGAGGCCCTACAAAATCCATAGGAAAGTTACAAAGGCGACGGGAACAACAACAAAAAATAAGAAGAAGAAGAAGAAGAAGAAGAAGATCATATTCATTTCAGAGCGATATCCTAAGATATCTCAGAGAGGAACGAATATAATGCAGCGTATACGTTCAACGAGGGGTAAATATTGGAGTTAAAGTTTCATATCAAAACCTTACCAAATTTAAGAGCTGCATAACCGAAGATCTCTGTTCATAAAACACTGACAAAACTCCTTTGTCGTAACTCAGGAAGGCACCCAGAGGACAATTTCGCCAAAGGAAACACGTTACAGTGTAGAAGGAGAGGTAAATGAAATTATAAGAACCAGAAATTAACATTAAATATCAAATTGAGACCAAAACCCTAATAGGATCGAACCATACACTTGTCTCTATCTGCTTGAAGCGTATGAATCAAGAGTGAAGACTTGATGTCAATGAATGTAAAGGACAATTGGGAGTAGTTCCCTACAGTTCCAATTTATTACACAGATACGCTTTCAACAGTAAGATTTAAAATGTCAAAGTGACGGAATTCGAGAAATCTACCTGAACCAAAAATCATGCGTGCGATAAGGAGGTAAATCAATTCGAAGGTCAGGACAATTAAGTCGAGTAAATTCTGAGATACAACTGACCGAAATTCCAATGCATGACTTGACATATAGCTCAATAAACAATTGCAATAATGTACCCATAGATCTATATAACTATCCAGTTCAAATTTAATGGTACGCTAAAGAAATTCGAGGGTACAAATGAATTCGTGAGAATAATATTAAAGGGGAAGTCGAATTAGTAAAACCCCAAAATCAAATACTGAAGCATGTGATAATTCATACTATAAAGTGGCGGTGGAGCCTTGAAGCACCAGGTTAATGTGATATAAGTCATGTGTGAACGATGTTTACAATGATACATATATGTGGTTGGGTCAAAAGGGGACCATATAATATTATATCTACGTTTAGATATAAAAATAAATGATTTCTATAATGCCTAGATTAAGATAAATGAGGTTCGTAATTTGAGTAGGTCGAGTAGGATACAATCCATTATAGAGTATGAAAAATCTCCTAGGAAATAATAATAGGTTCAAAACTATTATTATTAATATGCATTGTCATATTAAAGTTTTCATTTTGGACCATGAGATAAACTTTTCACAGAAAAATGCAGATATGGAAAGACTTAATTAATTAATAGCCATAATATCAAAGTTAAACTATCGAATTTTTTTTTTTTGTTGAGGTATGTTACAAATGGTATCAGAGTTCATGTTAGAAAAAATGGGCTGTTGTTGTGCTCACTGTATAAATTAAATTGTTTTTTGAAAAAAAAATTGTTACTGATGTTGTTTTGTTTTAGTGTACAAAGGTACTGAAATTGAAAAGTCAATGGCTGAAGGAGATGAAATTTATGTTGATCTGGGTGATGGAGATAGCACGCCAGATCCCAATGCTCCTTTGATGGCTATGTTGCACAGGTTACAACAGGATATGGCTGAGCTAAGAAGCCAGAATGACAGGCTGTCATTAGCCAGTGAGGAGCAGGAAAAGCTGTTAAGAGAACTGACCTCGCGGAACAGCCAAGAAGGTGAAGGTTCTGGAAAGAGGAGGAAAGGAAAGTTCTCAGATGATTCTGCGGAAGATGACACTAATAGACATTATTCTAAAAAGAAGAAGGAATTACATGGTGAATTTCTAAAAATTAAACCTCCCTCCTATGATGGAGAGAAGGAGGAAGATGCTAAGGCATGACTGTTGAATATGATTAAGTATTTTCAGGTCTACGAATATGAAATCAATCTGAAGGCTAGATTATCTATCTACCAGTTTCAAGGTAAGGCTACCTTGTGGTGGGAGCAGACAAAAATGGTTCATGCCATTGATGAAAAAACAGTGACTTGGGAAGATTTCCAAGTCAATTTTAAAACCTACTATTTGAACGAATGCTATTATGATGATAAAGTAAAGGATTTCAATGAACTGAGATTGGGACAACTCACTATAGATGAGTTTGTCACCAAGTTTACAAATCTGTTAAGGTATGTTCCTTATATTCGTGAAGATAAAGCAAAGGTACAAAGGTTTTTGAACTGTTTGCCTACTGTGTACAAGGAGAAAATAGAGTTCGATAATCCAAAAACCATGGACGAAGTGGTGAGGAAAGCTAGATTATGTTACCAGCAGTTTAAAGGAAAGAGTGAACATGGGAAAAGTTTGATACACAAGGATGAATTCAAAGGAAAGAAACAAAAACCAGCTTACTTGAAGAACTTTGGTAGGGATCATCAGCGGAAGAAATTTAACAAACCAAAGGAAAGTCAAATTGCTCAGTCCCAAGTTGGTTCAAAACAAATATATGGAGATAATAAGAAGGAAGGAACAGTTAAAATGCGGGAGCCTTTGAAATGTTGGGGTTGCGGAGAACCTCATCTTTTGAGGGACTGTCCACACCGAAGTATTCAGATGATTATGAGAGATAGAGAAGCTACCAAAATGAATGATATAGCAAGGAACATACCCACTATCAGTGCAGCCTTGGAGAACAGACAAGCAGAACACCAGGCTACGATGGTCGAGATGGAAGGTAAGATTGCTGACCAATCTGTTACAGTTTTAATTGATACGGGTGCTTCTTTGAGTTACATTAGTTCACAAGTTGTAGAGAAATGCAATCTCAAAACTGAAAAATTTCAACAGTCTTGGCTGGTCCAGTTAGCCACTGGTACCAAACGAAAAGTAACTCATAAGTTACCTCAAACATCAATTAAATTAAATGATTTTATGACAGAAGTAATTTTAAACATTCTGCCCTTAGGCTCATATGATTTGCTGATAGGAATGGACTGGTTAGAAAAAAGAAAGGCTATGATGAACTGTTGGGATAAAACACTACATTGCATAGATGAGGAAGGGAGACCCTTTATACTCAAAGGAAAACCAAAACCAATCTCTGTAAGGCAAATATCTTCCCTTCAGCTAAAAATAACAGTTAGGAAAGGATATCAAGTATATGCTGTACATGTGGAAGAATTAGGACAACAATCTGAAGAAATCCTGCTAGATACTTTGCCAGTGGTAAGAGAATTTAAGAAAGTTTTTCTAGATGAGATTCCTAATCTTCCCCCCAAAAGAAATATTGACTTTTCAATCGATTTGGTGCCAGGAGCAACGCCCATTTCCATCGCCCCTTACCGGATGAGCCCCCCTAAACTTATGTAGTTAAACATGCAATTACAAGAATTGCTAGATAAAGGTTACATCAGACCGACTGTATCCCCTTGGGGAGCACTGGTGCTGTTCATGAAAAAGAGGGATGGAACCTTTAGAATGTGCATTGACTACTGTCAACTGAATAAGTTGACAATAAAAAACAGGTACCCATTGCCTAGAATAGATGACCTTTTTTATCAGGTGAGAGGGGCTTCAGTATTTTCTAAGATTGATTTGAGGATTGGTTATCACCAACTCAGAATTAAGGACGAAGATATCAGTAAAACAACTTTTCGAACCAGGTATGGTCACAACAAATTTGTAGGCCTACCTTTTGGTTTGACAAATGCCCCTGCCACTTTTATGTGCTTAATGAACAACGTTTTGAACAAGTACTTTGATAAATTTGTACTAGTGTTCATAGACGATATTCTAGTCTATTCAAAAAGTGAGGAAGAGCACAAAGAACACTTAAGGACAGTTTTAGAGACTTTGAAAGAAAACCAGTTATATGCCAAATTCAGTAAATGTAAATTTTATAAAGACAAGATTCAATATTTGGGGCATATCATTTCTGAACAAGGACTGGCTGTTGACCCTGAGAAAATAAAGGCTATTAGAGAATGGCCGGTGCCGACTAATGTTTCAACAGTAATGTCATTTATGGGGATTGCAGGGTATTATCGGAGGTTTGTAGAAAGATTTTCTGCAATTGCATACCCCATAACTTCACTACAAAGGCAAGGTATGAAATTTGAGTGGACTGAAAAATGCTAACACAACTTTGAACAACTAAAAATAAAACTTACTACAACCCTTATACTGAAAATGTCAGATCCTGACAAAGAGTTTGTTGTGTGTACGGAAGCATGTAGAGAGGGATTGGGAGGAGTTATGTTGCAAGAAAATTCTATTATTGCATACGAGTCTAGAAAACTTAAGAAACATGAACAAAATTACAGTGTATATGATCTGGAATTGGCTGTTGTAATTCATGCCTTGAAGATGTGGTGACACTATCTTCTTGGGAAAAAATTTACATTGACGACAGATCATATTAGTCTCAATTATTTCTTTTCTCAAACCGATTTGAATGCTCGACAAGCCAGATGGCTGTCTTTTCTAAGTGAATTTTATATGGACATAAAACATATCAAAGGGAAAGAAAACAAAATTGCTGATGCGCTAAGCAGAAATGCTTGCCAAAACATAAGTAGCATTGGGAGTAGTGCTAGTTTTGACTTAGAAGAACTAGTTAAAAATTTAGCAGATCAAGATCCAAAATATGAGAATCTACAAGTGAAAATGTTGAAAAAAGAAATGGCTGAATACACCCAAAACCAGAAAGGGCTGATCTATTATAGAAACAGATTGTACATCCCCAATGTGGATTCTTTGAAAAAAGAAATCCTAGATGAATATCATAAAAAGCCATATTCAGGACATCCTGGATACCAGAAAATGCTTACATCATTGGAAAAGAAATTGTTTTGGCCAGGAATGAAAAAGAATGTAGCAAACTATTTAGCTAGATGCATGGAATTTCAACTAGTCAAAGTTGAACATTAGCATCCAGCTGGTCTTTTAAATCCCTTGCCAATTGCAGAATGGAAATGGGACACTGTTTCTATAGATTTTATAACGGGGTTACCCATAACAAAGTATCAGCATGACTTAGTGATGGTAGTGGTAGATACTTTAACAAAGGCTGCACACTTCATACCTGTAAAATCTACTTTTGGGAAAGCCCAATTAGCAAATGTATTTCTAAAAGAAATAATAAGGCTACACGGGGTCCCAAAGATGATTATTTCAGATAGAGACGCTAAGTTCACAGCCGCCTTTTGGAAAGGTCTGTTTTGGGGCATGGGCACTAAATTGAATTTTAGTACTGCTTATCACCCTCAGACGGATAGTCAAACAGAGAGAACAAATCAGATTTTGGAGGATATGCTGAGAATGTATGTGATGGATAGGCCATAAAAATGGGAAGACTACTTGCATTTAGTCGAATTTTCTTACAACAACAACTATCAACCCTCCATCAAAATGAGTCCATTTGAGGCACTCTACGAAAGAAAGTGTCGTAATCCTTTAAGTTGGAGCCAACCTGAAGATAAGCTAGTATTGGGGCTGGATACTCTACAAGAAATGGAAAGGATTGTCAAACAAATACAGAGAAACATCAAGACAACACAAGATCGACATAAAAGTTATTCTGATAGGAAGAGAGTGCATCAAGAGTTCAAAGTGGGTGATCATGTGTATCTACGTATTAAACCCAAAAAGAGCACACTTTATGTTGGAAGTTGTGAAAAATAGGCTCCTAGATATTGTGGGCCTTTTGAGGTGTTAGAAAGGGTGGGACCAATGGCTTATAAGCTGGCCTTACCACCCCATGTAAAATTTCATGATGTGTTTCATGTTTCGTTATTAAAAATATATGTACATGATGCTTCTCACAATGTTGATTCGAATGTGATACAGGTGGAACCAGAAAGGGAGTTCCTTCCAGAGCCGCTTCAAATATTGGAGTGGGAAGAAATTGAATTGAGAAATCGAACAATAGCCAGAGTAAAGGTGGAGTGGAAGCATTTTACTGCTGAAGAAGCTACGTGGGAAAGAGAAGTTGAGATGATGGAAAAATACACGTATCTATTTTCAAAATAAACTCTGGTAGTTAGCTGTTAACACCGAGGACGATGTTTGTTTTCAGAGGGGGAATATGTAACACCCCTAGTTTTATGTTTTTCAAGTTAGACAATTGAACTTCAGTCCAAAGGGGAGTGGACCCAAATGGATAATTATTGTGTGGATGTAGTTAATTAATTATTTATGAAAAATAAATAAAATACTTTTGGTGCACTATGACCAAATGCGATTTTTGAGATCTCTTGCCAAATCCATGAGGTATGGAAAGAGGCTAAGAATTTCCCCAAAAATATTTCAAAAAAGCCTTGAAAGAATTTATTTCTAATTTAGATTTTTGAGGAAAAATCTAAATTTCCCCAATGATGAGGAAAGTAGTTGGGAAGAGGTAAAAAGCTAGAAAAGCAGAAAGCAGCTTTAAAGTCCCTAAATAAGGGAAGCCTAGGCATACAGGAATAAAAACATCCTGTAATTCTGGACGCAGAATTAGAAATAGGATTGGGGAGAGCATAAGCTTAAATAAGCTACTCCAGAACAGATTTGGGTTGGTATGTTCTGGGAGAAGATCTCAGCTCGGGGGTGAGTTCTGGAGACAGAAGAACTCTAAGGTTGGGAGGACTGGTCATCAGAAGAAGTGGTATGCACACTCAGTTTTATAATTGGTTAAATAAGATGCTGTGTACAATATGGATAAATACTGTAGTTTTTATTTTGAATTAAGTTTTTGAGAATTGTGATTCCTTACATTTAGCACAATTATGTAGAAGAATATAATCCTCTAAATTTATGCATAGTTGAAGGAATAAAAATATATGTAACATATCTAGCAGAGTTTCTAAACCATTTGTGTCTTAAATCTAAAGATAGGTTACTTCCATAGACTATGAGTATTTAATTAACTTTAATCTGCTTCTGAAAGATTGAATTACATATGGATACAATTAAATTAGGAAATTGATAGCTGATCAATTTAAGGTAGACCGAATGAGCAGGAAAGATATATTCTACAAAAGGGAAAAAATTTAAATTTGAGAGAAGTAAAATTCTTATAGTATTTTGTCAAACTTCTGTTGTGAAGAAATTATAAAATCAGAAAGAAGTTCAAAGAGGAGCATAATACTCAGATATTCTATTTTATATGTAAATGCTAATATAGATCATATATCTATTTATATGTGTTGTAAGGATACATAAAGTTCATATGAACCAGAATTTAAACTGAAAGTTTTGTGTTAATAAAAAGCTATACATTCTAATTTCCCAAAATTAAGCAGAAGTACTAATTATTCACAGTAGCACGACAAGCATTATCATCATGTATACATATATAATTACAAGGTAAAATTTAAAAGAAATCTAGTAGAAATAATGAGATACATTAGTTCTATTTCTAACATCATGACATGATTTCATTACGTGGTGAGATATAGAAACAAATTTATATATTATGGGGGGTGTAATAACAGTAAGAAATGATAGTATTTCAAGTAGCAAGTGGGTATGGAAATATATTCCTATTCTGTGCAAAGGGATCTTATATAAAATTCCTATATAAGTTTCAGAATTAGGTTAATATCTGCAGAATTATTTAATGAACAAATATGAAGTTAATTCAAATAGAAAGAATAATGAAACTTAAAGCAATTGCACCGGTACAATAAAATCTATTTTGGTCATTTGTAATACTGAAATTCGAAATAAATAGACAAAATATACACATTAAAATGTCAAACAAATTCTAAGGGGGTTCGGAAGTCCTGTGCTTCTAGATTACATTCATGTGTATATAAAAAGGTATACTTATAGTATTTAAATCTTGAACAAAAAAATCACTGTATAGAGTATCAAATGTCCGGATCTCTGTGGATCCAAAATTTAATTTACATAAACCAAATTGATTTAAATATCAGAGTATAAGGCTCTGAGGCAATAGAGAAAAAAACTCAGTTCGTTGATAATACTCTGGAAGCAAGCCATACGAAACGAAAGGTACCGACCTGGAATAGAAACGAAGGATTCGTCAAACCCTCAGTAGTAGTGAACAAGAAAGTATTGACGAAACACAATGAGAATTGTTACCTGTAGAGATCCATTCAAGGAAATACAAATGGTTCTTTATATAAACGATTCAGCTTGGAAAAGCTTTAATACGTGTTAATATAAAATAAATAGAAGTGGAATATTTACCTGAGGCCATGAATAGGTATCTCAAGAGCAGTAAGGGAAATCTGTGGAGAAATAAATCCGCGTCATAAGTAGAACCAATTACATAACTATGTATTCAAATAAGATAACAGAGGAAATATAAAACCCTTACATTCATTTCCAAGTCTGGGAGAATAGAAATCGAAACACTAGACGCAAGTTGAACTTGTCATATAATCCCTAGAGGGATACGTTCTGAATTCCAAGACATAAAACAAGGCTTATTCGACTATAGTTATGGTCAAGCTCGAAGATAAAACGAAACTGAATTCCAATAGAGTTAATACACCTCGTTTGAAAGAAGATTTACTTGTGATAAACCCAAAGGAATATCCTGACGAAGATCGAACTTCGTCTAGACAGGAAAATGATTTCATATTAAAGTGGAGAGATAGAAACGACAAAAGGAAATGAGTAAGTAAAACAATAAACAAAAACCAAAACCAAGTTATGTAAAATGATAAGCTCGGCTGAGCGTATCAATAGAGAAAGAAAAATATGACATGGGGTTTTTATCGTTCCTATTACATGAACAAAAAAAAATCGAGATAGTAATAAAACGAACTTCGAAAATCAAACCTGAGGTTATCTACACCAGAATGGCCATCATTGAAATCAAAAGACGCTCTGCGCTTGCCAATGAGGCCCTACGAAATCCATAGGAAAGTTACAAAGGCGACGGGAACAATTAAAAAAAAAAAAAAAACAAGATCATATTCATTTCAGAGCTATATCCTGAGATATCTCAGAGAAGAATGAATATAATGCAGCGTATACGTTGAACGAGGGGTAAATATTGGAGTTAAAGTTTCATATCAAAACCTTACCAAATTTAAGAGCTGCATAACCGAAGATCTTTGTTCATAAAACACTGACAAAACTCCTTCGTCGTAACTCAGGAAGGCACCAAGAGGAAAATTTCGCCAAAGGCAACGCGTTACAGTGTAGAAGAAGAGGTAAATGAAATTGTAAGAACTAGAAATTAACATTAAATATCAAATTGAGACCAAAACCCTAATAGTATCGAACCATACACTTGTCTCTATCTGCTTGGAGCATATGAATCAAGAGTGAAGACTTGATGTCAACGAATGCAAAGGAAAATTCAGAGTAGTTCCCTACGGTTCCAATTTATTACACAAATACGCTTTCAACAGTAAGATTTAAAACGTCAAAGTGACGGAATTCGAGAAATCTACCTGAACCATAAATCTTGCGTGCGAAAAGGAGGTAAATCAGTTCGAAGGTCAGGACAATTAAGTCGAGTAAATTCTGAGGTAAACTGACCGAAATTCCAATGCATGACTTGACATATAGCTCAATAAAAAATTGTAATAATGTGCCCATATATCTATCTAACTATCCAGTTCAAATTTAATGGTACGCTAAAGAAATTCGAGGGTACAAATGAATTCGTGAGAATAATATTAAAGGGGAAGTAGAATTAGTAAAACCCCAAAATCAAATAGTGAAGCATGTGATAATTCATACTATAAAGTGGCGGTGGAGCCTTGAAGCACTAGGTTAATGTGATATAAGTCATGTGTGAACGAGGTTTATAATAATACATATATGTGCTTGGGTCGAAAGGGTACCATCTAATATTATATCTACGTTGAGATATAAAAATAAATGATTTCTATAATGCCTAGATTAAGATAAATGAGGTTCGTAATTTGAGTAGGTCGAGTAGGATAAAATCCATTATAGAGTATGAAAAATCTCCTAGGAAATAATAATAGGTTCAGAACTATTATTATTAATATGCATGGTCATATTAAAGTTTTCCTTTTGGACCATGAGATAAACTTTTGACGGAAAAATGCGGATATGGAAAGGCTTAATTAATTAATAGCCATAATATCAAAGTTAAACTATTAAATTTTTTTTTTTTTGAAGTATGTTACAAATGGTATCAGAGCTCATGTTAGAAAAACTGGGCTGTTCTTATGCTCACTGTATAAATTAAATTATTTTTTGAAAAAAAAATTGTTACTGATGTTGTTTTGTTTTAGTGTACAAAGGTACTAAAACTGAAAAGTCAATGGCTGAAGGAGATGAAATTTATGTTGATCTGGGTGATGGAGATAACATGCCAGATCCCAATGCTCCTTTGATGGCTATGTTGCATAGGTTGCAATGGGATATGGCCGAGCAAAGAAGCCAGAATGACAGGCTGTCATTAGCCAGTGAGGAGCAGGAAAAGCTGATAAGAGAATTGACCTCGCGGAATAGCCAAGAAGGTGAAGGTTCCGGAAAGAGGAGGACAGGCAAGTTCTCAGATGATTCTGAGGAAGATGACACTACTAGACATCAGTCTAAACAGAAGAAGGAATTATAGGGTGAATTTCGAAAAATTAAACCTCCCTCCTATGATGGAGAGAAGGAGGAAGATGCTGAGGCATGGCTGTTGAATATGATTAAGTATTTTCAGGTCTACGGATATGAAAGCAATCTGAAGGCCAGATTATCTATCTACCAGTTGCAAGGTAAGGCTACCTTGTGGTGGGAGGAGACAAAAATGGTTCATGCCATTGATGAAAAAACAGTGACTTGGGAAGATTTCCAAGTCAAGTTTAAAACCCGCTGTTTGAACGAACGCTATTATGATGATAAAGAAAAGGAGTTCCATGAGCTTAGATTGGGACATCTCACCATAGATGAGTTTGCCACCAAGTTTACAAATCTGTTAAGGTATGTTCCTTATATTCGTGAAGAGAAAGCAAAGGTACAAAGGTTTTTGAACTATTTGCCTACTGTGTACAAGGAGAAAATAGAGTTCGATAATCCAAAAACCATGGACGAAGTGGTGAGGAAAGCTAGATTATGCTACCAGCAGTTTAAAGGAAAGAGTGAACATGGGAAAAGCTGGATACACAAGGGTGAATTCAAAGGAAAGAAACAGAAACCAGCTTACTTGAAGAACTTTGCTAGGGATCATCAGTGGAAGAAATTTAACAAACCAAAGGAAAGTCAAACTACTCAGTCCCAAGTTGGTTCAAAACAAATAGAATGAGATAATAAGAAGGAAGGAACAGTTAAAATGCGGGAGCCTTTGAAATGTTGGGGTTGCGAAGAACCTCATCTGTTGAGGGACTGTCCACACCAAAGAATTCAGATGATTATGTGAGATAAAGAAGCTACCACAGTGAATGATATAGCAAGGAACATACCCACTATCAGTGTAGCCTTGGAGAACATACAAGCAGAACACCAAGCTACGATGGTCAAGATGGAAGGTAAGATTGTTGACCAATCTGTTATAGTTTTAATTGATTCGGGTGCTTCTTTCAGTTACATTAGTCCACAAGTTGTAGAGAAATGCAATCTCAGAACTGAAAAATTTCAACAGTCTTGGTTGGTCCAGTTAGCCACTGGTACCAAAAGAAAAGTAACTCATAAGTTACCTCAAACATCAATTAAATTAAATGATTTTCAGATAGACGTAAGTTTAAACTATCTTCCCTTAGGCTCATATGATTTGCTGATAGGAATGGACTGGTTAGAAAAAAGAAAGGCTATGATGAACTGTTGGGATAAAACACTACATTGCATAGATGAGGAAGGGAGACCCTTTATACTCAAAGGAAAACCAAAACCAATCTCTGTAAGGCAAATATCTACCCTTCAGCTAAAAATAACAGCTAGGAAAGGATATCAAGTATATGCTGTACATGTGGAAGAATTAGGACAACAATCTGAAGAAAACCTACTAGACACTTTTCCAGTGGTAAGAGAATTTAAGGAATTTTTTCTAGATGAGATTCTTCATCTTCCCCCGAAAAGAAAGATTGAATTTTCAATCGATTTGGTGCCATGAGCAACATTCGTTTCCAGAGCCCCTTACTGGATGAGTCCCCCTGAACTTATGTAGTTAAAAATGCAATGACAAGAATTGCTGGATAAAGGTTACATCAGACCGAGTGTATCCCCTTGGGGAGCACCAGTGCTGTTCGTGAAAAATAAGGATGGAACCTTTAGAATGTGCATTGACTATCGTCAGCTGAATAAGTTGACAATAAAAAATAGGTACCCATTTCCTAGAATAGATGACCTTTTTTACCAAGTGAGAGGGGCTTCAGTATTTTCTAAGATTGATCTGAGGACTAGTTATCACCAACTCAGAATTAAGGAGGAAGATATCAGTAAAACAACTTTTCGAACCAGGTATGGCCACTACGAATTTGTATTCCTACCTTTTGGTTTGACAAATGCCCCTGCCACTTTTATGTGCTTAATGAAAAACGTTTTGAACAAGTACTTAGATAAATTTGTACTAGTGTTCATAGAAGATATTCTAGTCTATTCAAAAAGTGAGGAAGAGCACAAATAACACTTAAGGATAGTTTTACAGACTTTGAAAGAAATCCAGTTATATGCCAAATTCAATAAATGTGAATTTTATAAAGACAAGATTCAATATTTGGGGCATATCGTTTCTGAACAAGGACTGGCTGTTGACCCTGAGAAAATAAAGGCTATTAGAGAATGGGCGGTGCCGACTGATGTTTCAACAGTAAGGTCATTTATGGGGATTGCAGGGTATTATCGAAGGTTTGTAGAAATATTTTCTGCAATTGCATACCCCATAACTTCATTACAAAGGAAAGGTACAAAATTTGAGTGGACTGAAAAATGCCAACACAGCTTTGAACAACTAAAATTAAAACTTACTACAGCCCCTATACTTAAAATTTCAGATCCCGACAAAAAGTTTGTTGTGTGTGCGGATGCATGTAGAGAGGGATTGGTAGAGTTCTGTTGCAAGAAAATTCTGTTATTGCATATGAGTCTAGAAAACTTAAGAAACATGAACAGAATTACAGTGTATATGATCTGGAATTGGCTGCTGTAATTCATGCCTTGAAGATGTGGCGACACTATCTTCTTGGGAAAAAGTTTACATTGATGACAGATCATATTAGTCTCAAGTATTTCTTTTCTCAAACCGATTTGAATGCTCAACAAGCCAGATGGCTGTCTTTTATGAGTGAATTTGATATGGACATAAAACATATCAAAGGGAAAGAAAACAAAATTCCTAATGTGCTAAGCAGAAATGCTTGCCAAAACATAAGCAACATTGGGAGTAGTGCTAGTTTTGACTTAGAAGAACTAGTGAAAAAGGTAGCAGATCAAGATCCAAACTATGAGAATCTACAAGTGAAAATGCTGAAAAAAGAAATGGCTGAATACACCCAAAACCAGAAAGGGCTGATCTGCTATAGAAACAAATTGTACATCCCTAATGTGGATTCTTTGAAAAATAAATCCTAGATGAATATCATAAAAAACCATATTCAGGACATCCTGGATACCAGAAAATGCTTACATCCTTGAAAAATAAATTGTTTTGGCCAGGAATGAAAAAGGATGTAGCAAACTATTTAGCTAGAGGCATGGAATTTCAACTAGTTAAAGTTAAACATCAGCATCCAGCCGGTCTTTTATATCCCTTTCCAATTGTAGAATGGAAATGGGACACTGTTTCTATAGATTTTATAATGGGGTTACCCATAACAAAGTATCAGCATGACTCAGTGATGGTAGTGGTAGATACTTTAACAAAGGCTGCACACTTCATACATGTAAAATCTACTTTTCGGAAAGCCCAAGTAGCAAATGTGTTTCTAAAAGAAATAATAAGGCTACACAGGGTCCCAAAGATGATTATTTTAGATAGAGATGCTAAGTTTACAGCCGCCTTTTGGAAAGGTCTGTTTGGGGGCATGGGCACTAAATTGAATTTTAGTACTGCTTATCACCCTCAGATGGATGGTCAAACAGAGAGAACAAATCAGATTTTGGAGGATATACTGAGAATGTATGTGATGGATAGGCCATCAAAATGGGAAGACTACTTGCATTTAGTCAAATTTGCTAACAGCTATCAATCCTCCATCAAAATGATTCCATTTGAGGCACTCTATGGAAGAAAGTGTCGTACTCCTTTAAGTTGGAGCCAACCTGAAGATAAGCCAGTATTGGGGCTGGATGCTCTACAAGAAATGGAAATAATTGTCAAACAAATACATAGAAACATCAAGATAGTACAAGATCGACAGAAAATTTATGCTGATAAGAAGAGAGTGCATCGAGAGTTCAAAGTGGGTGATCATGTGTATCTGCGTATTAAACCCAAAAAGAGCACACTTTATGCTGGAAGTTGTGCAAAATTGGCTCCTAGATATTGTGGGCCTTTTGAGGTGTTAGAAAGGGTGGGACCAGTGGCTTATAAGCTAGCCTTACCGCCCCATGTAAAATTTCATGATGTGTTTCATGTTTCGTTATTAAAAATATATGTACATGATGCTTCTCACATTGTTGATTGGAATGTGATACAGGTGGAACCAGAAGGGGAGTTCCTTCCAGAGCCGCTTCAAATATTGGAGTAGGAAGAAATTGAATTGAGAAATCGAACAGTAGCCAGAGTAAAGGTGGAGTGGAAGGACTTAACTGCTGAAGAAGCTACATGGGAAAGAGAAGCTAAGATGATGGAAAAATACCCGTATCTATTTTCAAAATAAACTCTAGTAGTTAGCTGTTAACACCGAGGACGGTGTTTGTTTTCAGAGGGGGAATATGTAACACCCCTAGTTTTATGTTTTTTAAGTTAGACAATTGAACTTCAGTCCAAAGGGGAGTGGACCCCAATGGATAATTATTGTGTGGATGTAATTAATTAATCATTTATGAAAAATAAATAAAATACTTTTGGTGCACTATGACCAAATGAGATTTTTGAGATCACTTGCCAAATCCATGAGGTATGGAAAGAGGCTAAGAGTTTCCCAAAAAATATTTCAAAAAAGCCTTGAAGAATTTAATTCTAATTTAGATTTTTGAGGAAAAATATAAATTTCTCCAATGATGAGGAAAGTCGCAGGGAAGAGGTAAAAAGCTGGAAAAGCAGAAAGCAGCTTTAAAGTCCCTAAATAAGGGAAGCCTAGGCAAACAAGAATAAAAGCATCCTGTAATTCTGGACGCAGAATTAGAAACAGGCTTGGGGAGAGCATAAGATTAAATAAGCTACTCCAAAACAGATTGGTGTTGGTCTGTTCTGGGAGAAGATGTCAGATCGGGGGTGAGTTCTGGAGACAGAAGAACTCTAAGGTTGGGAGGACTGATCATCAGAAGAAGTGGTATGCACACTCAATTTTATAATTGGTTAAATTAGATGTTGTGTACAATATGGATAAATACTGTAGTTGTTATTTTGAATTAAGTTTCTGAGAATTGTGATTCCTTACATTTAGCATAATTATTTAGAAGAATCTAATCCTCTAAATTTCTGCATAGTTGAAGGAATACAAATCTATGGAACATATCTTGCAGAGTTTCTAAACCATTTGTGGCTTAAATCTTAAGATAGGTTACTTCCATAGACTATGAGTATTTAATTAACTTTAATGTGCTTCTAAAAGATTGAATTACATATGGATACAATTAAATTAGGAAATTGATAGCTGATCAATTTAAGGTAGTTTGAATGAGCACGAAAGATAAATTCTACAAAAGGGAAAAAATTTAAATTTGAGAGAAGTAAAATTCTTTTAGTATTTTGTCAAACTTCTGTTGTGAAGAAATTATAAAACCAGAAAGAAATTCAAAAGGAACATAATACTCAGATATTCTATTCTATATGTAAATGCTAATATAGATCATATATCTATTTATATGTGTTGTAAGGATACATAAAGTTCAGATGAACCATTATTTAAACTGAAAGTTTTGTGTTAATAAAGAGCTATACATTCTAATTTCCCAAAATTAAGCAGAAGAACTAATTATTCACGGTAGCAAGACAAGCATTATCATCATGTATACATATGTAATTACAAGGTAAAATTTTAAAGAAATCTAGTAGAAATAATGAGATACAATAGTTCTATTACTAACATCATGACATGATTTCATTACATGGTAAGATATAGAAACAAATTTATTTATTCTGGGGGTCTAATAACAGTAAGAAATGATATTATTTCAAGTAGAAAGTGGGTACGGAAATATATTCCTATTCTGTGCAAAGGGATCTTATATGAAAATCCTATATAAGTTTCAGAATTAGGTTAATATCTGCAGAATTATTTAATGAACAAAATTTGAAGTTAATTCAGACAGAAAGAATAATGAATCTTAAAGCAATTGTGCCGGTACAATAAAATCTATTTTGGTCAGTTGTAATACTGAAATTCGAAATAAATAGACAAAATATACACATTAAAATGTCAAAAAAATTCTAAGGGGTTTCGGAAGTCCTGTGCTTCTAGATTACATTCATGTGTATATAAAAAGGTATACCTATAGTATTTAAATCTTGAACAACAAAATCACTGTATAGAGTATCAAATGTTCGGATCTGTGCGGATCCAAAATTTAATTTACATAAACCAAATTGATTTAAATGTCAGAGTATAAGGCTCTGAGGCAATAGAGAAAAAAACTCAGTTCGTTGATAATACTTTGGAAGCAAGTCATACGAAACGAAAGGTACCAACCTGGAATAGAAACAAAGGATTCATCAAACCCTCAGTAGTAGTGAACAAGAAAGTATTGACGAAACACAATGAGAATTGTTACTTGTAGAGATCCATTCAAGGAAATACAAATGGTTATTTATATAAACGATTCAACTTGGAAAATATTTAATACGTGTTAATATAAAATAAATAGAAGTAGAATATTTACCTGAGGCCATGGATAGGTATCTCAAGAGTAGTAAGGGAAATCTGTGGAGAAATAAATCTGCGTCATAAGTAGAACCAATTACATAACTATGTATTCAAATAAAATAACAAAGGAAATATAAATCCCTTACATTCATTTCCAAGTATGGGAGAATAGAAATCGAAACACTAGACGTAAGTTGAACTTGTCATATAATCCCTAGAGGGATACGTTCTGAATTCCAATAAAGTTAATACACCTCGTTTGAAAGAAGATTTACCTGTGATAAACCCAAAGGAATATCCTGACGAAGTTCGAACTTCGTCTAGACAGGAAAACGATTTCATATTAAAGTGGAGAGATAGAAATGGCAAAAGGAAATGAGTAATTAAAACAATAAACAAAAACCAAAACAAAGTTAGGTAAAATGATAAGCTCGGCTAAGCGTATCAATAGAGAAAGAAAAATACGACACCGGGTTTTTATCATTCCCGTTACATGAACAAAAAAAATCGAGATGGTAATAAAAAGAACTTCGAAAATCAATCCTGAGGTTATCTACACCAGATGGCCATCATTGAAATCAAAAGACGCTCTGCGCTTGCCAATGAGGCCCTACGAAATCCATAAGAAAGTTACAAAGGCGACAGGAACAATAAAATTAAAAAAAAAAAAAAAAACAAGATCATATTCATTTCAGAGCGATATCCTAAGATATCTCAGAGAGGAATGAATATAATGCAGCGTATACGTTGAACGAGGGGTAAATATTGGAGTTAAAGTTTCATATCAAAACCTTTCCAAATTTAAGAGTTGCATAACTGAAGATCTATGTTAATAAAACATTGACAAAAATCCTTCGTCGTAACTCAGGAAGGCACCGAGAGGAAAATTTCGCCAAAGGCAACGCGTTACAGTGTAGAAGGATAGGTACATGAAATTTTAAGAACTGGAAATTAACATTAAATATCAAATTGAGACCAAAACCCTAATAGGATCGAACCATACACTTGTCTCTATCTGCTTGAAGCGTATGAATCAAGAGTGAAGACTTGATGTCAGTGAATGCAAAGGACAATTGGGAGTAGTTCCCTACAGTTCCAATTTATTACACAGATACACTTTCAACAGTAAGATTTAAAATTTCAAAGTGACGGAATTCGAGAAATCTACCTGAACCAAAAATATTGCGTGCGAAAAGGAGGTAAATCAATTCGAAGGTCAGGACAATTAAGTCGAGTAAATTCTGAGGTACAACTGACCGAAATTCCAATGCATGACTTGACATATAGCTCAATAAACAATTGTAATAATGTACCCACAGATCTATATAACTATCTAGTTCAAATTTAATGGTACGCTAAATAAATTCGAGGGTACAAATGAATTCGTGAGAATAATATTAATGGAGAAGTCGAATTAGTAAAACCCCAAAATCAAATAGTGAAGCATGTGATAATTCATACTATAAAGTGGCAGTGGAGCCTTGAAGCACCAGGTTAATGTGGTATAAGTAATGTGTGAGCGACGTTTATAATAATACATATATGTGCTTGGGTCAAAAGGGGACCATCTAATATTATATCTACGTTTAGATATAAAAATAAATGATTTCTAAAATGCCTAGATTAAGATAAATGAGGTTCGTAATTTGAGTAGGTCGAGTAGGATAAAATCCATTATAGAGTATGACAAATCTCCTAGGAAATAATAATAGGTTCAAAACTATTATTATTAATATGCATGGTCATATTAAATTTTTCCTTTTGGACTATGAGATAAACTTTTGATGGAAAAATGCGGATATGGAAAGGCTTAATTAATTAATAGCCATAATATCAAAGTTAAACTATCGAATTTTTTTTTTTTTTGAGGTATGTTACAATTCAAGTTTTGTTCAACCCCCATCACTATCTACTTGGATTTAGATAATGACTTAGGGTTCTTGTCTCTATGAACATAATTAATGTGCCCTTTATAGCCATTAAGGAACCTCTCAATGATAATGGCATCCAAAGGCTTAATCATATCTAGGTTTTCCCTAAGGTGATTATCAAACCTTTCGATCAATTCTTTAATATTATCTTCATCAGTATAGGCCATTGCTAGGAATATATCAAGATCCATACTCCAATCAAATACATATGTGCATATCTTCTTGAATGCATCATGAAATTGATCCTAGTTCGTGATGCTTCCTTGAGGTAGTCTAAAATACTAGTCCCTAGCATCACCATCTAATGATAGGGCACAAAGCATCATGATGACATCCCAATGGTCAATACATAGGACCCACCAACCAATACAATTTGTGAACATGTATTGATGTGATGGTGAAATCACTGCATTGAATTTAGGTATCCATTCATGGTACTTATCAGGAAAATGATGTAGAGCATCAAGAAATATACTAAAGTCTACAAGCTTGAAGGACGCAATGTCCCAAGGCCTATTCATGGTTGGAGGAGGAGGATTATTAAGGAATATTTTCCTAGCTATGGGGGTAGGTTACCTAAAAATGGAGGTGTTAACCTCAACATGCCTCCTAGTATCAACTCAAATTCTTGGAGCTATGGTTCTTTTGCGAGGACTCTCCAGAAATTCAGAACTAGTTGATATAGGAATTGCTAGAAGTGGATCTATATTTTCATCGGATAATTCACCTCTTAAATAAGGTATATTGTTATGGAAAGGTATAATCTCTCCCTCCCCTGCAACAATGTCAAAAATGTTGCCACAAAATATAGCAAGACTTGGAGAGGTGCCCCCTATAAGGGAAATACTAGACCAAGCGAAAACAAGGTGGTGATGGCCCATTGTCACCACACCCAAAACCCCCTTATCGATAGATATTTTCACCCATGAAAGGAGTATAGGTATGTGAGAAGTTAACTTAATGAGTAGTTTAAGGTTAAGCTATAACGTGACACAATAAGGCTCTCTATAAGAAAGGCACAATTTGTGCTCAAGGATTGATTAAGAGTTAATTCACTTTCTTTATAGAGACCTATAAAATTAAGTGTAAGACCTTGGGATTGATTGGTATGTTGAGTGTTGGGATAGCCAAAGTTTAAGGAAAGAGAAAGGGTTCCCAAAAATATATCTCGGTAAATTAATGGCACATGAAACCCCCAAACAAACCTCTATGTTGAAGCAAGACTAGACTAGGGTTTACCCTATGGTAAAAACTAGGAAAAATAAATTTATGGACAAGATTTAAGTAAATGAACACCAAAGGATAGATGTTGTGAAAAATTCACTCGTCTTTATGTTTAGGCTCTTCAATCCCACAAATGCACCTTTCCTAAGGATTTGTGTCAATCCTTAGTTGGAAATATTAGCCTTAAAGGGGTCAAATTAGAGAAGCAAAATTTATGGATAAAAGACAAGTTTGATCACCAAAAAAATGGATCAATCCATTTTTTCTTGGGTGTATGGAGTCTATGATTTAATAGGACAACCAACAAGTTTCTAAGGAGGTTGAAATCTTGATGCCCTAGCACCAAAACTTAAGCAATTACTTGTGTAATGGATAATGGATTTTTCATGGGAGAGCTAGTAAAATATCACCATTAGGATATGCATTCACATGTTATTCATGAGTAATTCATGCAATATTTATATCTAGCTATCATTTCGATAAAATTCAACAAATTAGGGAACGATAAAAAACCATAAGTTAAACATATTACATATATTAAACATACAAATTTAAATTTTCAACAATATGTACACTTACAATATAGTATCCAAAAGGGTTCCATCCATTTTATCCAAAGAATAGCTCCAGAAATAACAAATAACCTCCAAATGTCTAAATGCATTCATAAACCCAATTTTTCCACAAGAAGATAAGGTTGAATATGCTCAAGAGGCCAAAGTTAAAAAGTTGTGATGATGATTTGATTGTTAAGAAACCAGCTCTAAAAATAGAATAAAAGAGAGATCAACACCTTACAAATCAGCCACTTCGAGGGGGAAACCTCCAATAATTCACATAAGTGAACAATTCTTGGATGATACAAATGAAAAAACCTCCTTCTATATATATAAGTCCATGGGATCACAATATAATCCTAGCCGACCTAAAAATAATAATGTAAGGGCACAATAATAATAATATTGGGGTTACAGGGGTACAACAATAACAATAATGGGGCTAGACTAACAATAACAAGGGACTATACTAGTAATATAGGGACCTAACATGCCCCTATCCTTCAAAAAAGTGTTGTCCTCAACGCTTGAGTAGCTTCGGATGCTTCCGTATAAAATTCTCATCCTTACATGTAGAATATTCAATGGCTAAGTTCTTCCACTTTATGAGATACTCTGAAATTGATCGATTTCGTAGCTGTCAAGTTCTTGTTTCCATTGTAAAAATTTATTAATACTGATTTATTACCGGATTCTCTTGATCTAACAATATTTATCTTCTTGCTAAATACATAATCCTTCCACTGTTAAACTTAAATTTAAAACTCAATTGCAAACACATGTGAATAAATTCACTCGCACATAACACAGTTGTTTAACAGGAAAGATTAAAGCTAAAAACCCCAACTATCATATATTATGTATATCAATGGAATTATTTAATAATCTCATACAAAGCTTAGTACATCAAGATCTCAGTACAATCAACAATCATTACACATTGCCATGCATAAATTTGCATCTCTATGCACTAATTTCTTGCCTCCTGATAGCCTGCCACCACTGCGCAATCCCTGCTGAAGAAGACCCCTGAATGAATTCAAATTGGCTTTGCCTTGACTACGCAATCCTCATTGGAAACTCCAATGTGTCTTAGATACATTGAATGCATCACTATAGTCACAACAGATAGTCCATCTCACCCTTTCACCTATCTCTCCACTGGGTCTCCATTGGAACTGACATGAAAGTAGTTAACCGTTGTATTTGTTCAGCTGTTACTGAGTTATTAGTTGTGAATTAATTAACTAACTAATTCACTTAACTCTCACTAGTGTATCTTTCAGTTAGACTAGATACAACTAGCTCAACTGAGTTGAACTCACTTAACTGAGTTAAACTAAATAATAACTCCATAAAATACTCTTCCAACTCTGTCATAACGTTGCCACTTCAGTTCTAACTGAGTCCTCCATGCATGAGCCACCAATAAAGCCTAGGAATTGTGTAATTCTTTCAGCCCATTGACTTTCCAAATCTGTTCACTGAAATAAAGTGCTCCAAGAGAATAAGTTGATGTTTATTGTCGGATTATTATTAAGGGTTAATAATAATAGACATGCATATATTTTTAGATCGACGATATGTAAATAGACTTCGCCGAATATTCTAAAAATAGAATTTCATCTATTTTCCACATTTGACCAACCATCTACAAATAACATCATGCAACTTATAGAATATGCTCACCATGTCTAAAAATAGACATACACCTAAAAATAGCCTGCAAGCCCCACTTAGTGAAGGTGCTTACTTTTCACTAAGCTCATCATCTTGTTGAATCTCAACACTCCCTCTCAACAAGATAAGTATTATCCTTCACCCTGATCTCAAATCATTCAGGCTGCTCAATGTACACCTCTTCCTCAATGATACCATTAAGGAATGTAGTATTCACATTCATTTGATGAATGTGCCAACCCATCTGCGCTGAGAGAGCAAGGATGGTCCTTATGGAAGAATACCGTGCGACAGGTGCAAAGGTTTCTTCATAATCAATCCCCTCGATCTGTGAGAAGCCTCGAGCAACAAATCTTGCCTTATACCTCTTGAAACTCCCATCAGCAGCTTGCTTTACCTTGTAGATCCATTTCGAATCTACCACTGATTTACCCACCAGCCTTGGAACAATCTCCTAAGCATTGTTTTTGACAATGGAGTCATACTCCTCCACCATGGCATCTACCCATGTGGGCTCCTACGCTGCTTCTTCAAAAGAAGATGGCTCTGTCACGATACACTTGCTCGTAAGAGCCATGTATCCAGTAAATCGGTCAGGTGACTGTCTCTATCTGCACTGTGATGTAGGGACTCCTACATTCTCTGCCGCATCAAGCTTCAGTCTCTCAGCTTCTGTGGTACGCTTTTTTCCTGTTTTGATGTTTGGTTCTACATGAGTGGACTCCTCCACTCCATGAATATCCTCCTGTGGCTGATCCACATCTAGAGGCTCATATTTGGGAACAAGAAGTTCCTCCTCTACATGCAAGTGTAGCTCCCTCTTAAGCGACAACTTCATGGCTTTCACCTCATTGAATTTTATATCCCATCGCACCACATTCATTTGACTGTTTGGAAAATACACGCGATAATTATGGGGTGTTTCTGTGTACCCCAAAAATATCCCAACTTCTGCAATCGGCTCCAGCTTCTTCCTGGCGTCCTTTGTCACATGAATGTAAACAGATGAGCCAAAAATCTTCAAATGAGAAATATCAGGCTTCTTACTAGTAAAAGCTTCTTCAGGTGTACTCATGCCAAGTACTCTATGAGGACAACAGTTTTGCACATAAACCATAGTGTTGGATGCTTCCGCCCACAAGTGCATCGGTAGGCCCTGGTCATGCAGCATAGATCGTGCAACACCCACGATCGTTCTGTTCTTCTTCTCTGTGACCCCATTCTGTTGTGGGTTATGAGGCGCTATGAGTTCTCTTTGAATTCCTTCTTTGCTACAAAAGTCTTTGAATTCGTTCGAGATATATTCACCACCATTATCACTCTCCAGAGCCTTCACTTGCTTCCCCGACTCCTTCTCCACGAATGCTTTAAACTCATAGAAATTTGAGAATGTTTCGCTCTTCATCTGCACGAAAAATATCCAACATCTACGAGAATATTCATCAACAAATATAACATAATACATGTGTTTTGTTGTTGAAGCAACCGAGAAAGGTCCACACACGTCTGTGTGAATTCTCTCTAGGATCACCGAAGCATGGTTCTCCTTCTCATGAAAGGTGGTCTTCACAAACTTACCCATAATACATCCCTTGAACTGATCTGCCTACGCAATAGTTCCCTTGGGAGTCCAGTAGAAATCTGCTGCAAAATCTTCAAGGCGCCATGGTGAAGATGGCCCAATCTCCTATGCCATAATTCGCTCTCATCCCGGCTCACCACTTCTTATGCTTTGCCCATCATTGAAGTGCAACCATATACCTCTGTATTTTAGATATTCTTAACTCAAATCCCTATCCTCTTGGTTTGACCTGTTTTTTTATGTCGTAGGAAAGCTTTTCCCTCACTGAAAATAACGTCATAACCTCTGTCTTCCAACATTGCGACTGAGACCAAGTTCTTCTTCAGAACTGGAACATGCATAACATATTTCAATACAAATGGATTACCTGACTCCCTCTCAAAGGTAATGGTTCCAATTTCAGTTGCACTGTATCTGCCGTCTTTTCCCATCTCTATATGCATTTGGAAATCCTTCTCCTCCAAGTCACTAAACAACTCCTTGTCTTCCGTCACGTGGAAATACGCACCACTATCAAGATACCACACCGATCCCATTGAGCTTGAAACCAAGCATTCGATCAAAGAGAAATCAAGTTCAAATAGTGAGGCTAAGGCCTCTCCAGCTACAACTGCAACAACCTTCTTGTTATTTTTTTTTTTCTGTGGGCAGTTAATGGCGAGATGCCCATGTTCGTGATAGTGAAAACACTTCACTTTGGACAAATCCAGCTTCTTTCCTTTCACATCGGATTTTGGATGGGATTTATTCCCCTTCCATTTCCTTTCTTTGGCAAACAAAGAACAATTATCTTCATCATCATTATTCAATGAAGAGCCATCCCTGGTACTTCGCCTTATCTCCTCCTGCACAAGATCCGACCAAAGTCGCTCCCAACCCGGCAATTTCTCCCGTCCATTGACAGAGTCTTCGTAGCTATGCCAACTCTTCGGAAGCCCAAGGATAGCCAAGCTCACCAAGTCATCATCATCAACTGTAATCCCCACACTTCCCAGTTCATCCCTACAATGGAAAAAATTTGTGAGATATTTTTGAATATTGTCGCCCTTCTCCATTTTTATTTTTCTGAGTTTATCTTTCAGTGCCAACTTCCTCTATTCGCTGCTGCTTTGGAAAAGATCTGTCAAAGCCTTCCACATTGCAAATGGAGTGGCTTTCACATGAAGGCTTCACATAATATGGTCCTTCACACCTTCCAACAAAATTATTCTTGTCTTTGCTACCTTCTTTTGGCATGCGTCAAGTCCTGCAACATCGCTAGAAGCAAGCTTAGGAACATCGCTATCGATGAACTCCTTCAGTCCCTCATATTTAAGCACCGCCTCCATCCTATCCTTCCAGGCTATGTAATTTGAGCTACACTGAAGGGCACACTCCAATCGCAACCCATTGAAAGACATTTCAATGAATACTCAACTGTCGTACCAAGAAATTTCTGCAGCAAATTCGAATTGTCCACCAGCACAAAACTCAACACTTATTCACAATTGCAATCTCGACTGATCAATACTACTCCGATACCATGCAGAAATTTATTAATACTGATGTATTACCAGATTCTCCTGATCTAACAATATTTATCTTCTTGCTAAATACATAATCCTTCCACTATTAAACTTGCGGAAATTTAAAACTCAATTGCAAACACATGTGAATAAATGTAATCACACATAAAACAGTTGTTTAACAAGAAAGATTAATGCTAAAAACCCCAAATATCATATATTATGTATATCAATGGAATCATGTAATAATCTCATACAAATATTAGTACATCAAGCTCTCAGTACAAACAACAATCATTACACACTGTCATGCAGAAAGTTTCATCTCTATGCACCAATTTCTTGCCTCGTGACAGTCTGCCTCCACTGCGCAATCTCTGCTAAAGAAGACCCCTGAATGAATTCGAATTGGCCTTGCCTTGACTGCGCAATCCTCATTGGAAAATCCAATGTGTGTCAAATGCATTGAATGCATCACTATAGTCACAAGAGATAGTCCATATGACCCTTTCACCTATCTCTCCACTGGGTCTCCACTGGAACTGACATGCAAGTAGTTAATTGTTGTATTTGTTCAGTTGTTAGTGAGTTATTATTTGTGAATTAATTAAATAATTTATTCACTTAACTCTCACTAGTGTACCTTTCAGTTAGACTAGACACATCTAGCTCAACTGAGTTGAACTCACTTAACTGAGTTAAACTAAATAACAACTCCATAAACTACTCTTCCAACTCTGTCATAACTTTGCCACTTCAGTTCTAATTGAGTCCTCCATGCATGAGCCACCAATAAACCCTAGGAATTGTGTAATTCCTTCAGCCCAATGATTTTCCAAATCTGTTCACTGAAATAAAGTGCTCCAAGAGAATAAGTTGATGTTTATTGTCAGATTATTATTAAGGGTTAATAATAATCGACATGCATCTATTTTTAGATCGACGATCTATAAATAGACTCCGCCCAAATTATATTCCAAAAATATAATTTCATCTATTTTCCACATTTGACCAACCATCTACAAATAGCATCCTGCAACTTATAGAATATGCTCACCATGTCTAAAAATAGACATACACCTAAAAATAGCCCGTGGGCCCCACTTAGTGAAGGTGCTTACTTTTCACTAAGCTCATCATCTTGTTGAATCTCAACATTCGTGACTGCTTGAGGTTCCAATATGATTTTTTCTTCCTCATCAAGTTCTGGCAATATTGTTTGAACTTGAAGTTTGTCACCTATAACCTTCTTTAAGCATGAAACATGGAAAACTGGATGCACTCGCGAAGAAGCAGGAAGCTCCAATTTGTATGCCATAGTACCAATCTTTAGCAACACCTTGTAAGGATCATAATGCTTTGGCAATAATTTATTATCCTTCTTAGCTTGCTTGAGGGACATTTTTTTGTATGGTTGTAGCCGTAAAAATACCTAGTCTCCTACATCAAAACTTCTCTCACTACGATGATTATATGTCTGTTGTTTCATTCAATTTTGTGCCAAATTTAGGCTATCTTTTAAGAGTTGGAGAACTTCTTGTTCATGCTCGATGTGATATTCCATTGCTTGAACCTTAGAATTTTCTCTTAAAGATGATGTGATAGACTGTGGATGATATCTATAAAGTGCCATAAATGGGGTCATTTTTGCTGCAGTGTGGAAGGAAGTGTTATACCACCATTCAACAAGAGGTAACCACTTGACCCATTGTGTTTTCTTATTAGATAAAAAAAAACAAATATATCCTTCCAAAAATTTATTGACTATCTCAGTTTGACCGTCGGATTGAGGATGATAAGATGAGCTATGAGCTAGTTGAGTACCCAAACAAGAAAATAATTTCATCCAAAAATTTCCAGTAAAAATGGGGTCTCTGTCACTTACAATAATCTTTGGGTTTCCATGTAGCTTTTGAATTGTTTCCATAAATGCAGTAGCAACTATACTTTATTTAAATGGATGAGATAATGCACAAACGTGTGCATACTTGGTAATTCTATCAACTACCACCAAGATGACACTCTTTCCTTCGGACTTAGGTAAACCTATGATAAAATCCATTGAAATCTCCTCCCAACGTTGACTTGGAATGGATAAAGGTTGTAGAAGACCTGGGGTCTTAATTGTCTCAACTTTATTTTTCTATCAAACCAAACATTTCGCCTCAAACATTTGAATATCAGAATTAAGACCATCCCAATTTTTTTTTCTTCACCCTGTGGTAAGTTTTTAAAAATCATGAGTGTCCTCCTAAAGGTGAAGTGTGCAATTCCAAAAGAATATTTTGTTTTAGTTGGGAATTATTACAAATTTATAAGCGATCTTTGTACCATAAGGAATCATTTTTCCAACTAAATGTATCATATGTACTAGGATCTTGCTGCAACTTTTGAATGAGTGTCCACACTTCTTCGTCCTCCTTCCATTCATCCCTTGCTTCGATTATCCAATGTGGTTGGATAATAGAAATGGCACAAAGCAATGCTTCCACCTCTTCATCCTTTCTTGAGAGTGCGTCTGTGACAAAATTTAGCTTCCCTTTCTTGTAGATGACTTCAAAGTCATAACCCATCATCTTTGTGACCCATTTTTGCTGCTCTTTTGAAGATAGTCTTTGTTCCAAAAAGTGTTTAAGACTATCATGATCAATTTTTACCTTGAAGTGCCTTCCCATTAGGTAAGGTCGATATTTCTTTAGTGCATGTAGTATTGCCAACATTTCCTTCTCATAAATAGCTTTCTTTTGATTGGACGACTTTCAAATGCAATGGGTCTTCCTTCTTACATTAAAACAACACCAATTCCATTTCTTGAGGCATCACATTCCACAATAAAGGTTTTTGTAAAGTTTGGCATAGCTAAGACCGGTGCTAGGCACATTGCCTCTTTAAGATAGTCAAAGGCATTAGCTGCTTCAGGAGTCCATGAAAATACATCTTTCTTCAATAATGTTGTTAGAGGTGCTGCCATTATACCATAATTCTTAACAAACTTGTGATAATACCCTTTGAACCCGAGAAATCCTCACAACTTCTTTATGGTTGTGGGGACTTTCCATTCCTTAACACCCTCATGAGATACAATATGACCCCGATATTCCACCTCTTGTTCTCCAAAGAAATATTTGGATGTATTTGCAGATAATTATTTCTCCTCCAATAGTTTGAGCATGATGTCAACATGTTGAACACGATCCTTCCAAGACCTGTTGTAGATTAGTATATCATCAAAAAATACTAGCACAAATTTTCTAAAGAAGGGTTTGAAGATGGAATTAATTAACGCTTGAAAAGTAGAAGGTGCATTGGTAAGGCCAAAAGGCATGACCAAAAATTCATAATGACCCTCATGAGTTCGAAATTTTGTTTTCAGAATGTCTTCCATCTTCATTCTAATTTGATGATATCTTGAATGAAGATCCAGTTGGTAAAATAACTTGCTCCATGCAATTCATCTAATAATTCATCAATCACAAGAATGGGAAATTTATCTTTAATAGTGAGCTTATTGAGCTCCCTATAATCTTGACACATGCACCATGATCCATCCTTCGTGTGCACCAATACTACTAGAGAAGAGAAAGAGCTTTGACTATGTTGAATTATACCATAACATTTCTACAATCATATGTTCAAATACACTCTTTTGGACATAAGTATATCTGTAAGGCTTGATGTTTGGAGGAACACTTCTTGGAATCAAATGAATAGCATGATCATGATCACGAATAGGTGGGAGTCCTTTGAAAGTTTCAAACACCTTGGAATGATTGTCCAAGACTTTTTGGATATCTGGAGAAATAGATAATTTTGATGTTGGAACTTCTAGTGAGCATAATTGTGCAATTACGCCTCGCTGTTATTTCTTTAGAAGCTTTGTCATGATATTAGAGCTTATTATCTTTCTCAGCTTCCCTGCGATACCCCGTAATTCGACTTCCTTTCCTTCCGAAAAAAAATTCAAGAAGAGTTCTTGAAAATTAAAAGCTACCGTCCCCAAATATTGTAACCATTGTACTCCTAGTAGAACATCAACACCTCCCATTGAAATGGAAAGCATTGGACTATTCAATACATATTCCCCCATGGTTAGCTTGATATTATGACATTTTCTAGAGCAATTTATAGTTCCTCCATTTGCAACCATCACTTGACATTCTGGTGTTGGGTATATGAAATAATTCAATTCCTTGGCCACGTTACAATGAATAAAATTATGGGTACCACCCGAATCAATCAACACTATTAACTTTTTCTTCTTGATATGTCCTTCTATATTGGGATTTTGAGGAGTGGTAATACCTGCCAATGCATTACACGATATGGTCAGACTCATTTCTTCTTCTTTTAGGGTTGGTTCCTAGTGTATATCCTCTTCTTTTAAATTTTCTTGTTCATTTTCTTCCTGCTCTTCACAATCTATGTAAAATAATTTCTTCTCAGCACATTTATGACCTTTAGTGTATTTGCTATAAAAAATGTAGCAAAGCCCTTTTGCTCTTTTTTCTTCCAATTTTTGTGGTGTCAACCTTGTAGGTTGTGGAAGTCTAGGAGTAGCAACACTTCCATCTTTATAAATGTGAGTGGTAGGCTTCCTTGTCACCATAATTTTACATTCAATTTTTCTTGCCAATTTGAATGCCTTCTCCAATGAATCATGTTCGATGTTAGCCTTTAAATTCCCTATGAAGACATCAATCTTGTGTTCCTCTGGAATATTAGTTACCTTTATATTCAATTTTTGGAAGTCCTCAATGTGCTCCACCACTGAACCCTTTTGTTTGAGATTTATCGATTGGCTAAAGAAGGTGTTTCTCTTTGTATCCTCATAATGTGCTATCATTTCCTCCGTAAAAATTGACCAAGTGAGAATTTTTTACGGGAGAAAAGCCATCGATACCATATAAATGTATTTTTTTTCTAAATGTAAAGTTTCAATGTGTACCTTTTGTGTGTTTTGCACATTATTGAGATCAAAATATTTCCCCATCTGTAGTATCCATGTTATATGATCCTTGCCATCAAACTTCCTCATATCCATATTTGGAATATGGTGGTTCTTCCATCCAATATTAGAGTTTATAAAATCATGATTAACATTTATTTTGTTCTCATCATGATTTTTCTCTACTATCCTTTTGCCATTAGGAAACATTTATTGTATCAAAATTTTCAAACCTTCCATGTCTTTTTTTATATCATTCTTCATGTTTTCTATGTTGTCTTTCATTTTTTCTTCCATGTCATTAGCTTCCGTGCATTTCTTCAAACCATCCATCTCAAATTCCATGCCTTTCTTCAAAACATCCTTTTCATTTTTTGTTGCTCTTTGCGAGAGCGAAATTTGGTGCACTTGCTCTTGGAATTTTGACATTTCATGTTGCAGTTCTTCGTCTTCATGAGTCATAGTAGAGAATTATAAAGGCTTAATGGGTGTTAAATTATTTTTAGGGGGAATTTTAGAACCCAATACTAATATCTAGTCTACAATATTCCCTTGGAATCAATTCAAACTGATTTTTCACACTAGATTTATGCAATTTGAAAAAAAAAAAAAATACACACCTTTTTCTTGATTTTAAGGAGCTCGATAGTGAAACTGAATTATCTCTATAATTTCGGATCTTCAATTTCTAAAATTATGCCATGTAGTAGCCCTCTGAATTTATTTCCAATGCCACAAGTCTGACCTAATTTGGATTCTTCAAGGCAAATTTATGCCCAATCTCCCACAATGACCTAGTTATGGACTAGTTCAGTAGAGCGAAATTGTATGGTATGCCACATGTCACTGTTTCCTCTTTCGGCTCTAAAATTTATACACAGTAGACTACAGTCCATGTTCCTATAGCCACTTTTTACAGAATTCCAATCTGATGCTCAGAAAGAGAGTTATGATTATTTTCCAATGGTCACCTCTTTGAGATGAAATTTAGGAGCCTGAAAAAACCCTAACTTCCACAGATCATATCTCCGCAAATATTGCGAACCAAAATCTAAATTTTTTATACGAAGTTCCTCAGGATTACGGCTTCGCACTGTAAAATTTTCAAAGTCTGAAGCTTCGTAGAAAAAAGGTTATAGCGAAAATTCCACGATGACTAGTTTGGAGCAGCTAAACCCTAGAATCCAATGCTTCGATACCAAATGTTATGAAACCAGCTCCAAAAATAGAAGAAAAGAGAGATCAACGCCTTATAAATTAGTCACTTTGAGGGGGAAACCTCCAATATATTACATCAATGAACAATTCTTGGATGATAGAAATGAAAAAACCTCCTTCTATATATAGGAGTCCATGGGATCACAATATAATCTTAGCCGACCTAATAATAATAATGTAAGGGCACAATAATAACAATATTGGGGTTACAGGGTTACAGCAATAACAATAAGGGGGCTAAAATAAAAATAATAAGGGACTATACTAGTAATATAAGGACCTAACATTAATACAATGAATGTTTCCTATAATTATATGATGAATTCAACTTCTAATTTTAGCCTAATGCCCCTAAAATAATAAAATAATGTGCTAATCACAAGCTAAGTAACAAGCCGACTTAGTAGCCAATGACAAAACATAACTCTTGCCCACACGTGTGAGTGGTAGGAGAGAGAAATTGTGTCATGCATTCGTGAGCCATTCTAGGGCTAGAATGTTAGGTCCCTATATTACTAGTATAGTCCCTTATTGTTGTTAGTGTAACCCCCTTATTGTTATTATTGTACCCTTGTAACCCCCATTTTGTTGTTATTGTGCCCTTAAATTATTATTGTTAGGTCGGCTAGGATTACATTGTGGCCCACTAGGATTACATTATGGCCCCATGGACTCCTATATATAGAAAGGAGGTTTTGTAAATTGTACCATCCAAGAATTGTTCATTCATGTAATGTATTGGAGGTTGCCCCCTCCAAGTGGCTTATTTCTAAGGCGTTGATATCTCTTTTCTTCTCTTTTTGGAGCTGGTTACACAACATTTGGTATCAGAGCTTTGGATTCTAGGGTTTCGCTGCTCCAAATAGGTCATTGTGGTATTTTCGCTATAAATTTTTTATACAAAGATTCAGAAGCTGAAATTTTTAGGGTGCGAAGTTGAAATCCTGAGGAACATCGTCAAAAAATTTCAGAGTTTGGTTCACAATATTTTCGGAGATATGATCTGTGGAAGTTAGGTCTTTTTTCAGGCTCCTAAACAGGTCATCGTGGAATTTGCGCTATAACTTTATTTCTACGAAGGTTTAGAATCTGAATTTTTTAGGGTACGAAGCCGAAATGCTGAGGAAACTCGTCAAAAAATTTCAGATCTTGGTTCGCAATATTTTCGGAGATATGATCTGTGGAATGTAGTTCTTTTTCAGGCTCCAGAATTTCATCTCAAAGAGGTGATCGTGGGAAAATATTCATAAATCTCTCTCTGAGCATCGGATTGGAGTGCCGTAAAAATTGGTCACAAGTAAAAAAATTTTAGTTTCTTGGCTATCAATTTCAGATCCGAAGGATGAAACAATAACACGTGGCAAGTCGTATAAGTTCGCTCTACTGAGCCAGTCCAAAATTGGGTCATTGTGGGAGATTGGACATAACTTTGTCTTGAAGAATCCAAATTAGATCAGACCTGTGGCATTTGAAAGAAGCTTCAGAGGGCTACTACAGGGCTGAATTTCAGATATTGAATATTTTCAATTATAGATATAATTCAATTTCAATATCGAGCTCCTCAAAGCAAGTAAAAGGTGTGTATTTTTTTTCCGAATTGCATAAGTCTTGTTTGAAGAATCAAGTTGAATTGATTCCAAGGGCATATTGTAGAACAGATATCAATATTGGATTCTAAAATGGCCCCTAAAAAGAATTCAACACCCATTAAGCCTTTAGAAGGCTCTACTATGACTTATGAAGACGAAGAATGGCAACATGACATATCAAAATTACAAGAGCAAGTGCAACAAATTTCGCTCTCGCAAAGAACAACAAAAAATGAAATGGAAGTTTTGAAGAAAGGCGTGGAAGCTAAGATGGATGGCATGGAAGTGGCCATGGAAGCTAAGATGGATGACATGGAAGCGAAGATCGATGAAAAAATGAAAGACAACATGGAAAGCATGAAGAAGGATCTAAAAGTAGACATCGAAGGTTTGGCAAAGTTGATACAAGAAATGTTTCCTAATGGTGAAAATATAGTAGAGGAAACTCATGATGAGAACAAAATAAATGTTAATCATTATTTCATAAACTCTACTGTTGGAGGGAAGAACCACCATATTCCAAAAATGGATATGAGGAAGTTTGATGGAAAGGATCCTGTAACATGGATACTACAGATGGAGCAATATTTTGATCTCCATAATGTGCAAAACACACAAAAGGTACGCATTGCAACTTTACATTTAGAACAAAATACATTTGTATGGTATCGATGGTTTTTCTCCCGTAAAAAAATTGTCACTTGGTCAATTTTTACGGAGGAAATGATAGCACATTATGAGGATACAAAGAGCAACACCTTCTTTAGCCAATTGATAAATCTCAAACAAAAGGGTTTCATGGGGCAGCACATTGAGGACCTCCAAAAACTTAATATAAGGGTAATTGATATTCCAGAGGAACACAGGATTGATCTCTTCATAGGCACTTTAAAGGATAACATACAACATGAAGTTCGTGTTTTGGAACCTAATTCATTGGAGAAGGCATTCAGGTTGGCAAGAAAATTTGAATGTAAAATTATGGCGACAAGGAAGCCTACCACTCAATTCTATAAAGAAGAAAGTGTTGCTACGCCTAGATTTCCACAACCTACAAGGTTGACACCACAACAATTGGAAGAAAAAATAGCAAAAGGGCTTTGCTACAGTTGTGATAGCAAATACACTAAAGGTCATAAGTGTGCTGAGAAGAAATTATTTTACATAGATTGTGAAGAGGAAGAAGAAATGAACAAGAAGAGGATATACACCAGGAACCAGCCCTAGAAGAGGAAGAAATGAATCCGACCATATCGTGTAATGCACTGGCAGGAATTACCACTCCTCAAACTCTCAAGATAGAAGGACAAATCAAGAAGAAAAAGGTAATAGTGTTGATTGATTCAGCTAGCACCCATAATTTTATTCATTGTAAGGTAGCCAAGGAATTAAATTGTTTCCTATACCCAGCACCAGAATGTCAAGTGATGGTTGCAAATGGAGGAACTATAAATTGCTCCGGAAAATGCCATAATATCAAGCTAACCATGGGGGAATATGTATTGACTAGTCCAATGCTTGCCATTCCTATGGGAGGTGCTGATGTTGTACTAGGAGTACAATGGTTACAATCTTTGGTGACGGTAGCTTTTAATTTTCAAGAACTTTTCTTGAAATTTTTTTCAGAAGGAAAGGAAGTCGAATTACGGGGTATTGAAGGGAAGCCAGGAAGGATAATAAGCTCTAATGTCATGACAAAGCTTCTAAAGAAATAACAACGAGGCGTAATTGCACAATTATGCACACTAGAAGTTCCGACATCAAAATCATCTATTTCTGCAGATCTCCAACAAGTCTTGGACAATAATTCCAAGGTGTTTGAAACTCCAAAAGGACTCCCACCTATTCGTGATCATGATCATGCTATTCATTTGATTCCAGGAAGTGTTCCTCCAAACATCAGGCCTTATAGATATCCTTACTTCCAAAAGAGCGAAATTGAACGTATGATTGCAGAAATGTTAGAGGCGGGTGTAATTCAACCTAGTCAAAGTTCTTTCTCTGCTCCTGTAGTTTTGGTACACAAGAAGGATGGATCATGGCGAATGTGTCCGGATTATAGGGAGCTCAATAAGCTCACCATTAAAGACAAATTTCCCATTCCTGTGATTGATGAATTATTAATGAATTACATGGAGCAATTTATTTTACCAAGTTGGATCTTCATTCAGGATATCATCAAATTAGAATGAAGACTGAAGATATTCCAAAAACAACATTTCGAACTCATGAGGGTCATTATGAATTTTTGGTCATGCCTTTTGGCCTTACCAATGCACCTTCTACATTTCAAGGGTTGATGAATTCCATTTTCAAACCTTTCCTTAGAAAATTTGTGCTAGTATTTTTTTGATGATATACTAATCTACAGCAGGTCTTGGAAGGATCATGTTCAACATGTTGACAGGGTGCTCAAACTATTGTAGGAGAAACAATTATATGCAAAAACATCCAAATGTTTCTTTGGAGTACAAGAGGTGGAATATCTGGGTCATATTGTATCTCACGAGGGTGTTAAGGTAGACCCCAACAAAATTAAAGCCATTAAGGAATGGAAAGTCCCCACAACCATAAAGCAGTTGCGAGGATTTCTCGGGTTAACAGGGTATTATCGCAAGTTTGTTAAGAATTATGGGAGAATAGCAGCACCTCTAACAACATTATTGAAGAAAGATGCATTTTCATGGACTCCTGAAGCAACCAAGGCCTTTGAACATCTTAAAGAGGCAATGTGCCTAGCACCGGTCTTAGCTACACCAGACTTCACAAAAACCTTTATTGTGGAATGTGATGCCTCAGGAAATGGAATTGGTGCAGTTTTAATGCAGGAAGGAAGACCCATTGTTTTTGAAAGTCGTCCAATCAAAGGAAAGTATTTACAAAAACCTATTTATGAGAAGGAAATGTTAGCAATACTGCATGCACTAAAGAAATGACAAACTTACCTAATGGGAAGACACTTCAAGGTAAAAACTGATCATGATAGTCTTAAACACTTTTTGGAACAAAGACTATCTTCAGAAGAGCAGCAAAAAATGGGTCACAAAGATGTTGGGTTATGACTTTGAAATAATCTACAAAAAAGGAAAGCTTAATGTTGTTGCAGATGCACTCTCAAGAAAGAATGAAGAGGTGGAAGCATTGCTTTGTGCCATTTCTATTATCCAACCAGATTGGATAACCGAAGCAAGAGATGAATGGAAAAAGGACAAAGATGTATGGACACTCATTCAAAAGTTGCAGCAAGATCCTAGTACATCTGATACATTTAGTTGGAAAAATTATTCCTTATGGTACAAAGATCGCTTATATCTCTGTAAGAATTCCCAACTAAAACAAAAGATTCTTCTGGAATTGCACACTTCTCCTTTAAGAGGACGCTCAAGATTTTAAAAAACTTACCACAGGGTGAAGAAAGAATTTTTTTGGGATGGCCTTAAATCCGATATTCAAAAGTTTGTGGCGGAATGTTTGGTTTGCTAGCAGAATAAAGTTGAGACAATTAAGACACTGGGACTTCTACAACCTTTATCCATTCCAAGTCAACGTTGGGAGGATATTTCAATGGATTTTATCACAGGTTTACCTAAGTCCGAAGGAAAGAGTGTCATCATGGTGGTAGTTGATAGACTTACCAAGTATGCACACTTTTGTGCATTATCTCATCCATTTAAAGCAAGTACAGTTGCTACCACATTTATGGATAGAATTCAAAAGCTACATGGAAGCCCAAGGGTTATTGTGAGCGACAGAGATCCCATTTTTACTGGAAATTTTTGGACGGAGTTATTTTCTTGTTTGGGTACTCAATTAGCTCATAGCTCATCTTATCATCCTCAATCCGATGGTCAAACCGAGATAGTAAATAAATGTTTGGAAGGATATCTTCGTTGTTTTGTATCTGATAAACAAACACAATGGGTCAAGTGGTTACCTCTCGCCGAATGGTGGTATAACACTTCCTTCCATACTGCAGCAAAAATGACCCCATTTATGGCACTTTATGGATATCATCCACCATCCATCACATCATATTTAAGGGAAAATTCAAAGGTTCAAGTAGTGGAAGATCACATCGAGCATCAGCAAGAAGTTCTCCAACTCTTAAAGGATAACCTGAATTTGGCACAAAATCGAATGAAACAACAGGCAGATCAACATCGCAGCCAGAGAAGTTTTGATGTAGGAGATTGGGTATTTTTACGGCTACAACCATACAAACAAATGTCCCTCAAGCAAGCTAAGAAGGATAATAAATTATCACCAAAGTACTATGGTCCTTACAAGGTGTTGCAAAATATTGGTACTATGGCATACAAATTGGAGCTTCTCGCTTCTTCGCGAGTACATCCAGTTTTCCATGTTTCATGCTTAAAGAAGGTTATAGGTGAAAATCTTCCAGTTCAAACAATATTGCCAGAACTTGATGAGGAAGGAAAATCATATTGGAACCTGAAGCGGTCATGGAAACAAGAACTCGACAGCTACGAAATCGATCAATTTCAGAGTATCTCATCAAGTGGAAGAACTTACCCACCGAAGATTCTACATGGGAGGATGAGAATTTTATACAGAAGCACCTGGAGCTACTCAAGCATTGAGGACAACACTTTTTTGAAGGAGAGGGGCATGTTAGGTCCCTATATCACTAGTATAGTCCCTTATTATTGTTAGTGTAAACCCCTTATTGTTATTATTGTACCTTTGTAACCCCCATTTTGTTATTATTGTGCCCTTAAATTATTATTGTTAGGTCGGCTAGGATTACATTGTGGCCCACTAGGATTACATTATGGCCCCATGGACTCCTATATATAGAAAGGAGGTTTTGTAAATTGTACCATCCAAGAATTTTTCATTCATGTAATGTATTGGAGGTTTCCCCCTCGAAGTTGCTTATTTATAAGGCATTGATATCTCTTTTCTTCTCTTTTTGGAGCTGGTTACACAACATAGAATTAAGGCTCCTAGGTGCCAATATGTGAATATAAGCCTTATAAAATCGGATTCTAAGGGTTTTTCCTTATGTCTCTGTGAATGATCCTTTTTGCACCCAAATTTTCATCTTAGGTCACAAAAGTGGTCTCATGGGTCTCCAGGTGGATAAAATTCATGGATCTTCTCCAACGTTGGTGGATTTTAAGGTGGTGGTATCCCTCCCATGTCTCAAGGTGTGAAACCATCCACCTCTGCACCATGGATCAAATTCCATCCCTTTAAGAGAGCTAAGTTGGATGGGGGCACACTCGGTCCAAGTGCACCATCCTATAAAAGTAATTATTGTAGGGAAATGTGTTGGACGTTGTGGGTGTTGGAGGTGCCCATGGCTATCTATGATACTTTTCTTTTTCTACGATTCTCATGGATCTCAATGTTCCACCTATGGTTGTCAATATGATCCTATGAAATACTTGTGCCCCTATAACAACCCTGGTGAAAATTGCATGTAATAAAATATAATAAAGGAAAAATAATAATCACGGTTATGGAACACTTATTCCAGGTTGAATGTTGGGAAATAAATCCTAGTGTGGGTGTCCATTTTGCTTATTATGGCTAAGGAAATTGATAAAGGCAATGCTAGCAAATAATTTTGAAAGGAAACATGAAATTTTTGGCAATTTATTTATCAAAATAATGGAAATTAGGAGAAAATGAAGGTGAAATGTCACAAGTTGCATGTGAGGAGGAAAATGAAAGAAAATAATGGAAAATTGAAGAAATAGAGGCCTCATTAATAAAGTCTCTCTCTCTCTCACACTCTTGGATACAATGTTTTATTGGAGAACTTTAGCATTGGATCAAGAAAAGAAAAGAAGGAAAAGAGGAAGAAAAGATCAAGCAAGGAAGAGTAGGATCAAGTGGCTACAACGGGGATGATTTGTAGGTATGAAATTGCATGTATTATTTCCTTTATAGTTTTGGAATGCATGGGTATGCATGTATGTTCTTGGTTCTCTTGTTGTCATTAGCATGTACTAACATAAATGACTAATTCATATACTTGTGGCACTTTTTATTTGGTCATATTTTTATTCTTAGACTATAATAATCATTTACACTAATCATTATTATTTTGGTCACTTATATCTAGTTATGTATTTTAGTCCTAAACAAAATTAGTCATTTAAGCTAGTCACTTTTAGTTTAGTCACTTATTATCTAGTCATATATTTTATTCCTAGACTAAATTAGTCATTTAAGTTAGTCATTTTTTAGTTTAGTCACTTATTATCTAGTCGTATATTTTATCCCTAGACTAAATTAGTCATTTAAGTTAGTAATTTTTAGTTTAGTCACTTAAAATTTATCAAGTTTAGTAGTCATTCACTTTAAATATTTGCGGTGATTAACATTTTTAGTCACCTAGTCACGCATTTCATCATTTTCTACCAGTGTTGGGCATATATCAAGTCATAATTTTTGGCTATTTCAAGCACATCTTCTTCAGTTTGAGGGAACTGTGAAATGGCATCTTTACTTATGGGGGCCAAAAATGATCTAAGAAACCAATCCATATAGATACAATCTTCAAAAGTATGAGCCCTACATGTGCTCATCCTTTTGTGCCATTCTTGTAAATGGTCATAAAGGCAGGTGACAGAATTTTGACGAAATGAATTCAAGAGTTCGATTCTGGTTTCATAACGGAGAGGTAATTGAAAATATGATAAGAAATATTTTGCGAGAGTCGCAAAAGTGGAATGAGAGGTACGAGGTTGGTTGAAATACCACTTTAGGAGTAAGCGTGCATTGGAATAAATGAAGATGAATGGAGTCATAAGTAATGGAATTAGATGAACACCACATGACAAATGAGAGAACGTGATTATTGGGGTATTCTCTAGTATATCCCTAAAACTTGGGAATGTCATAAGGAAGTTTAGTAGGAATAACTGGCCAACTTGGGTTATGGAGAAGGGGGTCGTTGATAAGTTGATTAAAATCTGGGAGATTGAAACCGGCCATAAACGATATCAATGGAGTAGAAGTGACCGTACCAGTTGATGTTCCACTAGTGGTATTACCTGGGGTAGGACCCGAGGTACAACCTTGGTTACTCGCACCTGCATTGGTTCTTAACATGGTGGCGGTCTGAGGTATAGAAGGCAAAAAATCAAAGGAATCAGTAGAATCAAAGTCAGAATGAATTGATGGAGGACTGGGAGGATTAACTCGAACCCGACGGGGAGGAGTAATACGTCCTAATGGGAACTAAGGATTAAGACCTCGAATTCAAGACAAAAAATTCCTTGGTTGCGCAATGATGTTAAGACAAAGATATCACTAAAGGACTAAAGGATGATAGGAAAAACCAGAGTAACAAACAATAAGAAAAAACCTAGTGCAATGGTGCCAAGTGTAAACAGGGCAAGTACACAACAGAGATTCTCCATAAATTTCATATGCAAGATTGCAGACCCATGGCCACATCTGTAGTCACAAACTGGAGGAATATGGGTACTACTACAATAGAACGAGTGGATCTTAGAGTATGCAAGAAACTCAATGGATCGCTGATTTACTTGGTCATCACACGACTTGATATTTGTTTTTCAGTTAACCAGTTAAGTTAGTTCATGGTTGAACCAAAAAAAGTGCATTGGGTCATTGAAAAGCATGTGTTGAGATATATTAGAGGCTCAATAGACTATGGATGGTGGTACAAACAAGTTTATTGAGGCTTGAAGTCTTCATTGATGTAGATTGGGTAGGGAAATCCACAGACAGGAAGAGTACTTCAAGTGGAATATTTGGCATTGGGTCAACTACAGTTTCTTGGTACAACATGAAGCAGAGATTAGTTGCACTTAGTTCAATAGAGGCTGAGTACATGGTTGATAGTCAGGAAGCTTGCAAGGCTATATGGAAGAGGAAGTTACTTGTGGGACTTTTCAAATAGAGGATGGAGCCTACCATGATACATTTTGATAATCAGAAATGCATTAAACTCTCTGAGAATCCAATGTTTCGTGATTGCTCAAAGCATATGAATATATCGTATCACCATCTTAGAGATTATGTGTAGAAGGGGATAGTCAAGTTATAGTACATTCTAATAGGGGATCAAATGACAGACGTCATGACCAAGGCACTGGCAAGAGGTAGTTTTTCTCATCACGGAGATAATTTGGGAGTTGTAAAAAATCCCTTCCTCACCAAGAGAGAGTGTTGAAAAGTAGTGAAGGAATGGATTCCTTGATCTGTGTCTTGATTCAAGGAATAAATTTTGAGATCTTCTTAGACATCTATGAGTTCTAGTGATGAGTACAAGTTCAAGAAGTAGTTTGAATAGTGTAAGTTTGTGGAGTATGAGTTATCTATCTTCTGGTGTGAGTTAAATTCGAAACTGAGTGAATAAGTGGACTTAGCCTCCTAAATTTTAGGATGATTCAGTTAACTAAGAGTGTTGAATTTTGTTAACTAGAAAAGCTCCAAATCAACTCCTAATTTAGAAATATCCCTAACAATAGCCTAATCGAAAATCTTATAAGGATATCAAAGGCACACAATTAATTAATCAATTCTTGAGCATGAGTTTGTGAGCAAGAGAGCTTGTGGAGGAACGAGGCAAATGTTCCTTACGCAAATTATTGAGGAAGGCAATTTTCTCTTTGTAGTGTGGATAGAAATAGGGGAAATCCCTATTTAATATAAGCTTAGCCAATGATAGGAAATAGGAGATTGTTTCCTAAGGTTTTGTGTTGGAAAATCAGAACCTCTAGTGTATATAGGAGAATGAAGCAAGTTAGCTATGAAGAAGAAATTTCAGGCCTATGATAGGAAGGAAAATTCTTGTATTGTCAGATTAGAACTAGCTTGTATGTGTCATATTTGTTGCTCAATTTTACTTAATAAAATTATGAAGCAAGTGAGGGTTTCCTTATTAGGTTCCCTAGAAAATTTGTGCGTATTATTGTGTAAATTTTGTGAAATTATTTATGTTCTACTCTGTTGTTATTTGGTAGAGAAAATTTTTTTCTGTGTGAAAAGAAAAATTGTCTTTAGATTTTTCATAGTAGCATATCAGAATTTCGTGGAAAATCTACAGTGAATGCCACATAATAAATAAATAAATATGATAAATTTCCAAGAAAATGAATCCAATGTGATATATTGGTTAAATATGGTATATATTTATCCCTAAAACAAGGTCATTCATTTGGGAAGTTATAAAACGTACCGATACTTTACAGGAAATATATTTGTTTGAAATAACTGAGACTGTGAATGTTGTGAAGATGTCATGCGAAAGACTCAAGAGTGCCTATTTTGTGAAAGGGAAGCAAGTTCAAAATCCTATTAGTTATGTTTTGGGTTTCTTTGTAGCACAGATTTGTAGAAGTGTGACCCCATGAGTTAGTAGATGTCCTGCCATGTCATAAACATTGATTGATATGATAACATGTAGGGAATCCTTAAAAAGGCTTGGTAGATTAACAATAAATTTTTGAAAAGTTGACTTTGGTGAAACTTCACAGCTCTAATAGTGCCATCCCATAAATTGTCATTACTGACATTGTTGTTGTTGTTTTTTTTTTCAAAGCTAAGATCTTGTAATTTTCACATTCCTATATTGATGTCATGGTTAATGTAAATATATTTTGGTTATCCTAGTAATATTCAAATGCATTCGGTTTCAAAATACAATATAAAAAACCTACTACTATAAAGAAGCTGGAACAAACAAGTAACAAAAAAAATAATTACAGAAAAGAAAAAAACCACAAATAATGTCATATGTGAGAAACAAACTTGTAATGAATCTAGCAAGTGCCCTTAATCTTTGTACAAAAATCCACAATGTGTGAGGGAAAAAGCATTCTAGGGATCAAGTGCAAGAGCTTCTGGAAAGCATTCAAATGCCTTTGGAATGAGACCTTGTATTTAGAGACAAATTCCATTTCCAATGTAAGCCTCCACAGTGATAGGATCTATTTCCAGAGCAAATTCATAGAGACCAACTGTATCTGCAAACTTATTCTAGATCACTGAATAATGGCTCATTGCCCCATCGACATTCAAAGGTAGTGGTCTGTGTGAGTGCTCATTGTTGACAGCAACATCCCCACTCTCTTCCAGCATTCACTATCTGAGACTAAGGAGAACGACTCACTGCTCCATCGGCATTAGAAGGTAATGGCCTTTGTGAGTGCTCATTGTTGCCTGTGACATCCCCACTCTCTTTCTGCATTTACTGTCTGAGACTGAGTGATTTGAAGTTCTATCCTTGCCATAGATGGACCCATTCCACTCTTGAACGCCCCCAGTTTCCCATACTTCTCCACTTCACGACCCTGCTTTAACAAAATGAAACTTCACAACCCTTCTTTACAAAAATGAAAAAGCATGCTCATAGTTAAAAAGTTATTCCAAAAATTCAATCATATAGTAACCCCACTAAAAACCATTACCAGCGATGGATTAAATCCTCCAAGAACACCTCAAGAAAATTTATTATAATAAAGCACATTCAAAATAAAAACCCTAATCGAAATACAACAAATGAATTCAGCATTTGGGAGGATTAACTTACGGTCGGGCATAACAGAGTCCGATAGATGATTACCTTACAGTCGAAAAAGTCTTTCAAACCATGAAATTTTAAATTCCCGCCAAATTAATAAATGCGTAGACTTGGAAACCATGAAAGGTTAAGCTCCCTCCAAATTAATAAATGGGCAGAGGGAAATATAAAAGCAAAAAGCAAATTCGAGATCACTTTGACAAAATTGAAGAGGGAAACAGGGCGGGATCTTAATTTGATGGAAAATGGACGATCATGAAGAGAGAATGTTATAGGTTATAATAAGGAAGATACTTTTAAATATTTTTTCTTTTTTATTCTTTTTTCTATTATTTTGTCTTGAAGAGGGTGGAATAGGTTGTTAGAAGGAAGAGATTATAGATCTTATTTCTTTGAAATAGTCTTTCTATTTTTTATTCAATTTCTTTTAGTCTTTTTTCTTATTTTTATGTTTTTATTGACTTTTATAAAAAAAAAAGAAAATAAAAAAATTCTTTGTTATTATAAAAATGTAAGTAGATAGTTAAAATAAATCTGTCTAAACTAAAATGATTAAAAAACAAAATATTAATAGATATTGATATAAAGCCATGGAAATAACTTCTTGGTCAATTACAAGAGGAGGAAAAGATAACAAGATAGAGTGTAACATGAGAAGTAGACCTTACAAACCACATAGTTCTTCTTTAATGGATATTTAGTCTTAAGTCAGGATATGGGCACCATAGGAGGTATTTATCATCACATGTGGTAGTTAGTATCTATGTTATGGTTAGGAGAAGAAAACAAGGGCCTTAGTCCCTAAATTAATCTTTCTCATGCTCAATTTCAATGAACAATACCTCTAGCTAGGAACATGGTCATTTAGTATGTTTTGCATGATAAGAATGGGTCTCGTGGCCTTTATTATGGCCAAGGAAGGAAAAAAAAAGACCCATTCTTATCATGAAAAACATACTGAAGGAAAAAAAAAGACTTAAGTCCTAAATAATCAGTGACCACGTTTCAAAGCACCGCATTAATTATATTCTAAAAGGGATATCTATGGCCTCTAGGAGGGATGTGTCTACCATTCAAAGGTTTTGGACACCACAATTGGTTCTTAGAGCCTCGTCATTGGACCTTAATGAAATTAGGAGGCTTTTGAATCACATATGATGCTTACAAGTGTATAAAGAGCACATTTAACCAGGTTCAAGGGTACATTTTATACATATCATAATGTATATGAGAGGGAAAATGGTTTTCAGTGCTAGTGATCTAATCGCACAAAAAGCCCCATAAATTTTCACTTTGGGATATCCCAAATATTCAATAAGTAATCCAAAGGGAGAGGATTTGTTGCTAAGGTACTGACAGTAGAAACAACCCTCTAGTGTTAAAATTTAGAGACAAAAGTGGGATTCAAAATTTTAACACTGTACATGGATTCAAAGACCCCTTTGTCTCTAAAGTCTTACACTACAAATGGATTCAGAGACCCCTCTAGTGAAATGTGACAGTTCGGTATCAAAATTGCAATTTTCCATTTCCGGAGTGACACAATTAAAAATTACTAACATAAATTACTAATTCTTATACTTGTTGTACTTGTTATTTGGTCATATTTTTATTCTTGGACTATAATAATCATTTACACTAATCATTATTATTTTGGTCAGTTATATCTAGTCATATATTTTAGTCCTACTAAATTAGTCAGTTAAGATAGTCGCTTTTAGTTTAGTCACTTATTATTGTAACACCCCAAGTTTCTATGCTTTTCAAGTTAGACATTTGAACAAAAATCCAAAGGGGAGTGGACCCCAATGGAAAATTATTGTGTGGATTTATTTAAATATTTATTAATGAAAAATAAATAGAATATTTATGTGTGCACTATGACCAGATGATATTGGAGATCATAAGCCTGATCCATGAGGATATGGATAAGGTTAAGACTTTCCCAAAACCTTTCAAAAAGCCTTGAAAGGAATAATGCTAAATTAGATTTAAGAGGAAAAATATAACATTCCCCAATGAAGAGGAAAGTAATTGGGAAGAGGTAGAAAAGCTGGGAAAAGCAAAGAAAGTAGCTTTTAAAGTACCTCATTGAGGGAAGCCTAAGAAAAACAGGAAGAAAGCATCCTGAAAAATTTTGGATGCAAAATTTAGAAACATGCTTGGATAAGCTGCTCCAGAACAGACTGAGGTTGGTCTTTGATTGGAGGATCTTAGCTCAGGGGTGAATTCTGGAGATAGAAGAACTCTAAGGTTGGGAGGATTGGCCATAGAAAGAAGTGGTATGTGCACCTAATTAATAAATTGTTGTTGCAGATCTGTATTATGAAATCTTAAATTTTTATTAAACTTGAAAGTATTAAGTTCTTATGCTGTAGATATATATAATTCCTTACATTCAACAGATCTTATTAGAAGAAATAATTCTCTAAAATCTGTATAGTTGTAGGAATAGAGTCTACTGGGAAATATCAGCCAGAATCTCTAAACCTGATACTGGTTTAAATCTGGAGATATATCTTATTCCCATAGACAAATGAATTTTATAACTTTAATCTGTTTCTGTAGTATAAAGTTATATGGGCATGAGAAAAAAATAGATTTCATAAACTAGTAACTATGAGTTGAATTTAATGGGTAGGTAATATTAGATTCTATATAAAAAAATTCAAAGAATAAAACATTAGAATTCAGAAATATAAGTTGTATCTCCCTTCCTAAGAAAGGATTTATATCTAAGTAAACATAAATTTATATTTCAGGAAGGAGTACAATTTTGTTAAACATTTATAATAGTACAAGAAAAGTATCTGCTGTAAATCTATAATATTCTGTGTATGGAAAATTTAAGCAAATGGAAAATCTAAGAGTATACAGCTATGCATAATTCAAATTAATCCTTAGAAAAAGAAAATTTTCAGAAATTATATGGTTAGCTTGATTTGAATTCAGAAAATTAATTTTGAAAAAGAAATGAAGACTTATTGGGTCTGGCTAAAAAAAATAAAAAAAAATCTAGCAGTTTAAGTCAAATTCCCTTGCAGAACAAGTTAATATATACTAAAATGTATATGGTTGAGAAGAAATAGTTATTAGAAAAGAAAAACACAGAGATGTATAAAACTTAAAGTCTAGCGCATAACAGAGAGGCGACTGCATGTAATTAATGCATTAGAAGTTCTGTTTACATTTTATGTAATTAAATGAACATCAGAGGGTATAGAAAAGAAACTATGTACATATGATACATTTTAGAACAATCACTTTAAATTTTATGCAGAAAACTAGAAAGGATAAAGTATACCAAAGTTTTACACTTCACATTGTTAAATAAAATGATAACATTAAATATGTATTACTATTTAAAATAAAACCAATTTGGTTTCAACATATGAAGAAAATTAAGAGTTTAAGCCTTCTACATTTAATCTGAAAAATATCTATAGAAACATAGAATTAACTGCATTCATATGGTAAGCAGATTTGCTACATTATAGAGGGAAAATTTAACACATTTTGACAATTGTAAATATAAGAAGAAATATAAAATGCAGTATCTATGGAAGAACACGAAAATCAGTATTATTAATGAGTGTATTAATATTATGCAGATTGCATATACGATTTTCTGTGAATGAAAAACAAAATCATTTTACTCATCTCAGAAAAGAAAATTATGAAGAACATTTGAAATTAACATATGATAACAATAAAAATTTTCTGCTGAATATATATATATATATATATTGAAACAAGGACTCAGTATGAGTCACCATTCAAATGTCCAAATTCCAATTGAAGTTATAGTTCATTACATATAAACACAAATATTTTATCTTTGAATATGATTTGCTGAGATAAAATAGTGAGAAAAATAGGTAAGGCCTCGATGGGTAATCTATTGTTAACCAGAAGAAAACAAGATGCCAGTACCGACCTGTAAACAAGAAGAACTGGGAGTTAAGCTAAAACGAGATTGAAAATATCACTTGGTAAGCAAATGATGAAAATCCAGGCGAAGCCTATGGGGTACCTATACATCATCAAGAAGAAGGTGAAATGAATTTAGAGGGAAAAAATGCCATAGATAGTTTCAAAATAATTTGAGAAAACAAAACGAGAAAATACGAAAGTTATTACCTTAACACAGAGAAAGCTTAGACAATAATACTGTATAAAGTCTGTTGAAGACATAACAGAGCTATATATATCTATTGCTATGAATCCCTTTGAAATGAAAATATGGGAAAAATGGAAATATAAAACGATAAGGTCCATTTAAAGCCTCATGAGCGAGTATATACCTCTTGAGAGGTGGAGCAATCGGAAATAAATCCTGTTGATATACCAGTCAAACGATTTAAGTCGCATCCTAAAAATTTGTTGTAAAATAAAAGTCTAATAGAAAAAGGCGTTAATCTCTACAATGAGAGATAACGCATATGAAGAAGCAATATCTAGGATTTAATTAAAATTGTTGCTCTAAAACGATAATAAACCTCATCGAATTAAGGTATAGAAGATGAGTAACCAACACCAGAGCTTGCCATTGTATAAATAAATGAGCAGATAGGAAATAGAAAGAGAGACAAGTATAAATCGAAGTTAATTAACAATACTGAGCCAAACATGGGTGTTACAGAGAAAAAATAAATCGAATCTGGAGTTGAACTAACACAATAAGAAGTGTAAGGAAACTTTCGATTTACCTGATATCATTCCAACGCAAGACACCATTGAAACCGTGAACTCGAAGTCATTCAACTTCGACTCGGGTAAAGCCATGGCATAACTCTGTTCTTCGACTGAATAGAAAATCGCAAAAATGAACTGGAAAGGATGAGATAAGTCTGAAAGAAGGCATTAAATATGATTGACCGAGAAACCCTAACAATTTTCCGAAGATCAAGACTGTCCACTTGGCATACGATTGGAGAGATAGGTATGGATCATAAGTCAGTCTTGTGGAATGAAACAATTAAACAAATCATACGAATCTGATAAAAATCTAAAGAGTTAATGATTTGGTACAAATTTGCGTGGAGTATGGTTGATCGCCATTAACACATATGTACTTCCTGTTCATTCGTGGTGTGAATCCAATCCAAAGTACAAACATATATGTTCTAATCGCAAAAAAAAAAAAGTCATGAAAAGGGGAAATCAGAAATAGGCTATGTAACCAAGGTTCAACCATAAATGAAATGATACGAATCAGTCAAATCAACATTAAACACATAAGCTACCATATCAAAGCCCGATATTCATCTTTAGAAATTGAAGTTGATAAGGGTAAGTATTAACATTTTATGAAACCCAATGTGAATGTGTAGTCCCTCTTCATACCTATGCGTGATATAATATTCAAATGTGGGATTTGAATAGTTTTTAAATGAAATTCAAATCACTAATTTGATATTTAAAACATATATGTATATAAGTGAAAGGTATAATTATATATAAGTGGAAGGTATAATTATACATAAGTGAAATGTATGATTAATATAAGTGAAGGGTATAATTATATAGAAGTGGTGATGTTAATATTTTATACAGAGTAAAGGAAATCAACCACTTATATAAAGATGGGCGTGACCTCTTATAATGATATATATATATATATATATATATATATATATATATATATATAATGTCTGATGAGGTAGGCTAAGGGAAATAATAATGAAAATATTATTAACGTATTTTGCTTAGCAAAATATAAACCCTTTATGTTAGAAAACGAAATTTAAACAGCACTTTGAAATATGATAGTTAAATGTTATTTATAGAGAAAAATAAAAATAAAAAATTATTTGGTGTAAGTAAGAGATGTTACAATTATCTAGTCATATATTTTAGTCCTAGACTAAATTAGTCATTTAAGTTAGTCTTTTTTTAGTTTATTCACTTATTATCTAGTCGTATATTTTATCCCTAGACTAAATTAGTCATTTAAGTTAGTAATTTTTAGTTCGGTCACTTAAAATTGCTCAAGTTTAGTAGTATTTCACTTGAAATAATTGCGGTGACTAACATTTTTAGTCTCCTACTCACTAATTTCATCATTTTCTACTAGTGTTGGGCATAAATCAAGTCATAATTTTAGGCTATTTCGAGCGCATCTTCTTCAGTTTGAGGGAACTATGACATGGCATCTTTAACTATGGGGGAAAAAATAATCTAAGGAACCAATTCATATAGATACAGTCTTCAAAATCTGGAGCCCTACATGCGCTCCTCCTTTTGCGCCATTCTTGTACATGGTCATAAAGGCGGGTGGCCGAATTTTGACAAAATGAATTCAAGAGTTCGATTATGGTGTCATAATGGAGAGGTAACTGAAAATATGATAAGAAATATTTTGCGAGAGTCGCAAAATTGGAATTAGAGGTATGAGGTTGGTTCACATACCACTTTAGGAGTAAGTGTGCATTGGAATAAATGAAGACGAATGGAGTCATCGGTAATGGAATTAGATGAACACCACATGACAAATGAGTGAACATGATTAGAGGGGTATTCTATAGTATTTCCCTAAAACTTGGGAGTGTCATAAGGAAGTTTAGGTGGCATAACTAGCCAACTTGGGTTATGGAGAAGGGGGTTGTTGATAAGCTGATTAAAATCTGTGAGATTTAAACCGACCATAAATGATATCAATGGAGTAGAAGTGGCCATACCAGTTGATGTTCCACTAGTGGTATTAGGAGAGGTAGGACCCCAGGTACGACCTTGGTTACCCGCACTTGCATTGGTTCCTGACATAGTGGCAATCTGAGGTAGAGAAGGTGAAAAATCAAAGGAATCAGTAGAATCAAAGTCAGAATGAATCGATGGAGGACTGGGAGGATATACTTGCACTTGATGGGGAGGAGTAATAAATCCTAATAAAAACTAAGGATTAAGACCTCGAATTTGCCACGAAAAATTCCTTGGTTTCGCAATGATGTCAAGGCAAATATATCACTAAAGGACTAAAGGATGATAGGAAAAACTAGAGTAACAAACAACAAGAAAAACCTAGTGCAATTGTGCCAAGTGTAAACAAACTATATAATGATACTACTATAATAAAAGCAAAATCGTCCTATCAAAATAAAAATGACCTCTAGCCTAAAGGTGATCTAATTCCTCCAAAAATCCTAAATTTACTATTTTAGATGGCCTTTCAAAGAGAAAGGTAGGGTAGAGAACCAACTACTTCCCACATATAGTCCTATAAGGTGTTTTCCTAAGATTGGTCACTACAATCACCTTTGTCCCATGGGGGTGATAGAGTATTGAGATTCTTGGTAAATAAAAAAACGCACGAAATTCCCTACCACATGTTGGGTAGCCCAAAGGAGAACGACTTGCATGATGTCCTATCCTAACTCCCTCTAAATCAGGTTTCTCACACACTCCAACTTTGACCACGGGATGGTGAAGGATTTTAAGCTCCCAAAAAACTCAAATTTTATTTCTTGTAGTGAAAGTTACTTTAATATGGTAAAATTAAACTCACATGGTGTATTTTGATCCGCCTAGTTAGGAATGGCTAGGTGATCATTTTTCTGTGATAACAATGTTCTCCATTACTGATTTGAATGTTGGAGGTGGTGTAAATATATACTCCATGTGATGCATTCACTGCATGACCTAGATGGTTGGTGGAGGTGGATGGTCATTTGGAGTCCATGTTTCATATGCAGATTTGGATAAATTCCTTAATAACTCATCCTCAAGCTCTAGAATCTAGATTGGGTGATTATTTCAAGAAAGGATTGGCTACAATGTGTCTAACGCTAGGTGAGAACTAGAGTCCCAATCTTATTTTTTTGGTTCAAATTTTCAAGGATAAGTGTATACTTATGACTCCTGTGCTATGAATGGTTTATTCTTGTTTAATGTGTTGATTGAGCATGTCTTGTAATGTTGAGGAATGAGGTATTCATGTTTTAGGTATAATTATTTTTTTGAAGGAACAAATAAGGAATTGTATGGATTCTTGTGTTGGATTGTGAATAATCCTATTGTAGATAGCTTGTATGCAAGGAATGTGTGAATCTTATGACTAATTGATTCAAGACAATGGTTTGTGTATTTTAATATCAAAGGGATGCATGAATATCCACAATCACCATGCTTTGTTAAATGATTAGATAGTAGGTTTGTTTCTAATTTGTAATCCTAGGAAGGTGGGGGATTTGGCATAGGATAATGTGTCGAAGTAATACCTGTGATATTCTAGGGAAAATGAATCCCCATATAATCACAAATTATGTGCCTTGGATGAGGAATTGTTCAGTTGTAGGGGACTAATATATCTGTGTTGCTTATGTTTTCATATCTTGTGTTTGTCCTAATATTATAAATTGTTATTTAAGGATGTATATGGAAGAGGTATATAATCTATGTTAACTGAATGAATGGTTTTACTAAAACAACTAGGCCACCAGGATAATATTTACCTATAATCCCATGTAGGATAAAATTTTGTTACATGTGTATAGGTCTAAATATTTATGTATTCATAGGTTGGGTTGAGGCCTTAGTAAGCTCATACAAGGTAGAGGGATGCCAATGAAGGTAGAATCACTATAAATATTCCACACATAAGTTTCAGGTCAATCCAGGCTAAGAGGATGTGGAGTTTTGTAGGGATACGTCATACAGAGTCATGTAAAACCAAATGGGTGTAAGCGGATGCATTTTCATGGGGTAGTAACCCTCAACCCTTTAGAGGAAAGGCATTAAGCCTTGATATAAAGATGCATTAAGGCACTAAAACCAAGTGCAAAGGAAATATGATTCTGGATCTTTGATATGAGTGGAGAATTCTATAGCGGACCATGTGTCCCAGAGGTTTGGTAACCCAAATATTTCTATGGAAGTTTGGGAAACCGCAGCCGGAAAGAACATTTTGGGACAACATGGCAAGTTGGGATCAGATGTTACGCGTCGATGCGACAAGGTGGAAATCCCCAAATAATACATAACATGGATTCTACGAACTGCAGGAAATTCATAAACTACGTGGGACCCCAACCACATGGAGGAGGATGACATCACTTCAATGTTTAGAACCGATGATGTCACCATAGACCCTGAAGGTTTTGGATAGAGGACATGATTGGATGCCTTGGATTTATGTCATGTGGTGACATGGCACACGGGCCCATTAAGTGGGGGCATATAACATGTGGTGTGAGCACTTTTTCTTGCGTATCAATGGGGAGACTAAGCTTTAGCACTAGAATTATATTGCCACGTAGCCCGGAAGGTAATCGCAATATGTTTTAGTGGGGAAGAACATTGGAAATCATCGGGATTTTAATTCCAGGGTGATGTCATCTTGGTGGACCTGCACTAACATACAAGGAATACACACACACATACACACACATATATGAGCCAAAAAAAAAATTCGCAACTATATAAATAACCGAAAACAGAATCATTATTTTCACATATTTTCGTACATTTCTTCATTTGGCCTGAATTTGCAAAGGAATATTTTTGGGCTTAGTTTTCAAAGAACTCTTTTTGGGCTTAGTTTTCAAAGGAATTTTTTGGAGGTAGCTTTTAAAGTGACATTTTTTTAGAAGATTTTTGGGCTTAATTTTCAAAGGAATTTTTTTTGAGGTATTTTTTAAAGTGACAGTTTTTTAGAGGTTTTTTGGGCTTAATTTTCAAAGGACATTTTTTGGAGGTATTTTTAAAGTGACATTTTTTTAGAGGTTGGGCTTAATTTTCAAAGGACATTTTTTGGAGGTATTTTTTAAAGCGCCATTTTTTTAGAGTAAGTATTTTGGGTTGAAGTAAATCTTTTATAATGATTTTTTAAAGTGAGTTTTTTTCTAATTTCTTAAATGAATTTTTTTTGTAGGACTTGGAAGGGAATATTCTGAGTTTCATTTCATTTTTAAAAGATATTTTTTTGGGCGGAAATTTTAAAGTAAGTGTTTTGGTTTGAAGTATGTCTTTTGTGCAAAATTTTGAAAATGATTTTTAAAAAAAAATTAAATCTTTTAATTGATTTTTTTGTCTAAATTGCGATCTAGTGAGTTTTTTTATAGGATTTTGAAGGAAATTTTTTGAGCTTCATACTAAATTACCATGGGAAATCAGAGGAATTGCAAGAGAAAATATGATTGAACAAGAGACCCTGAGGAACGTAGAGAACAAGGGAGAGAATATCCCAAAAAAGAGAGAGAAGAACTCTCAAATATTGAAAGGGAAAATCAACCTCAACTAGAAGTTGAAGCAGGTATGTAAATGTAAATATTATAAATTTGATATTTAAAATTTGGCTAGTGTCTTGTGAGACTTAATTTTTATTTGATGCACTAATTTTAAAAATATTTTTCAATGTAAACAAAGAGAGATATTCCTCAAAACATTGATGATGAGATAGAAAATTTTGAAAGAGAAAGTGAAAGAGATATTGAACCAATGATTGAAGATGTTGAAAATGTTGAAAGAAATTCAAGTGAAGAAATTAAATCACTAGGTATGTATATATGTATAATTTCAATAATACACATTCAACATATATATATATATATGTTGAATGTGTATTATTGAAATTATACATATTTATTAATTTAATTATTTATTGAATATGTAAATTCATTATGTACATTTAATTATAATATGTACAAATGAAATCAATATCGATGATGAGATGTTAGAAAATGTTGACACTCACACATACGGAGATAAAAAAGTTGACAATGTTATACAATATCGTGTTAAGCGCATTATTGATATGTTATTCAAAGATGAAATTGTGACAGTTCAAGTCCAAATGTTGAAAAGTATCTTAACATCAAAGAAATTAAAATAATCTACGACTTTATTGGGTATTCAAAAATAAAAAAAAAATATTAAAAAATGAAGGAAAATGTGATACAAAATATAAATAGTGCTCTAAATTCAATTGGAAGATATAGAAAGAAAAGTGCTTTAGATGCATGTAGAGCAATAAAAATGGCAGTGGTTTCATCAAGTACTAAGGAGAATCGCTTGGTAAAACCTATGGCACAAGCATTAAGAACCTCAATTTTTTTTTTTTTTTTCACAAACATCGGAAATTTCTGTTGTAAATAGATGTAAATGATGAACTCGTTTGTTGGAAAGTTATTTGTAGGCAACCATACAAAGATATACTTGGAGAAGATGTTAAAAAAATAATGTATGAATATTGGATGAAGAAATCACGTGTTTCACCAAAATTAAGGGATGTGATGCGAAGAAGAATAGCACGAAATCAGTACGAAGAACATGCGAAACATTTCTTGGACACCACTTAGATAGAGTTGTTCAATAAGTTCATAGAAGATAATTGTGAAATTAATGTCTCAATCGGTGTTTTCGTGCAACAAAAACTATGGTATGTTAAACCTATCATTGTACGTGACACTTTTTGTTGTCATTATCATGTGGAATTTCAGTTATATTATGACACATTCCTTAATTTTAGTAAAACATTTTGGAAACATTTGCCTCCTCCTTCCACTATCCATGATTTCATAGCTAAAATTCTATGTGGAGGAGAAGTTCGTGAATTAGTTTACCAAAAGAAATGTGTTGGTGGTAAAAAATGCGATGATTGTGGAAATTTGACTTTATTTCAAAACAAATATTCTACTAATATAAATTATCAATCATTGTCCAACATAAAAGTGAAATGGATGAGATATGAATATATTCATATATGGATTGGTTCAAGTAGTACATAAAGTGATAAAAGAATTGATTTACAAGAAGAAGAAATTTTTGTGATAGAGTTTTTGAGAAAGTTTGAGGCATAAATTTATAAATACACCAAACATTCCCATAGAGCTCGATGGCAGGATTCGCAATTCAAAAAATCCAGTGAAATTTTTCCACCAAGGACCATTTTGTCAATAGTTGATTTTGCAGAGAACTACACATTTGTTCCACAAAAATAAATATAGAGTGAATACTATCATTCTGACCAAGTCTTCATGCTAGTCCATATTTTTTATAGACATGTTAAATAAAATGTTGATCATATAGAAAGCACCAGTGATAATCTACATGTTATTAAAAAAGATCACTTCTATATTTGTGACGATCGTACACATGATACATATTATGTACAACATTGTTTTGAAAATATTTATGACTCCTTGAAAAGTCGTGAAATAAAATTCAATGAACATTGGATATGGTCAGATGGATACGCAGGTTAATTCAAATCTTCACGATCATTCTTTTGGTTGTGTTGTCATCATATGAAAACATGCATTAAATATTTTTGGAATATCTTTGAAACTGGTCATGGAAAAAGAGAACATAATGGTGAAGGGGCATGTATAAAATGAACACTTTAAAGATATCAAATGGAGCACTCTGCAAATCGACTTGTCTCAGCTGAACAAGTTATTCAATGGTGCATTGTTGCACTAAGCCATGAGACTAACTGATCAAGGGAAGTACGAAGGAATATATATATATATATATATATATATATATATATATATATAACTTAAATCGCATATATGTGTGTGTGTGTGTGTAGAACTTTAATATGGACATGATCTAAATTTTATTGGATTTATAATTTTAAACATTATTTATCACAATGATTATGTTTGATGGTATTTTGAATAACATATTTATATTCTTGTTTGAATTTTCCATATAGGTGTTTTTTGCATATTGGGGTCCAATATGTAGATAGATCGATTGGAGATGAGGTTGAAACAATAAAAGGGACTCGAAAATTGCATTCGATTAAAAAAAAGAAGTACCAAAATGTGTATGCACTTGATAAAAGAAAATATTCTTGTTTTTGTCATGTTTGCATAGACAACACATAATCCAATGATATTTGTGAAAGAAAAATGTATGTAAAATATTGCCAACATACATAACTAAATACAAAGGGGAAAAGTTCGTTGCAAACTTTGAATAAATGCAATTAGAGGAGACTATAGTATCATCTGAAGGTGATCCAGTTTCTGATCTTGTTAGAGGATGTAACATTTCAATTGCTTTCAAATGATATAGATCTAGAAATAGATAATAAAATCAAGTACACATGTTAATTTTTCATGTTAATTATGATCTAAATTTATGTACAAGTTTATTTTATTGTGCAGGAGATGTTTTTGTTGTAGTTTTACCTACTACCAACGCATAAAATGTGAAGTATTATTTGATGCATTGCACTAAACAAAAGATGAAATTATTGGAAAAATATGATGATAACAAGTTTATATATGACAGAGGGTCTATTATACTAAAAGGTTATTTTCTCCAACAAACTCATTGAAGTCAAGATTTTGTTTACTTTCGAGACTATGAACTTGATGTCATAAGTTGTCAATATAGTCACTTGGTGTGTGCCACACACATCAAGTTGATAGAAGTTCAATCAAAGAAAAAATTGAAAATTAAGAAATGGAAAATATCAAAAGATGATCATGAACGGATCATTGATGATTGCATTCCATTAGAATTTTTTATATTAAACTGACAAATAATTTATTCTCCTTGGATTCATGTTTTAGAACTTACAGAACTCAACTAGAAATTGTTAGCCTTTTTTTGTGCATTTTTAATTTTTCCAATTATTATAATATGTATATTTTATGTTATATGTATAATTTTTTGCACACGTACATTGTTTTGGTACTTTCACATGATTAATTTATACACATGTACATATACACATGTATATTATCTGGTATTAAACGATTTCATAGATTCTCAGGTACAATTTATGTCATAATGTCATTATTGCCAAATGTACATGTGTATCTAGCATTGTTGATATAATGAAAATTTTAAGTTGTGATTTTGCTTTAGACATCTATTAAACAAATTATAATATTCATTGTTGAATGCAAAATGTGTGGTATGTTTTGTAATTTCCATTTTACTATCAACTAACATCCATAGTAGTTTTTCTATGTACATTAATGAAAAATGTTGTGTATTGGATATATGTTTTAATGAAATTTTAAAATTTTATGATTGTTTGACACATCTATGAACACATAGAATTTTATGATTATTTTTAGATATATACATCTCTTACTTCAACCATTTTACATATTCAAATGAACTTCAATCATTTTTACATATATATATTCAAATGTACTACAATATTTTTTACATATATTCATGAACTTAAATATGTAAAACCATCTATGTTTGTTTTAAATGACATGTATGATCATGCAAAATGTACCTAAATATGACCTTTAATAGACATCCTAACTAGCAATTGCACCACATGTTGCAAAATAAATGTTGTAAAGGAATAGTAGCCTAGAAGAAATAAGATGTTGCAGAGAAGGAGACATCGTGAAGGAATGAGAGGCAAATATTGCTTCCATGGAAGAAGGTCATGAAAGTTTCAAAGATATTGATGATAAGAGTTATCAACCAAAAAAAATTGTTATAGATTTTTAAATAGGAATTTGAGGCTGAAAACATATATGTAAACCAACATAATATGTTCACATGTATACAGATTTTGTTATAGATATTGAAATAGGAAATTGGGGGTGAAAATCCTTTGGCGATTAATAATCCTCTGAAATAAGCATGAAATGAGCATGTAAATCAAATAAGATATTTTAAATACATTCAAGTACAATCTGTCTAACATATATGTAAATAAAAATAATTTTTATTAACAAAAATAGAGTTTACGCCAACTTCATCTACATATCCGAGCGCCAATTGCATGCTTATGAGAAATTGTATATGAAGAACAATAGTATTGGTATAAAAGAAAGTGAATGTCACTTTAATATGGATACATTTTTGGAAGGATATATTGTACTTTATGTTATGGTTTATTTTCTTAACTCCAAACTTGGTTTAGTATTTCTCTATATACATAAGAAAAAAAATAGAAAGTAAATTCACAAATTTAAGTTATAGTTTTATATTTTATAATTGCAAATATAGTTTGTTATTCAAATATTTTACACATTTTAGGTTATTCTAAACTGGTCAAGAGTATAAAATTTTTAGGGTGGTGTTCTATGTGCACTGAAATTCCCATGAGGTCCATTATTATGTATGGGGTTCATTGCAACCTTGGATATATTCTGTGAGTTTTAATTTTTTGATTGTAGGTACAAATTAGTTTTGGTTTTCACCTAGTTATCATGATTCAACACTTTGTTATCATCTTAGATCCTTATAGCAATATATATATATTGTGTGAGCTAATGTGATTTTTTTCTTGTCACAATGATTCAGAAATAAGTTATTATGCCACAATATTGACTTTCTTGTGGTGTATTTTGTTTATGAAACCTTTAAAAAAACTAGAGGAACATTTGATTTTATAGTGAGATCACCCCAGCATGGGTGGGGGTTTAAAAAAATGGAGAGTAAATTGAGTGGTTATTGTTAGAAATTGTTGTATAAGATGGAAAATTTTGATGGTTTTTAGACAATATGGATGTCATAACAGATATCGTTTTTGATTTTTCTAGTGTCTCTGGCCACCATGCATCTAATAGGATCCATTTCAACTGAGAATGTCAGTGCATCACTGTGTGAATGATAACTTGTGATGTCCCTAGCCATTTTCTTTGATTGTGGATCAAGTTATAAACTAATCACTTGTGAAATACCTAAACATTTTCTTTGATTATGGATCAAGTTATAAACTAGAATATACTCTCTCTTCAGAAGAATCTACATTATATATTGGATGGCGAGAAAGGTTATGATAAAATTTGTACGAAAAACTCCTTAGGGTTTTCTCAACTTACTCTATTGTTAATTACATAGTGTCAATTTTGTAATACTGTAATCTAGAGTAAGGAATGATTGGGTTTTTTCTTTTGTAAGTTTTGTTTGGAATCGATTTTTTTTT